>QODF01000041.1:3084917-3132853 GCA_024372805.1 Oostethus manadensis
ACACACGTGTATAAATATATACATATATACTGTATATCTATATATGGATATATCCATATATAGATATATATTTAGAACACCCCTGGAACACTCCTGGACTGGTCACTAGTCAGTCACAGGATAAATTCATTCCTACACAATCCATGATGACCAAGGCTTGAAAAAGTAAAATGGCTGTTAATCAACTGATAAGACTTTAGCCTTAGAAAGTTAAAATCCGTGTTAAAATCAAACTTCTGTGTCATTTTCTGTCACATTCACAAGGCAAATGACCTCCTGATGGCAAACACAGACAGCCTTTCTGTCTTTGAACATGGGAGGATTGTTCAAATACACAAGGGGAGGCAGTGGATCAGAGACACAGCAGGTTGTCCAAAAACCGGAGGACTGGTTGTTCGAATCCAGCTTCCTCCGTCCCCCTCACTGCTGTTGTGTGTTTTGGCAAGACACTTCACCAACATTGCTTCCAGTGCCACCCACACTGGTGTAGAAATGTGAATGAAATGAAATGAATTTGGTTGTGGTCGGAGAGCCTATTGGTGCACATTTCTGTCATTCTGCCCGAGATAGAAATACAAATACCACCACCAGTGTGTAACTGTGGAGCAAATGGATAACGGGTTCTCAGTGTAAAGTTCTTTGGCCTTTGAGTTTCAGTTTCTTCAGTTTGCCTTAGTTTAGTGTTTAAATGTTGTTGTTTGTTGAATGTTGTGGTTCTAACAGCTAACAATACAAAGGATTTTACAATACAAATTTTTAAAAGTTTTAGTTCTGTAATTCATCGCGGCTCCCAAACATTTTTTTTTAACTGGAAGAGGAGACAAAATGGCTCTTTTGATGGTAAAGGTTGCCAACCCCTGGTCTATACAGTATGTGCCCTGCGACCAGTCCCGGGTGTTCCGCAGCTCTCAGCTGGCATAGGTTACAACATAGTCTACAGTGAGCAATACAGCACAGGCTACATTGCAAACTACAACTCAGCTTGCTGGCTCAGTGTCGTGGGTGAACGAGCGAAGAAACTGGTCAAGGCAGCCATAACGAGCCACAGCTTGAATATTTTTGTTGGAGGTTCACGTCTGATGTTTGTGCATCATTTGTTGAGGTAGCTAAAAGCTAGATTTTGTGCCATATTTTTGTGCACCAATCACTGATGTGTGCACAAGCCCCTGCTTGCACGGCAAGGCGGTCTGGTGTAAGTGCGCTGATACTTCCAGTCGGGTTTGGGGGACCAGGCTCCTAGCTGGAGCTTGCGGGTTTGCCTGCCTGCAGGGTGATGCGTACGGGCGGGTTCAGCGGTCATAATGCGTACCTCTTGGTCACTCTCCGGAATAGGTAAGCACTGATTTAGTTTTTTATAATATCCTCACGATCGACTGGCAACGTCCCAAAGATCCACAAGAAGCTTGAGATTGACGGCTTAGTTACCTTTGGCCACAGCATACCCACCTGACCCCAGTGTGGATAAGCGGCATAGAAGATGGATTGATGGATAGATAGATGGATGAATGGATGGTACTTTAAAATTTCACAAACAGCACTGAGTGTGTTTGCACATTCACAGTGACACACATGTTGTAGACCACGGGTTTTCAAAGTGTGGCACAATGAGCCTGCCTTAAGAGTTCATAATACAGTTCTTTATGTCCTCAAGCTGCTGCACCTTCAGTTTGTGGAGAACAGTCCAGTTCAGATGTAATATATTGCCTCACTTTTAATATAATTTCCTATCAGAGCACATCGCACGCTGAGGCGCATATCAGTTAATGGGACTCGGTTGGAAGCCCCTGACCTTCCTGAGATGATATGTGGACTTAACAATACAGTGAACTGTCACCTCTGAGAGTATTTGCTATACATTCTGACTTTAAATTTTTTGGGTCAGCGTAAATGTCACCGCGGAGGTGTGAGTGTGGTGATGGATGTTAAAATAATAGTGAGCAACATCCATTCTCATTGTGATGACTTTCCAAAGCCCCCTTAAAAGCAGGTTGTGATTGACTGTCCATCTTATGAGAGCATAAATGAAATCCATTAACTACATTCATTAGGGGAGTGCTACAAACATGACCAACACAAGACCATTTTGCATGTCAAGGTTGACCGTACCTCAGAAATGACGACCTGGTGTATGTCGAGGTGCAATTAGAATGGGTTGACTGAACAGCAACACTTCGAGTGTAGCCACAACTTTGTTTCTGAATTTCCAATAAATATCCTCCTTAAAGAAGTGATGATGCCAATCCTGAACACACACATCGAGGCTAAGATAGGGTGTTTAAACCCTAATTAATTTGAAACAAACATTGGCAATATGCTAAGTATGGTGTCTTAAAAAAGCCAATATGTTGTCTTGGTGTTTTAAAACAAGTAACAATTCATATCAATTAGCATCCTTCGGGTTACTATTAGGTCAACAGTGAGCAAGCAAAAGCACAATGATTTCCGTGCAGACAGAGTCAAAGAGAACGCAACCAAAGTGAAAAGTCATTTTACTAGTTAATTTGCCATGATGGATTTTCTTCCTTTGAGGCTGTTTATCTGACGGCCAAATGAACTAGCGTTCCAAAATGAATGAAAGTGAATGCAACATACTGGGCAAGCAGCCAGGGATTATGCGGCGTTTAAGACTGCGACAGCCTGCAAAGCTAGCCAGGTCTACTCTACGTCTATACAATCAGCCATGCAAATCAATCAACTGTGTGCGGCCAGTGAGGTAGCAGTGTAGGGCGGCCTGACTGTGAACACTCAGTGTTGAATAGACTTATTTTTTTCCCCGAGTAGCCATCCTAGTCTGCCAGGAGACCGTCACTCTAATTCAGTGGTTCTCAATTATTTTCTAACATGCCTCCCCCACCGCCACCCCCAGCCCCGATTTGAAATTGTTAAACTGTACTGTTCAGACTGAACTCGAAACTAAAACCAGGAAGCATACAAGCATATTTAAAGAGTCAAACTGCATGTTGAGTAGGATAAATTTGTACATGTTGGCAGGTGTACACTGACATCGAAAGTAATCCCTGCCCCTCACGCCCCCCAGGGGGCCTGCATTACTATTTGAGGAGCACCGCTCTATTTATACCGAGATCCACAAAGCAGGAAGTGTTCCCCCAACATATGAGATCAGAAACTACAATTATTTACAGGCATGTACAGGTCTGAATGAACCATTTGCTGCCCCATACACATTTGTTCAAAGAAAACACCAGCAAGACTTCATATTCTTACGTAGTTCCTATATGAGTTCATGCTCACTCTGTGAGAAGAACAGATACTGGTACAATTAAAGTTCTAAGGAAAATACTGTACATGCATCTATTGCAACAGTTGTTGCAGTAAAACTACAATACAGTAACTGGAATGGTCCTCAGTACAGGGAAGACCTCCACCAAGAGTGAACCTAATTTTAATTGGATCAGCACCAAATTGCACACCTTGTCGGTACACACAACAATCCCAGTTTGTTATCAACATATAGTACATGTATTATTCACAAAATATGAAACATTGCAATGTTAGCAAAAGTGTGTGAGCTAGACAGCTAGACTCGGCTGTGTAGCTTTGCATAATCTCAGCATAAACACACAAACAAACTGCACTGTGAAAGGAAAGAAAGTTTAAAGTTTTGTTGTTTTTTTAACTTCCAAAACTCACTAAAGGTTTTCCATCATATGCAATCAGGTCCATGTACTTCTCCGTCCTAAAGGAGCAAAAGATAAGCCAGGCCTCCTGGTTACAGTCTAAATGGTAATGCCCCAAACAGGTATAAGGCAAGCAATTCATTTCTCTTTCAGCTATCTCTCAGATCATAACTGCTAAAGCTTGGCACAGAGGAAATTGTGCAATGGGGCAAAGCCGATGATCAAATCTCAAAAGGTAATTCTTGTGCCGTTTCACTAAATACTAGATTTATCCTCATACCGTTGCCATGGTTGCAGAGTGGCAACAGGAAACAAAATGGAAGAAACTGTCATTGATTACTTGGTAACACTTTCATCATATGCAGTGGTTAAAAAAATGGGTTATTGTATCGGTAGCTCCACAATAAGCTATATTAAAAGCCTGAGCAGTCTCCAGATCCCATGTGTATGTGGGCTGTGGCATATTCAACACACAACATATTCAACAGCAAACACAGCAGGACGACAACAACAACAAAAGAACAACATTGTGTAACCTATTTATCAAATAAATGCAATATTGGAATATATTTGAGACAGGACTGGAGGGCAGGCATAATGGATGGGTTCTCTGAAGTCATTTGGAACAGATAAAAACTAGTTTAGTTTAATTAGATTTTCAAATGGGTGGGGGGGTGTTGTCCCAGTTCCGAAAGAGAACAGCCTTTATGAAGTTTCATTTAAAAGCTTGGGTGCATGGGTGACTAAATTACATGCTAATTGTGCATTTTAATAAGCTGCAGAAGTTTGAGGCAAAACCAGACCCAGTGAACAATAAGATGCACAAGGCATCTCTCGCAGGCATGCTGCTACCACTATAGATCGTCTTGTAAAACAGTATTTAGTCAAATGTTTTGTAGTTTTACATTGAGAAGCCCAATCATGCTTTATCTACTGCTCATTTTGATTCAAAGTTGAGCAACTTGAATTAGATGGAGCAAAAATCTGGTCCCCTGGAGCAGAAAATATGTTTATATTTGAAAAGATTATTACAATAAATGTAATGTATGCCCTTTCCAAAAGTCATCTTTTTTGGCAAGCCAAAATGACTTGATGATCAATTGTTGCTAATTCATGTTTATGATCGCAGTGCACCCAAGTGTGCAGCAGTATGTTGGATGAAAACATTGCATTCTGTGTGAATGCTGGGTTTGCTAGATTTAGCCTGGATGATCAATATTTTGTGCACTGAGACAATTTACAATACTTGGGAAAAACAACTTCAAAACCATTTGAAGCTTTTGCTCTAAAATGCCCACACAAAAAGGGAGGCTTATAAAAACTAGAAAAGCACTCAGAGAGCGCAGGCCTCCGCCAAGCGCCATCCTTCCCCGTTACTATTTTACAAAATAGTAACCCTACATTTTTTGGATCAGTTTTTGACATTTTGTAGAACCTGTTAGAAACCGGTCCTGTATGTGATCTAAATATTTTCTGAGGAGTTATATGCACAAATGCTGAAAATGGACCTATCTTGTTTTTTTTTTTTTTAATCTGATCTGATCTGAAGCACCCCCAAAATGTAATCACTTCTACCATATCCCACTTCTCCTTTTCCTGAAAATGTCATCCAAATCCATTCAGAACTGTTCAAGTTATTTTGAATACAGTCGAACGGAGATAAACTTGGCAGAAGTAATTAATCCCACCACCAGTGAGGTGCATTCTGGGGGCAAAGAGTACAGCAGCTGTTCAGAAATCTTCCTTTGCTGCTGGCCTAAACTATAACTAAAATTGTATTCATTTATTCCAACAGTCTATTATATTCCGTTCATTGCGTGTCTCTTGGCTGCACTGCTTTCAGTAATCCGTGTTAGATTGTTTTTTTGTACAGTCAGAGTTTAACATGTGTATGTCAATCTACTCTACCCAGGCCCTTCAGAATCAGAAGTGCAGGCCCATGTCACTTAAACACTATTATCAGTGGGGTTGTTTATTTAAACAATATGATTTCAGACTCACCTCACAGATAACATCAGCATTTTTGAAGAAGCAACCTCTGATTGGTTGATCAGAGCAAAACTGTTTGACAAGCAAAGTTATGTCCACAATGGCTGAGTAAAAAGAAATCGACAGCTCTGGTGAATAGATGTGTTTTAGTAAAAGGTTTTATTTATTATCGTTTTTCAGATAAATACTGATTTTCATTTGTTCCAGATGATGTTATAGTGCCTTTTAACCAAGCTGTTCCATTTACACTCGTTATATTTGGCACCAAAACAGTGGAAGTTACTAAAGCTCGACGTTACTAGCAGAAATAAAAGTCAGATGGTGATGATGTCTTCTGAGATAAAGGATTAATCTGTTGTCTGGCTATAATAATAGTATCATAGCAAAAACAAAAAAATACGGTATGTCCATCCATTCATCCATTTTATCTTATCCTCATTAGGGTCGCGGGTATGCTGGAGGCTATCCCAGCTGACTTTGGGCGGGGGGGCGGGGTACAACGTTGGAATGGTCACCAGTCAATCGCAGGGCAGACATACAAACATTCACACTCACATTCATACCAATGGACAGTTTTTGGAATGTGGGAAGAAACCGGAGTACCCGGAGAAAACCCACACACGCAAGGGGAGAACATCCAAACGCCACAAAGAGATGCCCAACGGAGATTCGAACCCTGTGAGACCAACGTGCTAGATAAACAATTCCCATTTTTTTAAATAAAAAAATGTGTCATGATACTCGCAAGATCAGGCTCCCATTACACGGAGAAAGTCATATTAGTCAGTTTCATATATTTGCCCAACATAAGGCTGGCTTACCATGGGTGACTTTTTTCAATTAATTTTTAGAGTGGCCAATTAACCTAACATGCATGTTTTTGGCATGTGGGAGTACCCGGAGTACAGGGTACCACGCAGTAGGGGGTTTTCTTCGGAGTACCCGGGGAAAACCCACGCACGCACAGGGAAAACATGCAAACTCCACACAGAGATGCCCAACAGAGATTTGAACCCAGAACCTCCTGACTGTGAGGCCAACATGCCACCCACTCAGCCACCGTGCGGCCCCTACTGTATGTCACCAATTTAATTCAATGTTTAATTCCTGTTACATATCAGAAGTTATAGGTTGCAAAAAATATTAGGCACACACATGAAATCCGAATTTGAAGGGTGACATTACAAAAAAAAGCCACATGTGTCCTCATACTATCACAAAACAAGATAGCCAAATGGTTAACAATGTGCCTCTCTCGAATCCTCTTATGTAGGCCACTACGTCATGAGGTGACAACTGCCAGTTAAGATGAGCAAAAACAACCCACACTTGGTTGAGCAACATGCCCATCAATGAGCACAATTAATGTCCCAATGAACAGCAGGCACTGATTCAGCTCTTGATGTGTTAATTGGATACAACTAAAGAGGAGAGAGACTGACCCTTTCGATGACCCTTATCAATGAAGCCGTGCCTGGAGCACAACCTTATGAATGACCTGGGTGTCAGAGGTTGATCAGGACAACCTCTGCTTAACCCCTGGACACATCAGTCCACGAGGCCATTTAACATCATTTGAGATCATCTGTTGAAAGGCCGCTAGCATCTGGCAAGCATTTTATCAATTGGATTTGAACCGGGTAAAGCTGGGACAAGTAGGCCGGTTCCCCCGCACACAAGGGTATTGTGAGTCTGACTAGCAAAAAACTTGTTCAACCAACAATGACGACAAGTCCATCAATCCATCCATCCTATTTTCTATAGCACTTACCCTCATTAGGGTCGTGGGCATGCTGGAGCCTATTCCAGCTGACTTTGGGCGGGGGGCGGGGTACACCCTGGACTGGTCACCAGTCAATCGCAGGGCAGAGAGACAAACATTCACACTCACATTCATACCTGGGGACAATTTAGAGTCGCCAATTAAGCTAACACGCATGTTTTTAGAATGTGGGAGGAAAGTGGAGTACCCGGAGGCAACCCACGCATGCACAGGGAGAACATGCAAACTCCACACAGAGATGCCCAATTCATGTAAGATAATGTGAAGCATTGTTGAAAAATAAAAAGAAAACACAAAAGAAGTTTTAAAAAAAAACATATGCACTCACAACATAGCAGTTTGAACATAGCTCTATCACGCTGAAGTTTTTTTGAAACATGAATTCATTACTGCTGTTTTGTGGTTAAATGCACCCCACAATTTGTGAATGTAGTTTTCTACATTGGTCACTAGGTATCAGTAATTGCTCAGCGAGACCACTAAAGCACCAGCACTTGAATAACCAGCTTTTATTGCAGGTTTAAATTATCTCACAACAGGCACAATAATAAAAATAGCATCCTAATAACACGGGTTACAGTTGCAGCCATAGCCCACAAAAAACAAAAACTCAACTCTGAACCTACGACGTCACTTCCCCTAGAAGGTAAACGATCCTAAATGGCGTATTTCGTCTGATTATATCTACCGCATTGGGTAAGACGAATGTAAAGGTGACTTATGGGTGTCGTTTCGTGTCTAGATGGCTCTAATAATGTTTAAAAAATGTATTTAGAAGATAGTAAACAGGTTTCCTATTCAATAAATACAAAAACATTTATTTTCGCAATGCAGTCTAGAACCAATTAATTGTGACACATGATGAATTGCTGTATTATAACTAAACAACATCTCTGTGTGAAGTTTGCATGTTCTCCCCTGTGTGTGTGTGTGGGGGGGGGGTTGTCTGCTGGTACTCCGGTTTCCTCCCACATTCCAAGAACATGCATGTTAGGTTGATTGGGGACTCTGAATTACCCATAGGTATCAATGTGAGTGTGAAAGCTTGTTTGTCTATATGTGCCCTGCGATTGACTGGCGACCAGTCCAGGGTGTACCCCGCCTCTCACCCAAAGCCAGCTGGGATAGGCTCCAGCACGCCAGCGACCCTAGGGAGGAAAAGCGGCATTAAAAAGAATGGAGGGATTATTAAACAATTCCTTTGTGTTTATTCACTAAATTTTATGAGCACATGGAAGCTTGAATATACACGGTGGGCCAAAAGTAGGGTTACAGTTAACACTTATTTACATTTGTTTGAGTACATGAGAGATTAAATACTAAATGTAAAATGTCTAATATGTAAATATAATGTATATGAATAAATGTACATACATGTCCAAATGTATAATAAATTTAAAATGTCCTAGTGTTAACAGTAACCCTACTTTAGGCCCACCCAGTATATAAGCCTAGACCAGTGGCTCCCAAAATTTTTTGGCTGTGCCCTCCTTTTGGAGATACACTATTTTCAGCACGCCACCCCTTGGAAGTACAGCTGTATGTCGATTTTTGTTATCAAACTGTTCCAAAGGGTTCATTTTTCATTTATTCCCAACAGAAACTTTAATTATGGTCAATATCAAAATCTAATGAAAACCAACACTGACAAATAAAAATATTGAATATAGTTAACTAACAAAGTAGTCGTTATAATTCCATGCAAATAATTGTGTGGCGTCGGTAGCGGTGGATGTAAATGGATAAAATGTGTTTATCATCAAGAATACAATACCATTTGGCAAAATCCCCAAAAAGTGTCTTGGGGTTTATACAGCAAGAAAGTAACAACATACAAAGTCTGGCTATGCTCAGAAAGTTTCAGCTTGAGCTAGCGGGTGCTAATGGGATCTTTGAGAGCTGAGGCTTTGTGTGTGGAAGTGTCCATCTCCGAACAGAACTCAGAACAAGATGAATGGAGCGCAGAAAAACATGCAGCCAGCTCTTTTTTCTAAGATAGAAAACAATCTGTCCGGAAGCACTGGTTGGCTTTGATTAGTTTGACTCTCCAAACAATGTATCCCACATAAAAATATTTAAAAAAGAAATGAACAATAACATAATTAAATATTAAATAAGAAAATTAGTACATTAAATAAACTGTCACCACCTTAAGAAGTTGATGGGTGCAAAATTAATATACTGATGATAAAATGTGTTTGCTACAAACCACTATTTTCAAATGACAAGGGTATAATTATTGGTTGCTGAAATGTGAGGGGTGCAATCCCTTTTGTGATATAATGTCCAATTTCTGGAATTATAGGTTTCTGCACCGACTTGAGTCTTTAAAATACATGATTTAAGTGGTTTTCAAGCTGGGGGGCGCGCTGCTGCCATGCACACTTTTCATTATTACCGTATTTTTCGGACTACAAGCTGCTACTCCCCCCCCCTAGAACTCAGTGGATTTAATAACGAAGCGCCTTGTTTATGGATTTTTTTTTTTTGCCACTTTGGGTGTGTTAAAATTCTCTACTGACTTAGCCCGAGTGTTCCAACAAGTGTTCCTGGTAGTCTCTACTCGACGAGTCATTTAAATTCCAGTACAGTGGTACCTTGACTTACGAGTGCATTAACTTATGAGTCTGTGGGTGGGGGATGGGTATGTGGATGGGGATCAGGGGAAGGGGGGTGAGTGGGTATGGTGGGGGTGTGATAGGGGTGAGGGCACCGCGGTGTGGGGGGTTGGCGGGGCTGAACAAATTTTTATCTCCAAAAAGGGGGCGTGGCAAAAAAAGTTATGGAACCACTGATTTAACAAGTTTGTGGTCAGGCCACAGTAGAACGTGTGTCCTACAAATGTGAAAACTAACTGGATTTCGCTAAGATTTACAATCCTTTGCAAGGATTGCTCCCTTCCACGCTTGTTGCACAGTGCGCAAACATGCAGACATAGAGTAGAAACAAAATATATATATATATATATATATACCTATATTTGCTTTGATCCTGCAGGATGATCCAGAAGATAACAGAATAATTCTGTTTACTATGATTTGGAATATGAAAAAAAGGAGACCTTTGGAAATTTTCATAATAGGAAGAGATTTTATTTCTGAGTATATAATATGTGCTATTTTTGCACATATTGTACCTTTCACATCCTGTTTACAGTTTCTGTAATACAATCCCAAAACATTTTTGGTTTTTGGTCGGTGTTATCACTTTAAGCTCTTTGTCCTGCACTGTCTTGTCTCTTTTTGCACTGTGTTGTTTCTGCACTTTTTGCACTAGACTGCACACGATGCACTTTATCTTCTAAGTTAGTCCTTAGTTCTCTGTCGTGTTGTTTGTGAATATATGTTGTTTTATGTAGCACCAGGGTTCTGGAGGAACGTCGTTTCATTTCACTATGTACTGCATCAGCTTATATGGTTGAAATGACAAATAAAAGCTTCTTGACTTGACTTCACAGTATCAGCATTGAAAAGGTGACAATTATTTACCTTACATGACATTGTACTCTTGCAGTCAAATATTATTCTACTATTTAAATTGTATAAATATTTTTTTTTTGTCTGAGACAAATAAAAAGGAAAAAAAATAAATATGTTTTTTGTAGCGTGTATATACTGTATGTTGTGTTGGATTGTTATTTTGGTGTGAATTACAGTATGGGGGAACTATGCTGCTTGTCGGAGGTCTGCGCTCTGAGTACTTTTCTAGTTTAGTTTATAGATTTCCTGCTTTTACCATCAAGGATTACCCTCTTAACCTGAGATTCTATCTTTCTTATTGGCTTAGCCGTTGATTGCCCTCCAGCCTCTCTTCTGTCTTCAAGGTGACCCATAACGAATAAAAACTTACAGAAAAGTGTATTGTTCAGCAACAGCTATGGCTTTTGAGCTTCTGCCCAGCACAATTATTCATGCTTTCCTCTCTAATGTTTGTATAGTAGTATGCTTTTCAACACTCACTGCACTGTGGAAGTCCGTTAAGATGCAATCAATCAACTGCTAAGAGAGCAAGTCAGATGACTGCTCATGTCAGATTTAAGTTATACATAATTTTAATGTAGAAGTGGCACACAACACAGAGCTGATTACTTTGTACCCGGCCTTCCTTAGACAGGAGTGTGATAAATTGGGAACATCTGTTTCTAAAGAGTGCTCCATTATCAACCAACTGTGCAGCAATCAGCACGTGAGCAACAAAGAGCAGCCATTATGCCATTTTCAGCACAATTCAACAGCAACCTTAAACAGAAGAAAAAAGATGAAACAAAACATATCGTACGTACGCTTTCTGTGTGCTGCTTACACAGCGCCAACAATGACCATTAGTTACGAGGAACATTTACTCACCATTTATTCAGACAGAAATGTCACCACCCACCTTTAATGGCTGTTAATGTGGAGAGTAAGAAAGACACAGCTGTTTGCGTTGCATTGTACAAGCCCAAGATTCCACCTTTTAGAAAAAACACTTGACCTGCTTCCACAGATTGGAGTGCCCTTTCCAGGGTAATGGCATTTTGCATAATGCCATTGCTAAGCTCAAAGCATGAAATCTCCCTGCTTTAGTTCAGATTTGTATAGGAAGAAAGTACTGTGGATGTGGGAGGCTGTGTGTAAAGTGGGGTAGAACTGAAGGGGACACTTAAGCAAAAACACAATTTTTTTTCCTCCAACTACATAGATTAGCTAATGAGAGGGGGTGGGTAACAACACAGAGCTGCAATAACACAAGCCTTGCAGTCATATTACACTTTAAAGTTTAGGAGCAAAATGCACAAAAAGTTGACATTTTTGTCATTAAAAAAATATACAGAAGTGTTCAAAATAATAGCAGTCCAATGTGACTAACCAGATTAACCACTGCATGTAGCAATACAACTATTGCTACATGGCAAACAAGTTACCGGTAGGTACAGTAGATTCTCAGAAAACCAACAAGACCCAGCATTCATGATATGCACGCTCTTAAGGCTGTGCAATTAGGCAATTAGTTGAAAGGGGTGTTTAAAAAAATAGCAGTGTCTGCCATTGACTTTAAAAACTCAACTGTTTTGTACAAAATTTTTTTGCAATTCTGTGAATCACTAAACAAATATCTAGTTGTATGAACACAGTTTTTTTTTAATAACTGCTCCACATCTGTGTGGCATGGAATCAACCAACTTGTGGCACCTTTCAGTTGTTATTCCACTACAAGATTCTTTACCAAAGTTCCTCAATTCAGTAACCTTGCTTGGTTTTGCTTCATCAACATCAAAAATGATGTTTCTGCTATTTCATGAACACACCCCTTTCAACTAGTTGCCTAATTGCACAGCCTTAAGAGCGTGCATATCATGAATGCCGGGTCTTGTTGGTTTTCTGAGAATCTGCTGCACCTACTGGTAACTTGTTTTCCATGTAGCAATAAAATATACTAATAACAGTGCTTAATCTGGTTAGTCACATTAGACTGCTATTATTTTGAACATTACTCTATATACTGTTATAATGCCTGGTTTCACATGGAACCACAATGTACCTGTGAAGAGAAAGTCAACGTGAACACCAGACTGTCAGTTTTCAACTCATTAAAGTACGCAGCATTTTTTTGCACATAGCCATGCTAAAGTTTTGTTAGAACGGGCTCTACACTGTTAGTAAAAAAAAGTTGTGCGTGTTTTAGCATGCACCCTGTACTTCACGAATGCAGTGAAATTCAGTCAGAATGTCTTCTCGCTCAGCTGTCAGCAAAAAGAGTGATCCAAGAGATTCTATCTTTCCCTAAACGCACCACAGGGAGCCTGGAAGAAGACCCTGACCTCAGCCCCTTCTGGCCCTCCATGCCCTGAGCTGAAATCTCAGTCCAACTGCAACATTGATCTTCCAGGCTAAAATTTCAAGGGCTGAAAAACAATCTCCCTGTTGGCAAATGGATGGCATAGCACTATAACTTTCAGGTCATTAGTTCACGAGGAGCCCGCAGGACGTGTGGAAGTGTGGTGACATGAAGGAATGCAGGGAAGGTAGAGACGTATCAGGCCTTCCCCGCAGACATCGGCTCCGTCTGCTGACCTAGAGGAGAGGTCACCGTCACACCCGTGCCCTCTAACACCCACTTGCTGTGCACACGCTATATACAGTAATGTGATACAAGCAGGGTGACTAATTTAACAGCTAATGTGCATCTTAGCATTCTCTGCCAACATCCTAACAAGTTTATTAGGTTAGGGAGCGTCCAACTATTTCGCCAAGATAATTACCACCTTGTCAATAGAGGTACTTGCTCGACACAACAAGGAAGAAGTAGGAGAACTAAACTTCATTAAATCGCAGATTTGTTTTTGGTATCTTTTCAACAACTTGAATAATGACATTTCAGATTTATGCTTGTGCTAAATGAATAGTTCACCCTGGAACATCCAGCACAGCTATTCCTTTATGACACTTTTAGCCTCTTCATGAGCTTGTTGAGCTGTCTGCAAGTCGTGTCAAAATAACATTTTCATAAAATGAATCCTGGTTTATTATATAACATCACCACAGTTTACTTTCCAAGTTTTTAACAAGTCCAAAACTAAGTGCTTAAAAAAACACCATCCTTAGTCATCTCATACTTGATCCCATTTTTTTTTACAAACATAAAAATATACCGCCTGTCCCCACTATGGTTGCATAGGTATGCTGGAACCTATCCCAGCTGACTTTGGGCGAACATAAAATACTTAAGCAATACTACTCTCATGAGAAAAGTGTATTGTGTATACAGTATGTTATTGCGTTCAGAAAATATGTGCGAACAAAGAGATAACCACTGAAAATGTTAGGATTTTTTGTGTTACTCTTGAGCAACGCAAATGTCTGAGTATCTAGGCAAAACAATTTGCAAATATTTGCACTTACGTGACATGTTCCCCCTACCTGCAGATATCTTTACAAGGATCTTCTAATCCAGGGGTGTCTAAATTCAAAGCAAGGCTCAGACCAACTGCGCATGACAGCAGGCGATTGTGTTTTTATGTAGTCATACATAAAAACACAGACAAAGGTAGACTTGAACTGTCTACTTTCCAATAGTTTCCAGGGCAATGACTGCTGATGGGGTGAGCCAGAAAAAGGGAGCGGGAAACGGATGCAGATATACGACCAGAGCTGTTTTGGCGTGGTTGTTCGCTTCATTAAAGTGATTGTTGATCGAGCACCTCTCTCAACATCCGGGAAAAAGCTACAGTATCGCATACCAACGGAAAAACATCACACATCATGAGGTATGTAACCTGTAAGAGTTTGCAGCTGTGATTGGGTGGATTACACATTTCCCAGCATGCTTTTTCCACTATCTTATGCCTCTTCAATGGTGTTATTTTGTATAGACTGGTTGTAATAGTTTGAAAGTGATGTCGTTTCTAGTTGTGTACATTTAAACTAACACAACAAAGGTTGTGCAATTAGTGATATACAGTATAACACGTTGGACACTTAAGTTTAGCAACACTACAGGAATAGTTGAAACTGACTGAAATGATAACATTATTGTGCAGATAATATTGTAAGCAAGTTTGATGAGGTCCGCGATACGGTTCAATTTAATGCTATTTTTCAAACAGTTCAGCAGGCCACATAAAATGATGCGGCCAAGCACAATTGGCCCGTGAGCCTTGGGTTTGACACCTTTGTTAGTCGTAGGAGAAATACTATGGTTGTAAAATAACATTGATGTACAGAATAGTGACAATAAAAATGAATCTCGGGTAACATTTTGGTCTTGATTGATGATTTAATCCTGGACAATGGAAGGAAAAAAAAAAAAAAAACTACAAAAATATCACAAATTTATAAACTGGCTCTGACATGAACTGTGACTGCATCCTGTAAAATGATTTTCAGCAGAAGTCGCCATGTACAGGTACGTGCTCTTTGCAAAATGAACACACAATTTCTGCTACACAAATGATATTAGAAACACAACACCAGTCACTGTCACGTGCGTTTTTACACACACCAGCTGCAAAACAAGAAGCTAGGCTAAAGTTATGTGGTCAAATTACTTCATGTGTAAATGCGGCAAATTCTGTAGGAAAATGTGTTGTCTTGCCGGATATTATATGACAGTGGTCATGTTAGTGGAATACTTTCAATGGGAACACAATTTATGCAACACTCTCACTGAAAATCACAAGTATTTTCAAGTCATAAAATTAAGTCAAGTCCCGGGTCATTGAGTCCAAAGTTCAGAGTCCAAGCAAGTTTTTGATGATATTGTCAAATCCAGTCAATACAACACCATGAACTATTTGGAATTTTCAAAATTGGAAGTGTCCGGGTTTGTGCGTGTGCGAATGTGTTAATATTTCTGTACAATGTGTAATCTTCTGCATGCTAGACTCCTCCACATCTCTCCACTTCCTCCTTGCTGTCGGCTGTATTTTTACATGCAAAAGAGCTATGTTGAGCTTGTATCAAATGCACTTCTGCTACCTTGTGGCCATTTTTATGACTCAAAACTCCTCAAAAACTGACATGCATTCCGGACTGAAGCCCTGCCTGCACTTGGATGCTGAGCTGTGAAGGAGCACTATAGGTATAACACAGAACCATTATCCAACAATGAAACGTGCATCTTACTAATGTAGTTTTTGTGAAAGTTTACTCAATGACCACAGCCGAGTGTGAAGGGAATATGAGTAAATCAGATGGATACCCAAGTATGCACAAAACAAAAAGGGTGAGCGACTGATTTATTCTGGTTCTTAAGTGCTCCTAGGTTGGCCAAATGCATCCATAGTTTCCATAATTCACCTTTTATTTTGCCTCTGTCACATTTGTCACAAGCTTTTTCAGTCCTTTAAAATTTGCTCCCTCCGAACGAAATGAGACTTCTTGTCAGAGGCGCTCTTATCGACAGTCTCAACCTTGGAGCGAGAGATCCCTTGCTATTTGTTGAATTTAAGTGTGATGGTGTGCTATAGTGGCTCATCTGTGGCTGCTCTTTCTCAGCTGGCACTCATGTGATTAGATTTCATATCCAACCTGCAGAAGATAAACTGTATCTCCATTGGCCAGGCCTCTTAAGATCAAGCTGCCTTTGTGCAAGCATTCTCACAACACATACTTTTCTATACAAGAAGCGTGTTTATTTCAATTAATACAGTTACATTAGTGATATTTGATTTCTCAAGGGAGATGATCAAGTCACCTTGAAAGGTAAAAGTCAGGCTTGCAGACCCCCATCCACCATGCGGTTGGACGTAGAGATGGAAGAGGGGGCTGCGGCGAGCAGGGCTGCTGTGTGTATTTATTGTTCGCTTCTCCTTTAATGGCTCGTGACTGGCTAGCTTTATTAAACTGGGCTTTGAGCACACAGATAGCAGCACTAAAACTTCCTGATGGCTGAGAGGGGATCAATTTGAACTGCCGACTGCAAGAATTACTGCAAAGTAATGGTACTATCACACAGGTAGGCTTTGCCTGTGTTACGGGTTAAATAGACCATTTAAATTCTTTAATCAACTTCAGTATGAGCTGCATGACAAGAGTCCCATTTTTCCAGATATTTTCGGGTGGAGACATTCTCATGAATATCAATTAAGAAAATGCAATGGCTAAAACATTTATAAGAAAAAGACAAAAAGACATTTTCGATTACAATTCAGTTACAATATCAAATGACATGTTGACATCATTTCAGGTACACTTGTCCCTCGCCACATCACGATTCCAATTATTTGGCATCACGCTATCACCATTTTTCAAACATATAATAATTAATAAATTATGCTGTTTTGTGATTGAATCCGACCAAGTAGTAAAAAAAATGCATATTCAACACGTCTGGAACACATTGGGCTCTAATTTCGTTGGTGGCGCAGGTTGGCGCAGGCTGCACAGAAGTAATTTCATCTGGCGTAACACACTGTGCAGCCAATTTGGTAATTTGGTAGACAGAGCCGTGGCGCGCCTCAGTCTACCAAATTACCAAATTGACTGCGCAGCAGGGGGAGGCGCCGACTGATTCAGCCTGGCGTAGTGACAATTTCTTGACAAAAGTCTTCGCCGGAGGTGTGCTGAAAGCTCGCCACTTCCAATCTGGTCTACTGTTGGCGCAAAGCGAATCGCAGCCGGTCTAGTGTTAATTTGGCTGAGTGCGCACATGTCACCAAAACCCCACAGGCCGGTTTACACAATGTCATGAACATTTGAATGCATTTAATAATCACAACACCCACTGTTTAAAGTAACTCTCTGAATCAGCACATACATTTTGATCTAAATTGACTGTGCCGTCTGCCTTTGTCGCACCGTCTCCACCACCCCCTCCTCATCGGTCGCCAGTGTTCTGATACGGATGTGGTTAATTGTCAATACACGGTTAATCAAACGTATTGACATCTTTGATTGTGTAACGGAGAATTGCAAAAATGATCATAATGAAAAGCGTAATAAAGTTCATCTCACATGCAAACACAAGTGACAAGGGCCAGACCACCAGCTTGGCAATGCATCTTTTACATACAATTACGTGCAATTTAAACATTTCATCCCCGTTATGCATAGTTTTTGTTTATTCATATTACATTTTCACATTACAAAAATAGGTTACTGAATACGAGTGTCTTTATTAGTGGGGGAAAAATGCTTACCTTACTGGTGGCCACCGTGCCCCTGCGGTGCTCTTTTGTTTTGCCCTTCTTCTGACATCATTGAATCGTTTTCTTATTTACTGGGTAACGGTTCTCAGTATGTCAGGCAAACCTGATTTACGATACTTGTAATCTCCTCCCTGGCCACTTTTGCATCATCAGCCCGTGGAGGTCTGCTCGGGTGACCCATATGTTCGGCCACTGCGAGCTTGGACCTCCCGAACCAAAACATCACTTTCAGTCTGGGAGAAGTTTGGCTGTTTTCCGCTGTCTTCAGCCATATTCAACGAAACTTGCAATCCGCTTCACCAGCGACACATTTAAAGGTGAGGAGAGGAGCTCATTTGGCTTGGTGAAGATTTGACCCGGCTGTGTTAAACCCAGTCACGCCTTCTCTCCTCCCTCTTTGCCACTTGCGCCAGTAGGAGGGACAGCGGCGTACTCACGGCAAGCTTCGCGTGGCACGAAATTGCAAATTGCGCGTAAAACATGCCCATTGGCCAACCGTACCTTTGCTTGTGCTTCGCCTGTGCCTGGTCAGTGGAATTAGAGCACATTTTCTAAAGATAAATAACGAGACACAATTATATAAAAAAATATTTGTATGTATAAACAGCTTTAAAGGATCTATCGATCTATGTGCCTGACACACTAGTTTCTTTAGAAACAGAATATTTGAATCATAATTTCACCATGTTATTATGTGCAATGAGGGGTTGTGTTCAAAGACACCATGTAATTTAGATTGAATTCACATGTTTTTAGTACATTTTCTAGCATATCCGATTATACTTAAATGCAGCAAATTGTACTTTTGCATAAAAAATTAAGCAGCACATGGCCAGCACAAAGAGCACAGTAATCATTTGTGTGCACGCATAATAAAAATAGTGCTGTTGTTCGGAGTTTGCAGAACATCCTTCATTAATGGGCAAATGACAACACTAAAAATATGCTAATAATGAAAAAAAAAGGATAAAATGCAAGAGTTGGCTTTACTTCACTAATCTCCCTCCATCCATCACTTGTTACCGACGTTAATATAGATGAGTACGCAGTGTATTGATTTTCCATCTTACAATCTAAATCATTTAAATACTTTTTTGTACTTGTTATATATCGATGAAATTTTCAGATGCATTTTCAAATTACAATATTCCCCAAAGCAGAATTGCTACCATACACGCAAATGTGCAGCATTGGTCTTTCAAAGCTCTCTCCTATTGCCTGTAGACACCATGGTCACCTCTGCCCCTGCCACCCCTGTAAATTGTGTTTCACGGCTTGAAGGTTGCAGAGAAAGGTTGGTGTTTGCCGGGGAGGGGAGGCCAGATTAGCGCTCATCACAAGTAATGTTTGAGATCCTCCACTGACCCCAAGGGCAAGAAGCCAAACTGCTTTCACACGGCACTACACCGGAACCCAAAGAGCCTATTGTCACCAGTCACCCAGAAAAGCCAACAACAAATTGCCATGTCAGGAACTTAACCCCAGTACACAGCTTTTGTCCCACAGCTAGTGGATGATAATAATAATAGTATATCATGTGGGAGCACCTTATAGTGCTGCTACAATTCAGGAAACGTTTTTATGTATGCTTGTAGAGGATGGTCTTTTTTTCCTTTTCGTTTTAACTGTAAAAAGAACAACTTTACGCATAGTCAAACTGGATCAAACACATTTTGTACCATCAAGGACATCAAGAGATGGCTATGAACAAGTTATAAATGTTAGTAACTTAATTTAAAAAGTAGAGAGCCCAATAAATCATTCAATATGGCAATTAAACAGCAGGGAAATATTAAAGCAATATAATGTGCTCTTAGCAAGTACAATGTAATCAGGGTGGATCGCTTTTTTTCCTGTGTTTCAAGTAGGTGAAGAAAGTAGTTTCAAATACTTGTGCTATCAACAAACCAGTTGAGGAGATATGGTCACTTGTTTCTTGCCAGACAGACATAGCAGGCATACATCATCATTTTAAATACAGATGAGATGACATGCATCATTAGGGTGAATTTCTTAGTCCACTCAATAGCCAATCAAGCAAAAAAAAAAGGGTATTTATATCCCCATAACGATTACTGACACCGACATTAACAGGCTTCTGACCACAGTTGACTAGAGGAGAGAAAACTGCCATTATTATCCAAACGATGCGTAGGCTTTGTCAGATTTGATGACTAGGACTCCTTAAATTAGGTCACAGGACATTTCACACTATTTGTATTTTAGATACACTTTTCCGGTTATACTGCAGAAAATTATTTTCAATTAGGTTGTTTCAAAAATTGTCACTGCATGTTCCAAATCAGCACAGTAGCCATTCTAAATGGCAGCAATAAATGCACATGGATCTCACAGAACTGTAAAACACTCCAGTAAAATAAAACGCCTGATTTACTGTCCGTCTGTTGGGTGCCGATGCAGACATTACTGCAACGTGCTTTGTGAATGATCAAAGACAGTGTCCACATGAAGAGCAATTCACCTAAGTAGGTGCACAGGCAAGGCATGTTTTCAACCCAAATATAGAATAACCTATTGGAATGATTCAGTTTTTATTACAAGCATGTCTTTCTTTCCCTACACTAGTCCTGTTATTGGACTGTTATGTTTATAAGCTGCTCCCAGCGCCCCCGCATACTGTAGGTACAGAGGCATGAATGCCAAAAGGTCAATCAGTACTGAAAAGAAGCATATACTGCATAAACTGGACATATGCGGTGAGGTTCATGGCTGGTGAGGCACTGACTTCTTTGGAGGATTTTTTGTTTGTGAAAATATTACAAATATATTGTTCATTAAGTAAATACCAAAACATAATTAAATAATTCACTTTTAACTGATTAATTTAAGTTTGTTGACAATGTAAATTGTTTTTAAATACTAACTGAAAAACATTTGTGCACTTACCTTTTGTCTGTATATGAAGTGCATACACCCTATTCTCCTTATTCTTGATACTTTGTTGTAAAAGTCTCAACTCCCGGTGAGCCTGGGTATCTAATCTTCCATCTTGGCAGTCTAATTAATTAATACATATCAGGATACTGTATCACGTGTATTTTCCTTCGTATGCATGTTTGCTAAGTAGATTACTTTCTCTTCATTTTCATATCGGATTTATGCTGAGTGTTAAACCACATCAACTCATGTTAAATTTGCCCCGGAATTACTGTCTACACGCAATTTGTATTGCAACGTGGAAACGAACACTGTGTGCTGCTGCCCTAAGAGTGCTAGGCCTACATGAAAATGATGACACTTGACTTTCTTCCCTGGACTTTTTGATGATCAAAAAATGTAAATGACTACTCTTTTGGCTTTTAAAACAAATGTCACAGCCTAAGTTATTATATATTTTGTAGTACCGTTGTCCTTGCCAAAGTTCATTGGTCGTCACAGCTTTAGTCTTGACTCAATGTTAAAGCAATGGGAAGCAAAGGCACTAGTTCCCATTATAAAATTTGCTCTAACCTTTTTAATACTTTGGGCAGAGAAGTGAATGAGGTATGAAATTAAAGTTTCTTGCATTTTATCAGACAGAATTAATCACATACTTAATTAAACCTGTTAATTCATCCATTGGTAATTCAACAATGTGTTGGTTGTGCTTTACTCAAAATGCAACAGCATTTGCCATGAATTGTTGCTTACTTGAACGGGAATCTCGGAAAACATCACCTGCATTGTCCAGTATCAATGTATTTATTTCACATTGTTTGAATTAACTCCATGATACCAATCAAATCATTATCAAAACGAATACTTACACTCCTCATTTTTTTAACAGTTGAATTAAACCAGCAACAAAAGCAGATACAGTATGAAAGAGAGACTGCAAGTATTACACAAACTTTCAATAACTTTCTCTCAAGGTGTGTAACATTTAATGTGATGGATCGGAAAATGTCCATTTTAAATGCTGTAAACCTAATCTGTTTGCTTTCACGGCCCGTTTGGTCCAATCAATGTTTTAGCATATTTGGTGAGAAAGGATGCACTGTCCAAACGGAAAGAACACCATCCAAGGGCTTTCAGCTAAATCCTGTACTCACATTCTGGGCAGCGGTCTTGTTTTCAAATAGAACACATGCTCTAAGAAGAAACTACTGTACTGCGGAAAAAGTATTCCATGGAGTATTGGCAATGGACGTATAGACCTTGAAAGGTGAAGGTATGGTTTTAGGAGAAACGGCAAAAAGGTCAACAGTTTCTTTACTATAAGCCTAAATCACCGTGACCTTTAGGTGAAAACACACACACATATACAGTGGGGAATCAACACTACAGCTGTGTGTGCCTTCATTTGCCCCCCTCCAACACTGCATTGAGTACAGAGTCTTGGGAAAATGTCAGTGTGGTGTTGATCACACCATCAGCTCTGGAAGCCGAGGGGCAGAGACAGAGCCTTATTTGCAATTCCAAAGGTGGAGCTGGCGTGTGGTGGACTTGGCCCAGCTAGCCTCAAAGGCCTAATCTCCCTTGACTAGCAGCAGGTCCATCTACCAAGCAACTGTAAACACAATAGCTCCCCATGGTACTGAGCTGATTGCAGTTTCATGGAAGCCAGGACCAGCAGAGAGTAGGGGTCAGTTGAGCCAGGCTCTGTCTCAGTTTGATGATCTGGTTTATTTTTGCTACACAAGGGAGGGAGACCCTGAGCAAACTGATTGGCAAGCAGTGGTTATCAAGGACTGGGAGGCATCTTTGAAAAACAGCAGACAGACAGCAATCAGTTCTTCCAAAATGCCTAATTAGAGCATTCTATAAATAATGTCCCGATACCACCCCCTACAATGGCCATTATTACTGCTAAACTTTGCTCCTCCATCAATTATGGCATATGCTAATCTGAGACTCACAGCGCAACAAAATGTGTCAGCCGGCTCAATTTGTCCAAACAAATATAAATCTTTCGAAAAATCTTACCTGCACGTGTCTGTACGGTCAGAAAAAGTTAAAGAATTAGAAAATGAATACTTTAACGTCAAGTTGTCAGTCTGAGCTATTTTGCTTGGCACCAAGTAGGCAGCCTATCAGGAAGATGCTGGTTTCGAGCATGTTAACCATGTTATGCAATAAAATATTTTTGGGGGGGCAAAAATCTAAATAAAAGGTTTACAATATGTTGTAACTCTAATGAATACTGTACGGGTCATTCGCCTGCAACGTGAAGTCAAAACACAAAATAGGATTTCTGACATGCAACAAATGTATGCAATAGTTGTTTGACTTGTTGCACGCTGCCTCTTGCTTACTTACTTTTAAGACTTGAAATCATCCCATACAGTGCAGGCCCAGTTTTACAAACATGATGATCATTTGATGACTTCAAATATTTCTTTAGTGTATCTAAGCCCAGTCATTGTAAGGTAACTGTCTGTCTTTGTTGATGCGAGTTCCTTGATGCCCGTATTGCTGCAAACTTGTGTGGAAATGTTCCGACAATCCTTATCATGCCAAGTAGGGGTGAGATGCTAAATGTTTCACGTAACCTAACTGAAGTGAATTGGTAGAAAAAAAAACGTATGTTCTCTCATTACAAAACATGCTAATGATTGCAACTTTTCATGTGTCAGCCTGCTGACATATCTGATAACATGGTGTGCATAATGAAGACCAGTTTCTCGCTTTCGCCGTGAAATACATTCATTTTCAGAGGGAACTGAGACAGAACACAAACAGTTTAGCTTTCACACGACCCACTGTGGCGGACATCTGTTCTCTGCTTTTTTAGTCTATTTATCCCTCTGCCACACATATCCCCTCCATTCCTTTTCCTTACTTTCACCTCCGGTTTTTAGTGCTCCTTTATGTGAGTTTCTGTGACTCTCCTTAGAGATGTGTCTACACAGCACACACTGTAGGAGCACTGTGCAGGTGATAATGACGTGCCTGGGAAGATGGGATTAGGTGGAGTGGTGGGCATCTTCCCAAAGGTAAAAACGCTCATCTCTCCCACAGGAAGGATGCGAGTGTCTTTCACCTCAGTCTAACTTCCTGTCTATGTGTTAGTCTCAGCAAGTATACCAGGATGGCTGCTGGGTCCTATTAGGAAGCAGTGAGGGGGTTAACGCAATGACTCGCCTGCCTCCTCAGGGATGCTTGGTGTTTCATCCTTTCGTCGCCCGCCTGTTTATGTTGCACCGCCAGGCTGAGAGGCGCAGGCAGTGGGAAAAGTGAAGATCTTCACCCAGGGAACCGGCTGATACAGTGAGCGGGATAAATACACGGTGAGAGAAAGACAAGAAGGACAGAGAGAGGGGAGAAAGGAGAGCGAGGGAAAAAGCTATTCCCTGTAGTCTGACAAAAAGATGACAGCTTTCCTCTGGAGCTTGCTCTGCTCTCCCTTGGTTGAAATCTCACTTGTAAGAAAGCGGCCTGTCAGACAGACCTAACTAGAGTGCCCCATGAGGGACTCAGAAGCTTGACAGTGAGTCACTTGTTGGCAAAAAGCCACCGCAGTAGGTCAATCTCAGCAAGAACTTTCATATAACTCAGCAACTGAGCAGCTTGTTAGAAAGGATTCCAATAAAATGAATATGTTTCCCATTCCTTCCAGACATACAGTATGTTGAACTTTGCCATCCCATAATCCATAAACAAGCCCACTCATGTGTAAATATCGGGTCATAGGAAGCAATCAACACCTGGTTGTGTTTGCACTTTATTATACCTCAGGGATGTAAAGCCACTCATGCTATACAGTACAAAACCACAGGTTTGCAACACGTAATTTTATTGATACTTCCATAAAAGCCCTTTTCACGGTGCCCTTTAAAACCTTATTTTTCTCATCTGTTTGCAGTTGCACAGAGTTTCGGGAGAAAATGGTACAACAAATTGAAGTGTCAATGTAGAACTGTCAAACCACATCTAAGCCATAACATTTTTAAAAAGGCATGTTAATACCGGTAAAACGCATAAAATATGTGCGTGTTTAATTTTATTATTATTCCATATTAGGCATATGGTACTAGGCAAACGGGACTCGTGCACACTATTGCTGTGTGACAATGACTTCCATTTCTGGCTCAACCTTACACTTCAACTCATTACCATCACTCACACATTTACATGCACTAAAACAGTGGGAGCCAAAAAACGTGCGACTTTTAAGGCTTACCTTTCTCCATTGTTTTTGGTCTGTTCCCAAATTAGTCAGTCAGTCAAATTTGGCAGTTCCACTCTAATTAAATACAAGATGAATACATATACATAATTGATTTATATTAGTGTACAAAAAAAAACATTTTTCCTTCCTCCCCTGGAAAATATTTATCAACAACTGTTTTTGTATATTTACCACTTTGTGCTCCAGTAAGGTCCTTCATTGATCTCAATTGGTTCCTCCATCACATAGTCACAGTTAGTTATAGAACGTGACCCATACAAATAAACATTAACAAGATAAAGTGCTTTCATACTACGATGTCAAACATTTGTGAATGTGTCGTTTGTGTTTGTCTTACACTAGTTGGTAGGACTATGACATAGGGTAGAGCCCTGCTAAGAACTGTCCCCCTCTGTCACATCTCATCACTCCAGCCGGCATCGCTGGGAGCAGTGGGACCCAAACTGACCACTGAGTCAACTGACAAGGCAGCTCAGCATTTAGTTACTAACTACAATCCCTTCACATACTTTTGCAGATTGAGACCGACACAGACAGGCCATCATGCAAGCAAATGTGTAGATAATCAGGTCCACACTCACTGCCATGTGAACACGGAGTCAAACAGACAATTACTGATAATATGCACACACACGCGTGCAAAACAAAATGGCCAAACCAGGGACAGGATCAGCCCCCAAAACAGGCCACAATGAAGCTGACGCGGGACACAAATGCGCTCTGACACTGGGGCTGGTAATGCTTTGAGTTGTCTAAAATCTCAACAACTGACCCAGAAATTGTGATACACAGAGTAGGGTCTTGGGTCCAGGGGAAGTCGAGTGTGATGCATTGTGAATATGAACTAAATTGACAATTTCTTTGCCTAGTTCACAAGCCCTGTGGTGGTATTTACACTTTGTACACAATGTGCAGCTACAGGATAAGGTGGATGATACTCAACTGCTGTCTTTTGTGATGCAGAAACAGCAGGATAAATAAGTCATTCTAATATACATAAGATGTACTCTGTAGGATTGCACCATATCAGTCCCCCCGTGTGTCCCCTGATTGAAGTCAAAGGCCATCTTTGTTTCCTTTCAGAGATGGCAAGAGAAGAAGACGGAGGCTGCAGAGGTCAAACACAAAGGAAAACAGGCAGCTGCAATACATTTATAGCAAAGACCCTGGGGGAGGAAAAGAACCAAACTGTAATATCACACATGTATTTCAACTGAATGCCTCAGATAAGTCAAAATAGTCTTCTTTGATAGAAACACGACAGTGCAGGGGAACAAAAATAGACTGACTTGTTGAAGTGAGGCATACTAAACTTAACTCTTATTTCATTTAACAATGAAAGTACCGCTGCATCAATTCAGGGAGCAAAGGCACTAACCCATGCACTACCATAGACGGCAAACATGCCGCACAGAAAGAAGCACAGTGAAACTTTGGTTTTTGAACGCCACAGTTTTTGTATGATTCCCTTTACAAAAAAAAATGTTGCCAATATTTTTGCCCCGGTTCTTGTACACTGTCTCGTTTGTTGTGCAATAGCATTTTGACTGCAACATCCACGCATTGACACTGCACTGTGTTTAATGTCACTCTGTGTGAATGGACTTATGCATGCAAAAGTCTAAAGGGCTAACCACACAGAAATATTTTCAGGTCAAAATGGTCAAAAGTACTTTAGCGTTTCAGCCTCTCATCCAGACGGAAACAGTGTTCTGGGTGCCCTGAAACTGTATTTTTTTCCAAAATGGCCTATAGCCTAGCAATTCTCTCTTTTTTTTTTTTTTACACGATGACATCATCAACCCGTCATCATCACGTGAGTAAATGTAAGCTTTGATGACAAGCCAACATAATGTTAATATTTCGAGTGTCATGACTCACCAAATACAACATTCTCCCGGTATTGTTTGTCTGATACTCTTGCACTTTGACGTAAGTCTAGATGAGCCTTAGAAAACGGAAGACGACAGACGTGTGCGCATTCCGTCTATACACAACGCCACACGCCACATGTAGGTGTATTACATCGTTCTCAATCAGTTTTTCATTCCCATTTAGATGCAACTATTTTCTAATCCGGCACAGCATGGAAGCAACTTTTTTTCAACCTGCAAAAGAAAATCCCACAAACATGCCTGTGTGGACAGGTATTAAGTGTAAGTACGCAAGGGCCCATACTGAGACGCAGCATGGGTCTCATCACGTCGATTAAGACATGGTAGGATTACACTTGTTGATATATTTCATGACAATGATTGACTTCAGTTCAAAAAGTAATACTGTTGACAACCCGTACTATGCATAAACTATAAACTGCATTTGATTTGATTTAGAGTGAACTGGGTAAGTGCCTGAAAGCTTACTACAACACAGGAAAATGAATGCCCACATATAACTTCGATTTATATAATGGGGGCTGTTCATGTTTGGTCCTTTCTATCACTCACACAACAATGGCAGAGATCAAGCGCTGCCATCAACCAGCTTAAGACATGCCTGCTGCAGGCGCCGGCCAGCAGCCTGATTTATACATGGAGACACAGATGAATGATTCATAAGCTAAGAGAGAGATACGGAGACACGTGGCAGATGTGTCCTTCTGTCATTTACAGATGCGCACCTTTTCATAAATCCAGACTGACACTCTCTGAAGCTGAGTTTTACAAAACGGGTCATTTTTTTGTTCCTAACACTCAAGCCATGCCATTTTGTATCTGTGTGTTTTAATTTGGTGTTCTGTGACTTTCTTTTTACCTTCCCATTATCGTGTAACGCTACTTCTAAATATGGAACCCACATTTTTGACTAAAATGAATGGCCTGCTCATTCCGCATCAATTAGTCAATCCATCACTGCCGATCTGGGGCGGGGAGGGGGGGGGGGGGGGGTGTCAAGGAACAGAGGAGAAGCAGAGTCCACAATATGCAATTTCTATCACTGCAGTCCACATAACAACCTTGTTAGCAGCTAATTCAAATGCAAAATGTAACAGCAGCAGCCTTTACGTATAGATGTTCTAATCTACACACTCATGCTTCTTTTTGCAGCAGGCCCATAAAAAGCACAACAGTAAATGGGAGATTCTACTTAACACATGTAATGGTAGAATCTCCCCTGTAATTATTCAACTCATTTGGCTTTTTCCTGTTACAATTGAAATAAAAGCTACTACGTCAACCCGGAGTCGAATATGAATTGCTTAACATTTTCTGGGCTATCCCAATTACACCACAATGTGAGCAGCTCACATGCAAAGTGGATCTTGATGACAGTGTAACTAACTGCTTGGTAAATATGAGGAGATAGGTATATCCCATGGGCATTGCTCTGATGGAGGAATCTTTGCATTTCATTTATCATGTTACATTATTTGGGCTACCCCTCAGGGAAAACACGCTATCTTTGTGGTAAGTTATGAAAATGGAATGTCATAAGAATGTCATTTTTGAATGATTCATCGTAGAGGGACATCCGGAGCTCCCAGAGTGCCGATGTGGCTGCAGCTGGGGCGACAGGCCAGCCAGGCAGAGTAGTCACACAACACTATCCCATGTCTCCATCTCCCCTCCCCCTTACACAGAACGCCATGCTGTGGTGTGCGCCGATCTCCTCAATAAAAAAAGCCTCTGGCTGCACCAGAAAGAAGATAATAGTTCGCCTGGAGGTGACACAAATAGCAAACAGATCTCATTGCATAACAAAACGAAGACAACAAAGCAAATAGTATCTTGATGACGCAGTATCCAAACATGTCCAAAACTGGAAAAATGTTTTTTTTTTGGATGCACAATACAGCCAGTTGCGGGATATCGACTCATCTACCACTTCACACCTGAAGCCCGGTGCGTTCAGCTATTCTGACGGACCCGATCTGCGCTAACGTTTGCAAATGCATGCGTGCAACATCTTTCCACACGACTAATGCAATGGTTCCTTGCTAGTTCCTAATAATACCTGTCACAAAGTCAAGGCAATTGCAGTAATACAGAGCTGTAAGAAGAAGAATGTTTACCAAAACGCTGTACCAGAAGAATCGCACCGCTGTCGACGTAACCATTAGTAACAAAACTGAAAAACTATGCAGATACAGGTGCTTTATTTCAATGCTAAATTAAAGGTACATTTAAATAGTAAATAATAGTTACTATCAATCTAATGGATTGATGGGATGAGGCAATACTGAGTTATAGTTACCGCCACCTAATACGCCACAGCATTCCACAGCTAGTTGAGGTGACGGTGTTACTTTTGACCTAAGTTTTCACCTGTACAGATGACATCAATGTTATGCCACTAAGTTGTTGTTTTTGTCTACTTATCACTGACTAACAAATTACACACCTCTGATTTTCAGTATATTTGATTTCAGTTAATAGAAAATTACAAGTAAAATTTTTGGGCCGCATGGTGGTTGAGTGGATAGTACGTTGGCCTCACAGTCAGTTCACAGCTTCAGGGTTCAAATCTCCGTTGGGCATCTCTGTGTGGAGTATGCATGTTCTCCCCGTGCGTGTGTGGGTTTTCTCCGGCTACTCCGGTTTCCTCCCACATTCCAAAAACATGCATGTCAGGTTAATTGGCGACTCTAAATTGTCCATTGGTATGAATGTAAGTGTGAATGATTGTTTGTCTATATGTGCCCTGCGATTGACTGGTGACCAGTCAACCAGGCGGGGTACCAGTGTAGCATACCCGCGACCCTAATAGGATAAGCGGTATAGAAAATGAATGAATGAATGAATTGTCTATTAGAGTGTGAATGGGAGTGTGAATGGTTGTATGTCTGCCCTGTGATTGAATGGCGACCAGTCCAGGGTGTACTTTGCCTCCTGCCCAAAGTCAGCTGGGATAATGAGGATAAGCAGTATAGAAAATGAATGAATGAATGAGTAAAATCTTTGACTACATTCAAGCATTTATTTATGTATTAAAAGTAGGTATTATTGTGTCTACAGTACAGGTCAAAAGTTTGGAAACACGTTCTCATTCAATGTGTTTTCTTTATTTTCATGACTATTTACATTGTAGACTGTCACTAAAGGCATCAAAACTATGAATGAACACATAAAATTAACACAAGTGTGAAATAACTCAAAATATGTCTTATATTTTGGATTCCTCAAAGTAGTCAACGGACAATTCCATGTCAAAAAGAAGAGCGACACAAAAGGCCACTTTTGAAGGCAGTGTGAACGTGGTTACAGTCACATCAGGAATAATAAATAATAGAAATGTGTTTGCAATTTTGCACTAACTCACTCCAATGTTTAGGAAACATGTTAGCCAGAAAACTTGAGGGCATGCAGTGCTACAGTCTGTGTTGCACATGCAACGGCAAACACTGGTAGGTTCAGTGAGCACTGGAGGCCACCGACTAAATTAGCAGGAGTCAGGATGTACTAAACAAGCATGGGATGTGCCCCACTGGTCCTTTGGAGTGCAGAAAGGAGGCCCAACGCAAGGAAAACGATTTGTTTGGGTGGTCTAGTAAAAGCCTATTGCTAAATGGGCAACAACTGTGGTTAGAATGGTAATGAGGCAGACCCCCACCCCCCTTTCTGAATGGAGACATCAAAAGGCAGAGGGAAGCTCCTGCTCGCTGCTTACACCGTGCTCCATGGTATCATTAGGGGGCCGCGAATACGCCGGCATGTTGCCTTTGATAAACTGGAGTGGCGGCGAGATAGACAACAGGATGTTTACATTCTTTTTGGGAGGGTGCCAACATGCAGCCATGTGGTGACACACGAGAGCAACCTGGTACTATTCATAACTATCCTGTTCATAGAGGCGTCATTTAGTGTGCTAATATCAGAGATCATTGCTATTTCCCTCTCCATGTATGCACAGAATTCCACTGAGACCAATATGTCTAATGCAGATAACAATGCTATTTTGGTTAACCCCATTGTGTACATGAAAGTGAAAACATACAGCCCGGAGAGAATTCCCATTAGTGTTTTGGAGGATTAAAGAGAGCAATGGAGCATAACAGTATTTGTTGTTCTCTTTTGTATCTATACCGTAGAGCCTGGGAGAACACATAGACACACAATTAGTGATACTATTGCATTTGTTCTGATTGAATTCTGTCAATAAAAACTGAGTGGGTGATCGACTAACTTTTTTCAAGTTGAGTCTGTTTTGGCATTTTTGGCTTAGTGTGGTAAAGCCGCCTTCTAATCTGTTGGAACTAACTGCATGAGGCCAAACATGGCAGATCGTCCTGTTGTGAAACTGGCCCTGAGAAGGCAGCTGGGAGATAAGGAAGGTATGGGAGCACATCCACTCTTCACATCGATCCTTTCCACCACAAGGGGAGAAGGCATTCACATGCCAAACCACAGATAGCAATATGGGGAGGGCCAGAGTGAGAACAGTTTTGCAGCTTCAGCAGCCATCTCAGACTGATAAAGACACATGGAGGGAACATCTTTTCCCAGCTTTCCTTTAGAAGAGGGAGTTCATTTTCATCACTCTTCGCCAAACCCATTAATTGTAGTTGCCAGTTACCTTTCCCTTCAAGTTGTTAAAATACATTCGTGAATAAAAACCTAAAAAAGCAATTATTCCTTTGTTTGTATTTTTATTGCACTAAAATGTATCGACCTTGTGTCTTAAACGCAGAAAAAAAACATTAAATAAATGGACAAATGTGTTTTAAAACAATAAAAAGGCACTCAAAGTAATCATATTTGGAATGATTAAGCAGAGCTGTGTGCTTGATTTCCTTTGACTACTCTACACACTTGTGTACACTTATACAACCAAGTTTTTTTTTTTTTTAATATAAAATAATCTGCATTTGTACAAAGTTTTCATTCACACCAACATGATGTCAAAATGATTGCTGTTGACAATGACGTGCAAAAGCATCTGGAAATTGCGAATAACTATACAGTGCAATAATAATACAGTGGATCCTCACTTTCCTGAGGAATGTTCCAGCAACATCACCGAATGGAGAAAAAAACCCAGAAATAATTTGATATGCCCCCTCAAGACCACCTGCCAAGTTGACACCGATGTTCTTTTCCAATTTAGTATCAACCCGTGCAATAAAAGAGATTATTGCAATTATAGAAACCTTAAGTTAGCATTATTATTTCATTCCAGAAGATCCAATTCTAAGCCATTCAAATGTTCCCATAAGAAATAATATCTCTTCCAGAAAGTCAATAATGTTAACACTATTATTACAATTGTATGTAGTTTTACAGGCATGAAAACAATCTAAAATGCATGTAAATACATACATGATGAATAAAAGGGATGAATGGACATTTAATGTAATTTACCTTCATAGACAGCGTGATTGTTGACAAAGACACGATGTGTCATCCAGATCCACGCTGACACCACCATCATGTTTTGCTATGAGTTATTAATTAATCATGATTAACCACTATTTGCAACTATGTCTGAAATATGCACATTTTTACTGTATTTTATTAAAATACATACGGCAGGACAGAATTATATATCTGTGTGTATTAACAGCTCCAAAATAACTGAAAACAATATAATAAAGAAACGGGATTGCAAAGCTTTGATTATGTGAGGCAGAACCTCAAAAAATATGATATGTGTTCATTCCACAACAGGAAATATGTGACGTTACACATGTCGGTATTGGTATCTACTGACATCGGAATCGGAAGTTGAGAGTTGGACAATATTGGTATACTGGATATTAGACATCTCTTATGAAGACATAAAGAAATTGGGGTCTTTCTAACAGTTGTGCATGTATACTGTACATTTTTACCAAAAATGATTATTGACTTACGGTAAATGAGATGTTTTCTATGTATGATGTGTATAAATGAAATGTGTATGTATGTAATGAGATGTTTTCTAAAGCTGCATGGTTCACGCGATTGGTAGAATTCCAATTACAGAACATTTTGGTAGAATACTCAATTACTAAAATGTTTGAGCAGCCTAGTTGCCAACAAAAATGTCTGACTGCATTGAATACCTTTAACATTTTCTATTGTGCTTTTTTTTAGCCGCCTGTGACATTACAAAGGTGTACAAATAAATTTAAAGTGCCAGTGCATGACAAGCAGCTGGAGGACAGCACTTCCAACGCGTCATTTTTACACGGCAAGTTTGCTTGCTTGGGATAGAGTTCACCAAATTAACTGCAGAGAAATCACACCAGAGTCTCTTCTCACAGATACAAACCTGACAGGTGTGAACACAGCCGCAGACGCCAGACGTTTGTGTAAATAAAATAAATACTGAGTTGAGTGAGACACAGACAGCAATCTGGAGGAGTGCATATCACACGCTGTCCGACCTGGCTCGGTTATGGAGATGCATCGTGACCTTTGCTCTCAATCACAGAACTTCTTCAGATTGCTGTTTCTTTGAGAGCCCCTCTTTGTGTTGATTCATATTGGCAGGGTGCTCTGCTAAGCATCATTGGGTGGAAAGTTTGCAGTCGTAACCCTGAGACAGAAGCCACTCCCGGTACCATGATTAGACGGCAATGAGATTTCAACAGCTCTACGTGCACTTGAATGGACAGCAAAATTCACTGTGTCCGTCCCATTGCATCTAACGATGCATTTTGATGACATGTGTCTTAAGCGCACTGAATACATAGAAAGAGTCTAGACAAAATATACAGTATATACTCTTGCCTCTTCTGAAGTACCTGAACAGAAGAAAGCTGGACAATGTATTTATTTTAACAACCAAATAGTTCGTGGAATGAACACTTCTACCCAGAGGGACTTCCCTCTACAAAACTTGTATTCAACACCTAAATGTGAGCTTTTATTTCTCTCAGAGGGGGCAAGGGGGGTGATTATTTCAATCATGTCACTGAAGAAGTCAAATTTCAGAAAAGAACAGTGAGGCTTGGGCAGCGGCGTTCCAGCTTCCTCCCCATTATTCCAACACCACGGTTGGCTGCTTGAGATTTCCTTCACTGCTTTGATGAAAATGTGCTTGGGCAGGCCAGTAAAGTAATGACCATTTCTCAGTGTAGCACAGTGCAAGGTTGCGCTGCACTTCACGCTCATGTTTTTGGCATTACATCCAGCATGGGCACTTGGAGCCCAATACACAGTACAATTAAATATGCTGTGAATCCATAAAAAGATATCGATGGGCCTTATGCCAACTTGCAACATTAATTTACTCGAGTAATGTAGCAACAAACAATAGGGAGAAAAATTCAATCTTTCACTTACCACCCCCTCCTCCCAGAAGACTTGAATTTGCTGAAAAGAGAAGGAAAACGTGTCAGTGTCTGTCTTACATTAAAAAACATGTCAATCTTTTTTTCATTTTACTTTCGAAAGCTCTTACTTGGTAAATAGATCACAGATCGCTAAGATGCTAGAGAGACAGAAATGCCACCGGATTTATGCCTGAATTATGCTGCAGTGACAGCTGACCAACCCCCCCCCCCCCAAACCCTTCGATAGAGCTTGACATGCACCTCCAAAAAATTTGTGTTACTGGCGATGCGGACTGGGCATTGCACAGAGCAGTGATTGGTCAGGTTTTCTTTGTGCACGATTGCCAGTGCTCCCCTTTCACGGAAGCGCAGACTCTAACAAAACACTTTTATAAATAAACGTACAAATAAACTAAAGACAATTGCAAATCATTGCTTAAAATAATATGCCATAAATTCCAAATTAAACCGGAAAATGTACACAAACCCAGGCAAAATGTCGGTGTAATTTTTTTTTACGCAACGCAAAAAACATTAACCAAGGTTCCACTGTCCCTTGCATTGCCCCAAATCTGCTTTCTTTGAAAATTAGATTAGATCAATTTACACAAGAAGCTAAATAATATAAATAAAAGTTGTAGGTTGTCTTGAAAACACAGCCCCTTGAATGTTGGTGGCATGTCATACACTAGAGCTAGAAATGGATCCAGACACCATGAAAAGGGTCGACATAGTGAGTTTGCTGTAGCATAATTTGGGGAATAATGATATTCTGACATTCAATTGTTAAAGTAAAGGATGGTGCTAATTGCTAAAGAATTAAATTGCAAAAAAATGCCATTAGGTGAATGTTACACGAAAGAAAACCGGATGCCAATTGATTAAAAAGTAATTCAAGTAATTAAAAAGTGTCTGTGATGCAAGAATGTTTTATCTACATTTGCAAATCACATACAGCACATCCTAAATTCACAGGTTGCTATGTTGAGCGGGTTCCAAGACGATCTGTTGAGTAGATCATCTTCAGCATGTTTCCGTATGTGTTTTGATTATCCTAGTCCATCTTGACACGACATGAAGTTTGTTGGTTGACATACAGTCCAGTCCAATGCCAGAGAGCCATTTAAGTGGGGAGCGCATTCACTTATTTTGGGTTTGCTCTGACAGAGACATCCATTCCACATGATTAGAGGATGGGATTTAAAAACATCAGTTAATTTGGGTGGCACAGAAAGTAGAAAGTCTGCGTGTTTGAAGTGTAGTTCAGACAACGGGTACTGGAACAATCGTACTGCAAAATATGCCTTTGATGAGCTTCCATTCTAGCTATATCATTAGTAGTCAAAAGTATTGCATTATAGGCTTATTATTTCTCAAAAAATGTTTCAGTGCACAAGCAACAGATACTGAACATGTGGTGTCAGAGAGAGCAGCACAATCACAGGCACTCGTGGAGTTTCCACAACTTTCTGTGGCACCATCATTGCTTTGCGTTGTTGTCCCCGAGCAGCACGTAAGCGTGGGCACAGGGACAAAAGAATGCTCTCCCGCTGCAGAATTTCTTCATCAAAGGCCTTTTGTTATTTGTGTGTGTGCACATACAGTAAGAGCATAACATAACAAACAATATCCGACAAATATACTGACAGTCCACTGTCATGTTTACAATGGTGCTTCTGTTTTTTTCTCTGAAGGAAGATGAATACAGATTTGTTGTTAGCTATTATAACAAAGTGATCAAGCGATGATTGTGTGCAGTTATTTCCATTTATAAGTTTGGCAAAACTTCTACATAGCAATAAGCTATAACACTTGCTCTGTAATGCGTGTACTTTGCTTAATGCATAATTGTTAGGTGCATCGCCACCCCTCTATTACAAACAGTGGAAGTGATAGTTTCAGCGCTCACCTTAAAGTGGGCTGACATTAAGGTGGTTTTCTGAAAGTCTATCATCATTGTCTTGTCACCTGGGGAGTCTTCTTATTCCTGATCTATTAAAACACTGGGGTTTAATTACTTGACATTATGGAGATGCATACCAGAGGGGGGCTGCTTCATTTACTCCACACCTAATCAGAGAATGAAGATGTGGGTTCTAATCAGTCTGACAAATCTTGAGTGAGTGTGTGTCTGTTGGAATGAGAATGAGAGGTTGTGTGATGCGACACTAGGATGTTTTTTATCCACACCTTGCAGCGTAGATAAGGTTCAGCATCCATTCCATCATGTATAGGTTTGATAAATATGAATACATAAGGAAGGTGTGGGGTGGCGGTGAGAGGATGCCGTTTCATGTATTTTCATTTCCTCCTCATAATAGTCAGAATGCTAGCAAGAGATTTGGGCTGTTTATCTTTAAAACACGCGGTTGTGCATATGCACTCAGAATATCAACAGCCAAAGACACAAAAAGGAAAACACTAAAATTCCAACTATTCCACAGGATGAGGACAAGAGACAACTGAAAGTGAGGAAGTCTCTACTTTCGGCGCAATACGGCCTTTTGCCTTATTCACTACCACTTGCCTAAGAGGTGGTTCAATTATCCCGAGTGAAAATCAAAACACAAATCCATATTTGGCCACATTAACCCCTCAATGCATATTTTATAGCGAGTCTATTAATTATAAATAGTTCTCGTTGCTGTTTGCACCTGCCCAGGGCTTAGTATGGCTATCTCGCAGTGGCTCCAACACATTTCTGCCTTTAGCAAAATGTGAAGAAAACCAATAACAGGTAATATTTATTAAAACGTGACATTTTCTTCTACAGTAGTTTAGAGCCTACGGTGTAATGTCACTTCACTGATGTTTAAAGTAGAAGTGTAAGGGTGCATTGCACTAGGGCTGTCCATACATATGTGGAAGGTTGGGTTTCGTTTACATATCGCTGATACCGGTGTCAAAGTGGTACTTTTGAAACCGGCAGCGTAAAACTAAAAAACAAACATTTTGGCAAAACTATCTTTTTATTTTGACTAAATTTTGCAACATGTAAGTTGAACAAATCCGGGATTTGTATACAATCAATTCACCAACATAATCACGAATTCACAACAAGCTGTATAATTATCACAGCAACAGCCGAAGCATTACAGAACACAGAGAAAATGCAAAAGATTCCAAGATTTTACAGCAAAGTGTTGAATTCATGAATGAAAACAGTCGTATAAAGTGTAAATATTGTACCCACCTGAAAGAAATATGTTCATTAATGACAACATAATTATTTACATGTGCATGAACGTTAAAAGCAATGAAGATTAATAACAAATGTTGTGAATAATAACACTTTACCTTACGGGTCGAGCGAGGTGAGCCTAATGGCGGGGAAGGAAGCGGCAAACGGGAGTTGACAGATACCGTACGTAAACTTACGGTAACTAAACTAACTTCATTTAAACAAATACAGTACACTAAATTCAACACTATGATTGTTTTTATATATATTTATTTATTTATTATTATTTATTTTTTTTACAATGGATAAGAGCTTTTCAGTATGCTGAGCAATGGGACACAGTAATTGGCCATCATTAGGGATTCTGGGAAGAAGAGGATGATAGGTATAACCGAAATAACCAATGGGTGGGCGGCTTCTTCTTTGGTTTTACGGTGGTTGGCATCCATTACTTTGGTGCATTACCGCCCCAGGGGAGGGCAACTTGTATGGCGGTGCAGTATATTCAAAGTACAGGGCGGCACTGTCCATTTTCATTTTGAATATTTTTTGTTAAATGGAACAGAAATATCTTCTAAGCCAAATTTGTATTGTGATTTTTTTGTATTAAGGTATTCGTAAGACAAGGTCATACTTATAAATAATAATAAAAAAAAAAGTTAAGTTACTTCAATAACAACTTCAAGCACATAGCGCAGGTGGCGGAGTCTCCATTAATTTTGCACCAAAATGGGCACAGATAGCCACTTGTTTTTTTGGTACGACTACTTGCCGCTTTAGTGAATTACAAAAATTGTAATTGATAAAGCTGCTTAATATTTTACATGTTCTTTTTTCTCCTTTGAAACAACACTGCCCACAGCCTCATTCTCTATTAGTGTACTTCGATTACTGCCGCCCCCGAGGATGTTCATGAGTCGATACTTCAAGGACAGAGCAGACCACCTATCCACGTCTACTGTACAACAACTACAAAGAGCTAATTACATAAAAAGTGAAGTCTATTTTTGAACAATAAATGTGCGATGAAACAAATATATTTCTCAGTTAAGGTATGAAAGGACTGGCGGAAAGGGTAGCCTATCAGGTGGGGTATGTCAGGAGGAGAGTTGACTCAATGGTAACCACAACATAGGTTATAAATCACAATGGATTGACTCCCCGGGGTGCCTGGAGATGGCAAGTCATTAGGAACTGCTGGTGCACAACATTAGCCTAACTCATTCAACATTCATGCACTGTCATTGTGGGAACACCCACTTCCTGTGTGCTCTTTGAACTCCTGATCTCTGCAGCATCCTCACAGACTCAGCAGCCAAAGGGAACATTGAGTGTGACACCGCCATGCATTTTCATAGCAAGGAAAATATTGATTACACAGCCAGAAGGTAGACAGCTACAGTACGTGGCACTGCATCAAGTTTCTCCCCACCCACCATCTAGCCCCAGCATGTGTATATATGCACTGCAGAGAGCACATACGGCCGGGAGCTCAGTTCTTAATAATGCATCTCAAAAATAAGAGGTGGTGCATAACCACAAAAAACAGTAGTAGTAACTATCAGTAGTAAACTGATATATTGTCTGCCTTGTGGTCTTTGCCACTTGAAGTGAACCCTTAAAAATGTCCATCATATACAACCTCACAGGCCCCCTTATCCTTACCAGACTCTCATGGGTTCCCTAATAAGTTCAGTATATAATATTGGGCTGAAACTACAAAAAAATACAGTAAAAAAACCAAAATCAATAATAATAAAACTATAATAATAATAATGAAGCCCATAGGTTTAGTCTGTTTTCTCAGTAGCAAATGCACATTTCAGTTCATTATACAAGATTACGTGATAATCCTTCACACATTTTGTCAAGAGTCAATCACATGTACTGTACTCAACGTAGTCGTTAATGTCATATTAATTTTGGCCTTCTTAATGTTTCGAATTTGAATGCTTATTCAAGATACAATATATTACTTTTTATTAATTTTAACATATGAGTTTTACACATTCAACAATTTTTATTTTGGATTTTCTGTAATTTAATCAGTGTTAAAATTATACATACACATATAAACTACATACATCGACCTAAATCTTTCACTAAGTGGTGCTGAAGGGTCTACAACGCAAATTTAATTTGCCATGGCCTCATTAGTGATCAGGACTGACTGTAGCAGATAGTTTTGCTTTGCCAGGATAGAGAAAGTCTCAAATGTCTGCACCCAATTCTTGTTTAAAAGTCCCAGATGAATATGACATTCATACCCACGCTATGCTGTATGCATAAAATAACCATCTGACTAAGAGTGCTTTCGGGTTGAGACTTGAGTAATGAGACTTTTTTGGACACAGAAGTGATGCAGTAAATGTATACTTTGCTGCAGAAGAGTTTAAATCAAATGCTACCATACCACCAACAATTTTAAACCGGTGCATACAATGACTGTACAATTAATAAGGATGTCCGCTAATATAAGGTGATAATACTGGTCAGCTGATAAAAATCAGGCATCGGATTATATTGGTATTGGTTTTTGTACCACTATTGGCATTGGCAAGCAAGTAAAAATCATTTTATCTACAAAAGGGGGGCACAGCAAAAATAAGTTTGTGAACCACTGGTATAACCATTTTATAATTTCAGTGGTCCAGAATTAGTCTAGAATTTCTTACTTTGCACTTGACTTTGCCCTTAAATGGATGTTTGTGCTACAGAGAAATGCGCAGCTCTGCAAATTTTATTGTTGCTGTTTGAAAGTTGGAAAATATGTCATAAGAGGTAACGGTTGGTCATGATTTTTTTACAAGACAATTTTGTTTATTGGTGTTGCATGATATGTTTACAATACACGACGAACTTGAATTGCATACTGCAGTATGAGTCTTATTTTGAATTTTGCAAGTGTTTATTTATCCAATGTATACAGTGGCACCACGGTACAAGCAGCATGTGTTCATTACAAGAAAGGCAATTTGTGGTACTTCTAATAAACACACATCTTTCTGCTGTTTTTTTAAAGAGTCATTTTCAGTGTTTCGTATTTATCAGTTATTTTAACAAACATGTTTATAAATAGTTTTATATTTGCAATTTCAGGCTCCAAAATATAATTGCAATGGACACTACATGTCAAGACATCTCTGCTTTGATTCAAACTGTTAAACATACTGTTGTTACCCTATCTTGTAACTGATACATGATCAATATCATCCGGACCTTCAGCTGAATAATAAAGATTCCCATAATGACCTCAGTGTTATGTCTGTTTTGTTTTACTTTGTTCACTGAAAAAGACGATGGCGGTTTGGTTGCAAATGTTGACATGAAGACAAAACGTACTTTTATTCAACAGTCGTCGACTAGACGGACACTCGAGACGGCCATTAGCTCGTCCTCTGATCTGTTCTGACGTCTAACGTGTCAGCCCAAAATGAGAGTTAGTCAAGTGAAGAGCTTTTTGCAAACTTGATATTTTGTGTGGAATACACAGACACACACTTTTTTTCCACTTCAACAACCTTCCTAACAAGCACTGCTACCGGGCCCCTGCACACACGCAATCACATGCACGGTACCCGCGTCAATGTGCATGCACGAAAGCACACTGCAACACCACTGGAAATAGTCATGCTAGGATTTGATATCAGGAGCAACCAACCCACTGTCTGTGGACCTCTCTGTTGACTTGTGGCATCTCAAATCCCTTCAACGCTGGGTTCTTTTCTTGTTTTCCCCAATTTCAACAGCCAAAACCCACACCAATAGGAATAAAACTTAACTGACTATCAGTTGTGGGATGAAAGAAAAGAAGTAGCAGTGGTATTTCTTATTTGTGGTGTATTAAAAATGCATGCTACACCACACATGCTGTCTCGCCTGATTATAGTAGTTGGCGTTTTTTGTTCTTTATAGCTTCTAGTGGTCCCAGAGGAGCCTGACAGAGGCAGACAAACTTAGAGGTAGCACTATCACAGCAGCGTAGGCTCTCTCTCCTTCTCTCTCACACGAACAAACGCCTGGCTCAGGCTTGAAGTGAAAGAAATGATGCAACCATGGCATAAGTAGACATGATGTGCAAAACACAACATCAGGTCATTATCTCAATATTTTATGCAATACCAATTGCATGTCATGTAGAGTGTGGAATGTATGTACTGTACAAAAGTGATGTGCTTGACAATTTAGAGGGAAAATTAATCTTTTATGACAGCAAAATGTGCCTTCACATAGTTTTTTGGATTCTGGTGAACAGCAAACTTTTAAAAATCCTCACATAAGAGCAGCATTTCCCCCAAGTACTTTTTCAGTCATCAAAATGTTACTAATTTGCATTTCATATTTTACCATGCTGAAGCATTATATACCATCACATTTAGTTGAGGTTTGAAAATGGGATTATTTATATTGAAGTTGATTTGCAGATTCACTGTGCTCACAAATTCAAATTGAATTCTGATCAAGATGGTATTTTTTTTTATTCAAATCAACATCACTAACACCAAACACCTTGGGCTGCGTCTGAAAACAAATAGCACTAATGCTGCAGAGTTGTCACCGACTGAAATGATGTTGTTTTTGCTGCGACAAGCATACAGCGGGCCTGTGATGATGTCTGAATGTATCAAAGTGACAACAGTCTGGTGTCACAGTGATTAATCCCCTTTCCTCCGCAGGCTTGTCACCTTCATAACAAACCAACAATGCCAGATGCCAAAAACCAGCCCACATGTCTATTGTTATAATTACCTGACCTTCAAATCCACATTAATGAGCTCGGGATGATCCCATTCTCTTTCATCATTTGGCTTCCAAGCCCTCCTTTTATCTAACAAGGTCACCTTTCCAAACACGGTTTCGCCCAGAAATACACATCCTCTTCATAAATATACATCCACCTGCAACCGCTAAACCCCCAATTTCTTGGAAGAAGGGAAGATGGCAACTTCAACACAAGGGAAACCATTACTTTAGACCAGGGACGTCCAAACTTTTTACACCAAGGGTCACATAATGAAAAACGAAAGGACGCAAGGGCCACTCTGATATCTTGTAAAGCAACACACACAGACTTACTAAGAAGTTATACATTTTTTAAGAAAAAATGCACATCAGCATTTAGCAATACAGGACAGAATAATAAGTGTATATATACACATGGGTTTTTGGCGCTAATTGTTTTTAATGTTTATTCATGAAACTCCCATTACAAGTGACGTACCCCACTTTGGGAACCTAGGATGTAGGACATTATCATTGCCTTCACAATGATTTTAAGGTGAAGAAAAACTAAACTCGGTGTGCTTCACAAGGCCATGTGTCACTACGGAGCAGGATTAGGGATTTGTGCCGGATTTACCAGGTCCACATTATTGCATCACTTTCTGTCAGGATGACCAAGCCTGCTGTAACAGAAAAGAAAAAAGCAGCATTAGAACTCACAGCTACTGTACGTAGCAAACAGGCAGAAAGAGATAATACCGTAAATAACTCACAATGACCTGCTCCAAACACAGATGAGTTGGTAGCTCTGTTGACAGTTCATCAGCACAACATGCCATTGCAGTAGTGTCTACACAGAACTGAGAGGCACAACAGCCACATAACATCATTTGCCTGGAGCTTGTGGAAAAAAATGGCTCACTGGTAAGTCGGCGAAGTACAGTCAGTCCATATTGTTGGACTTGCAGATGCCAAAAGAGAATTCAACTTTCTAAACTGTATTTCAACTTTAACAAAATGCCTTGAAATTGCACTTAAAAGATTCCAGTCCCAGTGGTAACGATTGGATCACAGCAGTGTGAGAGTGGAGGTTATGTTTGAAGCGAGTTCCGGCTCCAGACGGACCCCATTTAAATCACCGACTCATCTCCCTGGACGGGAAATTGCAATCAGGTTGGAGAAACTACATCTTAAATGCATTACCTTATTGGTGCATGTGTGTGTGCACACCAGCATGTGTATCAGTGTCTATTGTATGTCTTACTGAGATACAAGTACCTATTAGTGCATGCAATTACAGGTGGTAGGGGATTGCGCAGCAGAGACATTGAAATGATATTATAATGTGCGAATTTAACATTTTTGGCTACAGAACAGAGAAAATGAACATACCTTTGCCAAAATACAAAGACCCAGCAAACAAGAGTCTAAATAAAGAAGTACGTGATGGATGAGAGAGCATCTTGAAGGTAAACATACATGCGCAAATTTATTAAAAGGACTTCTTAGCATATAATACTTAATTCCTCGACACTTAGCACTTCATTCATCAATCATGCTCTTTCGTGGATGATTATAGTCATTTAAGCCATATTAAGCCACATTTAAGTCAATTTTTTATATTTCTGGCCAAAATTGTCATTCATTTTCAAGCATAAAAATAGCTAAATGAACTAAAATGCAAATACTGTATAAGGCATTCAGAAGATAATTTCCAAAGACTGTGATGATATGTAGTATTCTACATTCGTCACTAGATGTCAGTAATGTTACTCTAAACTTTTATTGCACTCATCTCCACTAGCACCCGAACACATTTACAGCAACACACAAGAGCATGAGTCTTATTTATACAGTATCTTAGTGGCTTATTATTTGTTATGTCTACTACATTGGATAATACAAGCGTAAAGGTCACTATAGGGGTGTTATTTCATCTAGGGGGGATCTAATAACGTAAAAAACTCTAGAAGTCATAAACAGTTTTTCTATACTCTAACTGTGAAAAATTATATATAATTAGGCAATGCTCCTTCATGTAAATTTACTTATTTATCTGGAAATGACTAACCACAATGAACGAGGGATGTCTGTACAAATATTAGTCCGATCAATCTTTGGAGGCTTAGAACAAGAATTCTGAAATATTCTTTCATGGTGCTTAGAGAGTGTCAAGCATCATGTTCACCATTGTTTCTACTCAATCTCACAGGCTGTCTCAAAAGCCACATTTCCCAGCTGAAAAACGGCAGCAGAAGGTCCAGCTCTACAAAACAGGCTTTTAGCTGCCAGTAGGATTTGTTAGAGCTATCACTTCGCTGCCATGTCACTTATAAAGTTGGGAGGGGAAAACTGTGACAACAACTCATTGATCATATGTTGTGTCATTGCTGATTATGGTGGTTCAAATAACACAAATAAAACAAATATAACATAAATAAAAGAGGATCAGTACATGTGCATGCATATACAATTTACATTAAAAATACCTATTGCATTATCTGAAATAAAAAATAAGCTTTTCTTTCCTTGTTTCCTGCAAACAAATTCCCGAGAATTATCTTCACTGTGTTGTCAAATAAACTTATCATTTTTTTACCCATTCCATAAACAGAATTGATCATTTCTCAGCTGAGTTACAGAACAACACGGCTGCCATGTTTGCAGTGCAAGAAGCACGTTTTTTTTCTTCTGAGTGTATTGTTAGGGGCTTCAAATGTCGTAGGATAATAGTACAAACTAGAGCCTGACAGATAGATGGCTTAAAAAAAATGACGTACAATCCCAATTCTGGTATTAATGAATAAAAAAAATCTGATAACCGAGATATAGCAGCCAATTACATTTTTCAAAACGAAAAATATGATAAAATAACTGCTTTTGCATATAGTTACAAACTCACTTTGAAATATAGTTTGAAATTGTTACAAAAATATAAATTGAAGGGAGAACTTCTATTTACTAGTTTCTTTTCACATATTTATATTGCCAGATTGTGTGAAACAAGCAGCATAAGAACAATTTCAGCATAAAATAAATTCATATATGAGGGCAGTTTATGTTAAGCCTACACGACTTCGTATATTTACTTTCACATGCTCTCTTGCAGGACCAACGTTCTGATTACTGCCAATCCTGCAGGACGCAGGCTGGCTAGGGTACAATTTTTTTAAAATCTGTTTTCTATTGGCTATATCAGCCAATTAAAGCAGCTGGGCCATATATCATACATATACTGTAACTTTTGGCCACTCCTCTACTGGCAATATTTGGCGGATTAAATCGGTTGGATAATTGATCGGTTGGGCATTAGTCCAAACACTGGCATATAAATTCCGCTATACTTATTGGTATTGTATACTAAATTGTCGATTATTGACGGGACAAAAACCATGTAGCCACTTTCTCACTTTCTGTTTTGAACCTAATTTCCGTGTTGCTGGTCAGTGTGAAACGTACAAACCTCTTCAGCAGTAGTGTAAAAAAGTATTTCGTCATGTCAGGTCCGGGGTGTGAAGTTTAACACTCGACACTGGCGTATCTCACCTTGTTGTGTTGAAAGCAATTGTCCGACAAGTACCAGACTGTGGTGCAAATTTCACCGGCTGTACTGCAGCAGCACTTTTGTAGAATGTCAGTGTGAAAGGGGCTTCTGTTACTAAAAAGAGCAAGTAGGCCTACATAAAGCAATTTATTTGAGAAGAAAAGACTTCATAAATACATTCCTCCCACATGCAGACAAAAGAATGAAAGAAAAATCATTCGCATCAGATGAAATAAATGACAGTCATTGCAGACAGAGGAGGTGAAAGAGTCACTTTGGGGGAACTTAACGAGAGAATAGAGTCACAATGACTATATCTCTCTGTTATTGCCACCCTCACACTGAACTTTGCAGCGCCGCTTTAATTGCAAACGTTAATTGACTCGCCTCCAAGGCTCTTTATTTAATTGCTGATACCCAAAAACGCAGCTGTTCTTGCCATTCTAAAACTGGTGCATATGCCAAGATGATAACTGACGTGAAAGATGTGTATGGATTGTGTATTAGCTTGGCTGTTGGGTTTCCGGATGACTTATAAAATTCTCTTGAGAAGTGGAGGGTGACAAGGGCTTTGGCAGAAAGGCATATTAAGTGACTTCAAGGGGTCTTTGTCAAGCAGCACTTACTCTAAAGTTCACATCCACTATTAGAGGTGAGCAGCAAGTGAATTGTGCCAATATCCAGACGCAGTTCCCGAGGCTTGGTTAGCTGAACAGGTTGGTTTTACACGAGACTGTCAGCTTTGGTGTTCCTGTGTAAGCGGGTTGGGCCAGTGAACACCACAGCCGGCTTCACATGGCAGCTCCAAAACCCCAAACACACACAAATATCACACTTGCTCACTACTTGCACTGTCACTTGACAATGCATGTCACTTTTACACTTACTGCAGAGGTCAATTCACATGAAAATAGTTTAAGACACATTAAGACAATGACATTGGCTATGGACTAGATCTGCAACAATTATCCAATTCATTGAAATATTATTTGGTATTTGATTTATCTTTTTTATTTATTTAAAACTGTAAACATCCTCTGAGTTCAATTCTCTAAAATATGAATATTTTAAAATGTCCTTAGTCATCCATGAAAGCAAACATATGTGTGTTTGAGGCAAAACAATATAATCACACACATCAGCCTTGACTTTGGAAGACCATGATCGACATTTTTGTCTGATATTTTCTGATATACTGCCAACCAAACCACTAACCACTATGTGTGATTAACATAACTCAATTTAACAAGTTTCAGCACTACTGTTGAAAAGAATATTAAGTGAAGATGGAACGGGTATGGGTTCTATAGTATATTATGACACATGCATTGTGTCATAATATACATTCATTCAATAATTCATTCATTTTCTATGACGCTTATCCTCATTAGGGTCGCGAGTATGATGGAGCCTATCCCAGCTGGCTTTGGGCAAGAGGCGGGGTACACCCTGGACTGGTCGCCAGTCAATCGCAGGGCAGACAGACAAACATTCACACTCACAATTATACCTATGGACAATTTAGAGTCGCCAATTAAGCTAACATGCATGTTTTTAGAATGTGGGAGGAAAGCGGAGTACCTGGAGGAAACCCACGCATGCACAGGGAGAACATGCAAACTGCACACAGAGATGCCCAACGGAGATTCAAGTAAGATAATGTGAAGCATTGTTGAAAGCTAAAAAGAAAACACAAAAGAAGTTTTGAAAAAATACATATGCACTCACAACATAGCAGTTTGAACATAGCTCTATCACGCTGAAGTTTTTTGAAACATGAATTCATTAGTGCTGTTTTGTGGTTAACTACAGCCCACAACTTGTGAATGTAGTTTTCTACATTGGTCACTAGGTATCAGTAATTGCTCAGCGAGACCACTAAAGCACCAGCACTTATCCCGCGGATAAGTATATCTCCCACGGGGAGAACATGCAAACTCCACAAAGAGATGCCCAACGGAGATTCCAACCCTGACTGTGAGGCCAATGTGCTACCCACTCGACCACCGTGCGGCCCATAATATACTTAATATGCTATACTATATATAGATATATATATAGATATATATATATATATAGATATATATATAGATATATATATAGATATATATATATATATAGATA
>QODF01000041.1:3132964-3163011 GCA_024372805.1 Oostethus manadensis
ATATATATATATATATATATATATATACACATATACGTATACATATACACAATACGCTAATATATATCATATACTAAAATACGCATAGTGTGCATTGACACACTACGGCAATTGTCTTTTTTTTTTTTTTTTTTAAGTGTAAAAAAGGCTACAGGTATCTTCCTGAGCTGTAAAAGCTAGGGGCCTCATTTATCAAGCGTGCTTATGCACAAGGTGTGCGTGGAGCGTAGGTAAGAACATTCCCATGCAAAGTATGGGATTTATAAACTTGTAATTGTGCCTAGGAGCATGCGTGAATGAAAGCACTCTTACCATGCGTACACACAAAAGCTAGTCATACTACAAATAGCAATGGCTGTACTTGTCCAGCACGGGCGGGGGGCACTTCAATTTGAACCTGAAAATGTGCGCTTCCCAATTTAACTTAGACAAGGTCCGTCCCATTGCCCATTGACATTGCCACCCCAGAAACATCCCTGCCGTTACAATGATGCACTGTTTATTTCCACTTGTGATTGTCTGTATGTTTGCTTTCTCGTGATACCAAAGGGCAACCATGACAAATTGCTCAAGAAAAAGGGACAGTGAATTGTGCGTTTGTCAAACACAATCAAACTCTTACACAAGTTAAAAATATAGCAATCATGGTGAACATGTGAAGAACAGACAGCTCTCTGTCTGTAATAGAGGTCAAATTGATATCTGTATTCCAAGGCTCCAACATGAAAGCTTTGCATAGCCGCAGATGGCTAAAAGCATATATGATTAAAATACTATTCAGTTAGGAAGGTGGGATGGTTGACTGACAAACAGAATTGGCAGCTGCACACATAGACCCGATTCCCACCAATCTGCAATACTTTAGCAAGTACGTCTCCAATCGTCTGACAGTTGCCAGCAGTTTAACGTCGAGGGTGCGGGGCTGGGGGTGAGGATTACTCGACCAAAGGGGGCAATTATTATGCATGGATCTCCAATGTGCATGAGAAAGTCTTTTTACAAATAATAACCACGAAATATTAATCAACGCTGAAAGAATTTGGCTAGGCTTCCAATAATCCTGTCAAGTCTGTTTGAAGCTGCCAAGATGGAGGCATCTTTTTTACGGCATAATAACCATCACATTGCTAAATTCACGTATTAGACTGCCGTCTTTGAGCGCTGGCATAAAGAATGTGACACTGTGTGGATTAGAACGCTCCTCGAAGGAACAGCAACTTGGTGAGCATTAATGCAAGTTCTAATTATGGGAAACCGTCAGTAAAGAACTGGTTCAAATTGACCATTAAGGAAGCTGGACGGGCAACTTCAACTATGCAAAGCGTTTAATTGGATTATATCTGCTTTTTTTTTTTTTTCATTTTACACAAAATAAGCACTATACTTTTTTATACATTAGTTCTTAGATATATATGTCAGAATTGTGTTTAGAAAATGAAACAAGCACGCACACACACAAACACACACACACAATACAAATCTTGACATAGGCATAGACTATTGTTTATTGTAGAATTAATCATATCTTTCCTGTTTTGTCCCACAATGGAATATTCAGTTTGCTGTCAGTTTTTGCATAATTGTATACAATTTATTGTAATCAAATTCTAAATGTCGGTAAAATCATGTTGGCCGTCAAAAAGTAAAGTCGCCGTAGGAGCATTCAGAGCATCTCTGTTATTGTCTGATTAAATAAGCGTTTTATTAGTGACGTTGCAAACAAGCACCATTTTTGCCACAGCAGGATCCCATTTACGTGTTAGACGAGGAAAACGAATGCCTTCTGTCCACTGTCTGCTGTGCGCAAACAAGGATGTGGTTTAATCTTTGCTTTCATCTTTAATGAGATATGATGCAGGATGAAGTTGGCAGGCCTGCAAGCGGTGACTGCCATGGGATGCAAGTTTCACACAATAACACAATAGATGTAAGTGCGGTGAAAGGACATCCGGAAACCATTAGTATGGTATGAATCATTTTTATTGTGGTTAGTTGTGTCAAATAATGCTGCAAGCGAAACAAAAAGGAGTACTTTCTCAACTAGAGAGAGACCACAAAGACAAGAGTAAGCTTAAACTCCCTAGAGCATGTTTTGTGCCTAAATGCAGTGGACCATCTAGAGCAGTGGTCCCCAACCTTTTTATCACCGCAGACCGGTCCACGTTTGACAATTTTGCCACGACCCAGTGGAACTTGTGAGGGGGTGCTGAAAGCGTTAAATATTGCACTTCCATTTACTGATGTAGTGGCCAACAGTGATTTCTTCTGTTCTGTTTTTTGTCTTTCAAAATTCTCCAGGGGCTTTTCTTTTAATCCGGGGTGCTTGGTCTCCTAGTACCGTTTTGCTACTTTGGAGGCTTCATTGCCTCGTTAGAGAGCCGTTCTCCGCATATTAAGCAGAGCTAGGTATGTGGGTATCACCGCCGCGATAAATCTATATTTCAAGTAGGACAATTTTTGTCTGTTGAAAGCTTTCTCTTTTTGGAAGTCGTACGTTCTTCCCCTGCATCTTCAGTGAGCCTTTTCTCCTTTGCAAGGAAACTTTCCAAAGATGTATGTTTCTTACTCATTTTGCCAGCTTTTGGGATGGGTTAGATTTTGGCGCTCAAGTGACCGAGAATCTGGTCATTTTTCAGAAAAAACGCTTGTTCAGACTCAGATAATATATAAAACAGAAATAGTTAAAAATGTCTTGTATCAAGTGGTCGGACCGCGGATCGGTGGTTGGGGACCTCTGCTGTAGTGTATGTGTCATGTTGTTTCACTTCAATGGCCCTAGATGGCATTAAGACGAGATGTTGCCCGCTCTAAAAAAAGCCATCCAATCAACATAGGTTTCTCTCTCTTTAGTAGATATATGAAGATATCACAGCCAGTGTCTGCCTTTCCTGTCTCTTCTGTACCACTAAAAATGTACAATGTAAACAACTTCTAAAGACAACTATATGCACGGAAACATTTTCACGTCAAGTATTTTCTCATTTTCACCTCTCATCCACACGGGAATGGTGTTCTGGGTGACCTCAAACTGCATTTTTTGGAAAACAGCTTCCAATGTCCTGCGTGCTGGGGGAGGCTAGTCAACAGTGCAGTCTACAAGCCCAAGTAGGTGCCAAGGCACTGAACACGGATGACTTTACCAATTGATTTAATATGTTAACAGACACCTATTTAGCCTGTTGTTCTCCTTTCTATTATTACTACTAGAACTTGACTTTAAAGATAAAATATCTGTCCTTGGTCTCTGATTTGACCACATTCCCTCCAAAAATGCAACTTATAGTCGAGTGCGACTGATATATGTTTTTTTCCCTTCATTGTGCATTTTTGTCTCGTTCAACTTATACTTTGGAGCAATTTATAGTCTGGAATATACAGTATACACTATATGATATCAGTGATGTACAATCATGGGCACCAAAGTCTTCTCAGCTGGTCAAAACACGACCAGAAGCACTGACTTACATTTGCAACTTCAATTCTAGTATTAATTGTATGGACTTGTATGAATTCATTCCCAACAGTCGATTATCTTCGTTTAGCAGCGTCTATCTGCACTGCCTCCAGTAGTCTATGTTTGTCCAGTGAGATTTCAGCTTCTATGTGCCATGTCAATCTACCTACACTGTTTTTTAACCAATACAATTTCAGATAGGCCTCTCAGTAACATCAGCATTTTCCCACAGCCCGACAGTATACAATTATAATGTTCCTATAATGTTTATGAATGATGACCAGTGGTAATGACCTTGAAAAAAAGTTTGTTAGTCTATACTTGTTGTCGGGATGTCTAAGGGCAACACACTGTTAAACAGGAGGCCAGCTGCCTAGGGCAAAAGTAAAAAGCTGAGTTCCCCACAGTTGGCCCACAGTACCGCCTATTTGACTACAGTAATCTATGATTGCTCCCATTGCAATTAGAAGATGAAATAGCCTCAGAAAAGCTGTAAACGGTGGCCTCACAGGAGGGCACTAACTGTAGTTGATGTCAAAGGCCTCTTTAAAGAGAAGCATCTGTTTAGGTTGCATGCAGGATTCATGTCTCCAAGCCTAATAACGGCAAATACAACAGCATCCATTTGGAAAATTGTAGCAACACTAAAACAAAAAATGTTTACTTCATATTTCAGGTCAGTGAATTTTCAATAGGTGTTAAACAGGTAAATCAAATTAATAAAATGAATTTCCTTCAGGATCATTAGCTACCTAACATTACAAGAATCAAACAGTAGGTAAGTCAAATCTAAACAAGTTAGCAAAATGTCTCATCAAGGCGTGATTTTTGCATAATTTTATATGACATACCATTGTGACAAGAGCATTGCAGCCTAACCAAATTCAATTAATGTTTTGCACAGCTTGAGTTGACATGAGCATGAACAATCAATTTACATATGCAGTGGAATCTTGGTTAGTCAAATTAATTCGTTCCAGTAAGTCTGACTCTAACCGAAACGAACGCTAACCAAATCAATGTTTCCCATTAAAAAATAATCTTTATACCTTAATTGGTTCCAGAAAGCCAAACGTTTTAACACACAACACATTTTATAGTTGAACAATTATAGTTTTACATGCAGCAAAAAATTTGAAATGCACGGGTATTAAGATTTAAGGTTACTTGTAGCTTCGTTGAAGATGTGATTCTTGATATGACTGCTCCCAAAAACACCATTTGGTAGCAAGATCAGCACAGACACCACAACCGTGAGTTATTTCTTGAATTCAATGTTTCTCACGTCAGTAAGTGCCAGCATTTGATGAAGAAGCTGAGAAACACTATTTAATTCAATAAATGACTCATGGCAAAACACAAAGGTGGTGTTCCTATCGATATTGTTGCCACATTATGTCTTTGGAAACAGTTACGTCTTCCATGAAGGCAAAAATTTGCATTATTTCAAGGCAAGCCTTTATTCTGACCTGAGCACATCAACAGCAATGTAATTCCAACGTTATACAGTATATGTGCCTCCAACTCACAAACATGTACCTAGTCCTCCTCGAAACGACAGTTCCTCCTTATCAATAGACGACAGAAAGGAACATTCACAGACATTTCGGAAATTACAACTTTATTATGTGTACATGTGTGGTCAAATAAACAAACAAACAAAAAACAATAAGTGGATATTCTTACCACTCACGAACGTAATTGTTACTGCACAAGTACAATTTGCTCCATTAAAGTATGCCAGGTCTACACTCCTCTACACTCAAAACATGCAAACTTAAATTACTTGGTGTCTTTGAACACAACTAGTCATGGTTCTTAATAACGCAGTTAAATGTGTGATTCAAATGTTCTGCTACAACTAAAAACTAGCGTTAGGCAAATAGGTTTTCAGATGTGTGGTATCTTTTAGTCTTAACTTTTCAGTTTTTATTGAATACATACTCTTGTTCTGTAATCTTTTTGTTCCTAAAATACAGTAAAAGGGCATCTCACAGACAGTTGCAAAATGTGATTAATAATTAATTAATTTGAATATTGCGATTATTTTGATAAACATTTGTAATAATTTGACAGCCCTAGTTTTATGTTAACATTTTTGAGAGTCAATCACGGATGACATCATAGAGGAGCAACATAAGTAATTTTTGATTCCTGTGTCCATGTAGTGACACGGTAATAGGATGCTAACAAGGAACTTTTGTGATTAAAACAATATAGTAAGAACAGAGTTGTACTCACGCAGTGTATTACCAATACGACCAGACGCATGCAATATTGTATGTTAACCAAAAAATGCAGGCACAAATGTGGTGTAAATTTTTTACATTAACTGAAAAACATGTTAAACAAAGTTTTACTCTGATGGGTAACATTTACTATAACTGCACAACATACAAGAGTATGGGAAATAGCAGTGCACACGGCCAGGAAATGCATTTCCAAATGAGAGAACAGGAGGTCCAGAAAGAAAATAAATAAATGACAGTTATTTGTTTAGGAAGGGGAAGGATGTTGACTTCAGCAAATCGAGTCAGTTAATTCCATAGCCCAGTAGGTTTCCAAGGGAAGCAGGTCTGTGAATGTCCATCACTTCTGGCAAAATTATCTGAAAAAACTGATTATGTTGCTTTTTAGGTCACTTTCTTATTCGGTATACAGCCTCAGTGTGTAACTGTGCACTATGAGACACTAGACAGCTAATAGTGTTTCTCATTGCTATCCCTCTCAATGAAATCAAAAAACGTCCATCTTAATTTATTCAATTTTGTGTAGCTCGATGCCGCACCCATCAAATACAAACTAGATTTGACGGAGTAGAGTGGCAAGCTGCTGTTTGTGCACTTCAAAAAAAAAAAAAAACGGACTATGTCTACTGGAATCACAATTGTCTTAAAGGCATGAAGTCTCATCTCATGCTCCCACACACAAAAATGTTACTTTTTTAGATTTTGAATGATTATTTTGTTAGACTGTAATCATTTGCTGTCTTTCTAATCAATATTTGTTTCGATAAATTGGCTAAATGGACTGGGAATTTTCCCTGACACTATGGTTCCTTTTGCCAGTTTGCAAATAATTCTGAAAGACTTCAGAAAGACTAAAACACAAATCTCTTTGGAGATGTCACTGTTCTTCATTTGATGGTAATTATCCATTTCATTCCATTCCCCTCCGCTTATCCGGATAGACTATTATAGACTTTCCCGGAGAGACTGAGGAGTATGATCCCCCTGCAGTTAGAACACACCCTCCAGTCACCCTTTTTGAAAATTGGGACCACCACCCCGGTCTGCCAGTCCAGAGGTACTGTTCCCGACTTCCATGTGATGTTCCTTCCAACAAGAAGGAATCCATCCAGAGCCTTGAAGAATTCAGGACGAAACTCGTCCACCCCCGAAGCTTTGCCATTGGGGAGTGTTTTGACCACCCCAGATACCTTAGCCACAGTAATAGAACTGTCCGCGTACGTGTCCTCAGACTGGTTCCTCTACGGAAGGTATGTCAGTGGAATTGAGAAGGGCCTCAAAGTATTCCTTCCTACCGACCGACTATATCCTCAGTCAAGGTCAGCAAGCCCACGTCTGCACTGTAAACAGCGTGAACAAGGGGCTGCTTCGCTTTTCTGAGGTGTTGGACAGTTTGCCAGAACCTCTTCGAGGTCGCCTGAAAGTCGTGCTGCGTAGCCTCACCGAACTCCTCCCACACCCGGGTTTTTACCTCAACCACTGCCCAAGCCACGTGCTGCTTGGTCTGTTGGTACCTTTCAGCTGCTCCGGGAGTCCCACAAGCCGTCCATGATTGATAGAACTCAGCTTGACGGCAGCCCTAACCCCCAGTGTCCACCATCGCCTTTGGGTCTTGCTGGCCCGACTGGCACCGACTACCTTGCGGCCGCAAATACGACTGGCTACTTCAGCCGTTGAGGCACAGAATACGGCCCATTCGGACTCAATATCTCGGTCCTCCCCTGGGATGCAGGCGAAGCTCTGCCGGAGATGAGAGTTGAAAACTCCACGAACAGGAGACTCTGCCAGACGTTCCTAGCACACCCTGACTACACGTTTGGATCTACTAGGTCACCAGGTGGTGATCAGTTGACAGCTCAGCCCCTCTCTTTATCCGTGTGTCCAGAACATGCGGACGCAGGTCTGATGATACGACTAGGTCCCGGTATCCTACGTCCGGGCAGGGTGCGCTCACTCATCTTGATTTCGTTGCCCATAATGGTCTTCTCAATAACTCTTAGTATGGCCCGTCACCTAGAACCTGTTTGCCTTGGGAGCCGCTACCAGGGGCATAAGGCCCCCAACAACATAGCTCCTAGGATCACTCGGGCACTCAAACCCCTCCACCACGATAAGGTGGTAATTCACGGAGGAGTTGATGGTAATATTGACCACATAAATGGTATTCTTAAGTGTAGCATGGTTGTTTGCAAGGGAAAATTCAAAGCTGGCATATAATATGGCATTTAGTTTTAAGTCAGTGTTTATGGATATAAATTACCTTGTGCGTGAAGTACAGTTACACGTGTTTGTGTGGTAGTGATGCCATGCAGGAGTCAGTCCAAGGATAAGCATGACAAATAAACCACAAAAAATAACACTACATTAAGTAGTAATAGGAAACCTTTCAAAAGATGTGACATGATGCGACGGTTGTGTGAATGCTACACAGAGAAATCTCAGGTCATCACACTATGTTATAATGGTAATCATGATAACGGCCGACAGTGTTATTATTTTTACTTCCTTGGTGATGGATTTTCTTGTATGTGGTGTAATTGCACCAGAAGAACCTGGATTGCACTTGAGACATAATGAATTGCAAAAGTTAATTAAGAAGCAATGTTATCCACTCTGTATAGCTTTGAATGAGGCAAGCACTGTGTTCATCAAAGGTGCACAAGACAAGTATACCGCATCTCTGCACTGTGTAGCACGTATTTACTGTATCTGCTGCGTGTACTGGAACTAGTGTAGCCTGAGGACCACCTATACAGAAAAAGATGCATTATGGTCCAATATCTTTTACAGGTTTTGACCAATTAAATTAATGTTATCAATATTAGAAGATAATAGAAATAATGTTTATTTTATATACATTCTTCCAGCTTTTCTGGGGTTACACTTGTATAAGTAGGTTTGCCATGGTTCTTTGTTCAAAAGGATTAGAAGGTCAATAGGATGCTGGTATTACAGTTTTACAGTCCAACACCCAAAGACTATGACACTGGAAATGTTGACCCTTCCCAAAAAGAGCGACAGGGAATCCAATGGTGGTTCAAGACGGCAAATTGTTGAACCCCAGCTAATGACGCCATACAAACATGTGCGAGCACAGGAAATAAGACCTGATGGATAAACTGGGAGAAAGGGGATTAGTCCACTGGATGAGGACAATTCAACGTTGTGGGTAGTTGGAATAGTCAACCAGGGCTGCTTTGTCCTCGGAGACAAAAGGCTTAGCTACTCTGATCCACAGCGCTACGGTTATGATCACAACCCATTACTAATGCATTTTCATTGCACTTAAGAGGGCAATTTACTGATTGCCATCCATTTTAGATGTATAGACAGAGCCAGGAGTTGCCCATCTTTCAGAAAGTTGTTATGATACGACTGGCGCGGGAGGTCTCCAGATGATAGCACAGACAGCTCCTGATCCACACAAATGAAAAACACGTGCAGTGAGATGAAGTGTGTGGAGAAATAAATTAAGGTGACTGAGGCCATTACGTGGGGAGAATCGAGAGATATTGCGCTGAATTCCAACTGCCTTTGCCGCTCTAAATTAAACACTGGGCTTAAATACTTCTTGCATGGAGCGGCATGCAAATCTTAAACCTGCCCTCTGACCCACACACAATTGCGGGTCAGTACTTAGGGAGAACCCCCAGAGATTCTCCCCTGGACTCCAATTAAGGGGGCTTCACATTATATACAACAGACTTAATACGGGCCAGAGCATCTGAAGCTGCACTGCATGTGCAGCGTAGCTGTCTGATGTCACAGCCAATACAATGAGAAGGGTGATTAAGTAGCGCAAAACGAGCCTTCTGAAAGTGGTGTTATTTGAAACACTTCAGTGCAGCTAGAGCTAGTGAAAGTGCAGACAAAAGAAATAGTACTGGTCCACAACACATGAGTGCACATTCAACATAACGGACACCAGACCAATAGAACATCTACTTCTTTTTTAACTACAGAATTAATTATCTTACCATTATTAAATAATAAAACACTAACAAAATTATGCCATGGTGAAATTTAGAGTACTGTAATTAATGTCTTTAATAATGACAATACAGTTGTCCTCACTACATTGTGGTTTGAAAAAAAAAGTTTCGTGGTGCATGCATATTTAAAAAAATTGGACTTATTCTCAGCCCAAACGAAGAATTTCAAGCATAAAAAATGGCTACGTGAACTAACTAAATACGAAAACAAGGAAGGCAGAATAATCATTCTAGTTGTGAATGTAGTACTATAATTGTACTGTAGTGATTGGCAGACTCATCACTAAAGTTCCCTAGAACACATTGACTGTTACAGTGCACGAGCAGGAGTTTTATTTACGTCTTAAACGGTTGATCTACTCTTATTATGTCTACTGTATTGAGTAATATGAGTGCCAAGCCATTTAAAGATGGTACTTCATGTAAGTATGCTGGAAGTATGCCGTCCAGGGAAAAAAAACAACAAGGAACTGCTAATGTGTGAGTCTGTTATCTTATTCACATCTATGTTTTATTTTCTCTGATGATATCTACTACTTTGGGTAATACATATGTAAAGGTATGTAAAAAAAGGTTTTAAAAAAAAAAAAAAGGTAAAAAAAAAAACCCGAATGTGTGTGTGTGTGTATATATATATGTGTATATGTATGTATATACAGTGAGGGAAAAAACTATTTGAACCCCAGCTGATTTTGTAGGTTTGCCCACTAACAAAGAAATGATCAGTCTATAATTTCAATGTTAGGTTTATTTGAACACTGAGAGACAACGACAAAAAAAATCCAGAAAAATTTGTGTCAAAAAGAGTTATAAATTAATTTGCATATATAGATATATATATAGATATATATATAGATATATATATAGATATATAGATATATAGATATATAGATATATAGATATATAGATATAGATATAGATATAGATATAGATATATAGCATATATAGCATATATAGCATATATAGATATATAGCATATATAGATATATAGCATATATAGATATAGATATAGATATATAGCATATATAGATATAGATATATAGCATATATAGATATAGATATATAGCATATATAGATATAGATATATATGTGTATNTATATATATATATATATATATATATGTATGTTCATATGTATATATATGTTCATATGTATATATATGTATATATACATATAGAATATTTATATTTATGTCTTTATGCTTCATTGATAATGTTTTTTCGCCGAGCATTGACATTTTGCACTTTGTTCAGTGGCTCTTGGATGCACCATAGATGCTGTGAGATGCAAAAGTGACACTTACACAGTAATGCCTGTTTCATTAGACCAGACCATAAGTCGCTTTCACTGAGTCGGCTTTCTTTATGAATTTCTCTTGGAGATTAATAAAGTATCCAATCCATCTATCTATCTATCTTATTTGTAAACCAAATACTTTTATAGTTAGAGCATAGAAAACGTGTTCACTACTTTTTAAACACTATTTTTGCATGATTAAAAACCTTTTAATGATATAATATATATATATTGAAAATATAATTATAGTAAACATGATAAAAGGTAAATTAGCCATTTAATACATAAATATGACTCATGTTTGTGTGTGTTGCTATAAATGTCTTCCCTAGAGGAGCTGAGTGTTAGGCTGACCGGAAATGGGAGTCAAGGTTTAGCTTTGTGTGGGCCACTGCAGCAAGAGTAGCCCATGTTTTTATTAGGCATCTTTGTGTATGCTGTAAAGTAATTCAACTCTGAAATAAATGCCTGTTCCGACGATAAAGTCTGGCGTTTGAGCAGCATCCGCCCCAAAACAAACATAAGTGCATTTCCTGCGGTAACCCGAGTCAAGAGCTCTCTCTTCTATCAATCATGATTATCATTCATTAGTACACTTGATAATTTCAAATGTGTTTAATAAGTGTGTTAGGCACATTTAGGGCTTAAACCTGGATAGTGCAGTTTGCATTTAGCGCTAGCTTCCATCGTTAGGGAACAATCTGTATTTTGCATTTGGTTCAAGATTTTTTGCAACGACTTCAGCTCTCCTATGCTATTCTACCCAGCCAAGATTTATCAAAATGCATGGAGTGGAAGTAAGAAATTGTAATGCAGAATGTAGTGGACTTGCATATTTAAACTCTCTACTCTTACAGTCTGCTTGAGGGCCTACTTCTGTGTATGACAAAACACTCTGACCATTGTGGTAAAAGAGGGACCATGTGATAGATTGGCACTGACAGCCACTTACATACAAGACATACATAAAGATTTTCCTTAAATCTTTCAAAAACACTTATCACCTGTCACTCTAACCGAACATCTGCTTTCCAATCCATTTGAGTGCTGAGGTAGGTAGGTAGACTCTCCCACACTCCACCCATCTCATCAGTGATGCATTGAAATTCAATTACCTGTATGGAATCAATGGGTTTGAGGAGAATTACCTGAAAAGATTAGAGCTGGAGGCAGCTGCAAAGCACGACCCCTAAATCATTCTAGCTTTTCTGTTTGTTTTTCCCTACACACTTTAGGTAAATTAGTAATTATAGTCACACAACCAATCTCACCACGGCCGCCGCAAAACCAAAAATACACCTGGACAAGCGCCACAAACAACCCACTAGAGTAGAGTTGCTCTAACTCCAAAGAGCTAATGAATATCTGCTTCATTCCCCAATTCCCCAGTGAAATGTAGTGGAATTAAAGCCTCAGCACAATTTAAAGTACAATGGTAAAACCCCATTCTCAAAATTTGAACTTGCAAAGAACACCGTACAAAAACAAATTTCAACCTCCATTAGAGAGGTTATCCCTCAATCTGCATCCAATTTTTACAATACTCAGTGGGGAGAATATTTCATTTTGGTGTATATTTGACTAAAGCATGCAGGGTATAGGAAATGGCCTGGTGGTTAGCATGTTGGCCACACAGTTTGGTTTTCTCCGGATACTCGGCTTCCTCCCACATTTCAAAAATATGCATGTTAGGTGAATTGGAGATTCTAAATTCTCCATCGGTATGAATGTGAGTGTGAATGTTTGTCTGTGTCTTGCTACTGACTGGCGACCAGTTTAGGTTGTACACCGCCTCACTGTCCGCAGCTATTTATTCCCGTTGGCCGGCTTCAAATCTAGGAATCAAAATAAAATCATTTGAACAATTCCGGGAGAAATTGAATGTTAGTCCCCGCCCCCACTGATGCTCGATGCCCACCCCTAATTAAGAAGAGTCAAAATTGCAGCTCATTCAAATCACCTACCAACCAGTAACATCACAAATAAGTGGTACTTGAAGCTGGCATTGAAAAATTATCCGTGTACAAAATTTCCATATTTCTGTTTAGTCAGAAACAGGGAATGTGGCCTTGAAATTTTTGGCAGAACAATACAATCCGTATCAGTATTAAGCTCTTTTGAAAATAATTTTTAAATTAATTGACATCTCAGAGGGGCTATCCAGGTCAGAGTACTGCATTACACCTTCCGTGTTTGTATTGTTGTAGAGGTATGTACAATATGAATTGTGTTATTCCAGTCATGTCTGTAATGGACTGCACCGGCTATACATGATGAGGGAATGTGTGTAAATATACACCTATATGCATACTCTCAAAGTAACAGGGAGCAAACGATTATGCAGCATCTGCCTGTGTTTTTGTTAGCTTTGGTTCATATTCGGGGCTTAACGGTGACAGCATGCTCCCTAGACAGAGCGTACTTGTCTTAGCTAACACCTCATTTGGGACTAGGTCGCCCCCTTAGGAGAAACCTAGACTTCTGAGTGTTCCATTATGACTGAAAGGGCCCACTGGCGATAAGTAAATGAATGCACCTGTGGGTTTTGAAATTCATAAGTGCAACATGTGTCATATTCCACAGGGCACTGTTGAAATGACCAAAGAAATCCTGACTTGGAGAGCGCTGGCAAACAGCTTGGAAATTGCTCACTGCATGAACCATAAACACGTACTCACCAATTGTTCCCCTCTCTGGGTACAAAGCATATGAGCCTCCACATGGCAATCAAAAGCCAAATTTCAGAGTGTTCTGTATTTTCAGATGCCGCTACAAGGCTTTGAAGTGTTTTGTCTTCGGTGTATTAAAACCATGTCCAAAAATGTAGTCGATTGGTGTCTTCTGCTCTTTAAACTGGGCCATCTGAGGCAGCATGCACGTGCTGTTTAAGGGGACTAAGCTCAGTCACCATGGAAACATGGTTGTATGAACACAGGCAGATAGTTTGGAGGGGCAAGGTCAGCTGGCCAGCTGATATATTTTGGGGGCAGAGTAGTGCAGTAGTTTAACGGCGGTCTACCACAAATACTTATTTGACGTGGTCTAGAATATGAGCAACAGTGAGAAATCTTTTCTTTAGTCCAAACTATTTTTTTATGTGTGTATGTAGAGAGATACATATGCAGAGTTATTAGTATTAGTGTTAATAATAGACAAAGTTTTTACAAGAGTTTTAACAGTAAAACCGTGCACAGTTCGGTCCGCACTGAAAGGGACAAGTCACCTTATGGACTGGCCTTTTTTCAATGCATTTTGCACTGTGCGTGTGAGTGACTTATTGTCTCATTTCCAACACTGTACGTACAGTATTTCAAGGGAGGGACAGTCTGCCTGAAAGCAGATGAAAAAGTAAGGCATTCAGCAATACAGTTTTGGGACATACTGTACATACATATACTGTATGTCAAAGAGTATAAGCAACAAGAGCCATGCGGCACCGACCATCCGTCTGATGAACAAGGCAACTTTGACCCGGCGAATCTCCTCACCTATGTGCCCACAGGGCCCACCACCTCCTGGCTCCGACATTGAGGTGCGGTGCACCTAATTTTGAACATTTCACCTCTGTAAACAGAGGTAAAGTGAAATATGAGTGCATGAGATGAAAGCAGCGTGCTGCCAGTGTTCAGTAGAGAAGAGATGCTGGTTCTGCATGCTGCAACTATTAACGCTGCACTGTAGGTAAGGAACTTTACTGAACCTACAGCACCTCCATCCATCCATTTTCTATGCCGCTTATCCTCATTAGGGTCACGGGGATGCTGGAGCCTATCCCAGCAGACTTTGGGCGAGAGGCGGGGTACACCCTGGACTGGTCGCCAGTCAATCGCAGGGCACATATAGACAAACAACCAGTCACACTCACATGCATGCCTATGGACAATTTAGAGTCACCAATTAACCTAACATGCATGTTTTTGGAATTTGGGAGGAAACCGGAGTACCCGGAGAAAACCCACGCACGCACGGGGAGAACATGCAAACTCCACACAGAGATGCCCAACGGAGATTTGAACCCAGGTCTTCCAGATCTCCTGACTGTGTGGCCAATGTGCTAACCACTCAGCCACCATGCGGCCCCTACAGCACAAAACTTATATAGCTTTGTGCTAGTACACCATACTAACCTACATTGGGTTTGATCTTTAATGTACATCTCAAAGTGGTTCCCAACTCCTTCATTGTTTCTGTACGCTATTGCTATTACTATATCAATATTTTTTTGTAATGCAATTGCAATTTCTGCATAATTTTAAAAAACAATTCATAATCATAACAAATAAAAATAATTTTGGAAGAAAAAGTTGTTCTCTTTACGCACAAAAGCCCAAAAAACGGGGTACTGTGCCAGCCCTTGTGTGTGTAGTATACAGACACTGAAAGAACCAATTCTAGCTGCATCGGTAACAGGTAACTTGGATGCACATGATGCTCTTGTAGATAGAGAGAGGAGGAAGAGAGGCTTTCTCAAAGGAATTCTAGATAATTCCCAATTGAGCCCATGTGCCCTTGGCGCACGCACGCACGCGCACACACTAACAGAGAAGAGACACAAGCATGGATATTCATTATTGAGATGCTGAACCCTAATTAATTGGGGTGGAACAAACACACGCAGGTGTGGATTGCACCTGGTTTGTAATAAACTTACGTCTCCGTGTTGCCGTCCTGTTGAGAAGATTACACTCAACCCCACTGCAGATGTGACGGCACTTACTGCCATCATCTAGACTCTCACAAACACCTTGAAATATTCTGCAGTTTCTATCCCATCCCCCAAGCCCAACAGCAGGTGATGAATTTAGCGGGTTGGGAAAAGCAACACAAGACAGACAGCAATCCACACCAGGGAAAGCCCTTCTTCCTCTTTGACTGGCCGATTAAAAGGGCAGAGTTGCTGATCAGATTGTGAAAACACAGCTGTTTTTCTATTTTATATTGATATTTTATGCCAGTAAACTTTTCAGACTACTTAGTTGTAAATGTACAGTACAATTGTTATTACAACCAGATAAGTGTAATTTACCACACAACATAACTGGCTATATTCCATTTTGGGACATCACCTGTTGCTATGAAGCAAAAAAAAAAATCTAAGTCTGTCCGTATGTCACTTGTTCTTGTGAGTGTGAGGGAACGAGATTTAGTGAGCGCATGTGTTTTATCAGTTGCTGGCGCTTGTTTGAACGGAGCCACGATGAAAGCCTAGACAAACACAAGGGAATGTAAACGGAGGAGTAAAGTCAACAGACAGAACCTCGACTGTCACGGAACCCTGACCGGGCAGAGACAGAGGCTACGCCCTCCAAAATTGCATTGGACTTGCAAGTCTCCGTGCTGCTCACAGGCAAAAGTGAAAAGTCTTTACGTGAGGAAACCTCAAATGACCGAAGAACCAAAACAAGACCACAGAGAAAGATTGTTGAGTATTGAGATTAAGAAGGGCCATGGCTGCAGACTCTTCTACTCTTTTGACGACAATAATGAACTACTGGACATATCATTACATATCGATAATTGTTATCATCTGGTGCCATTAAACATTCATCCAATCTCTATGCCTATCCCAGCTGACTATAGCCAAAAGGCAGGGTACACACTTGACTGGTCTCCAGCCAATCACAGGGCAAAAAAGTAAATTCAGCAATACTTTGGTTGCATTCTTTTTAATGGTTTGAAGACCAATTTTAAAAACAATATGATATTCCACAAATTCATGTTAGTGACAAAAGTTTATTATTAAACAAATGGATCTGTGCTGGATTGGATCAGCAGGACTAAAAAAAAAAAAAAAAAAAAAAAAAACGTGGATCAGGACATCCCTATTGCTGACCACTAGGGGCCATAAACATATAAAAGGTAATTGCACTTTTAATGAGCTCAGCTGATACAGTAAAGGTTTAATGTAGCATCGAGAATTTTCCTTACATAAACTACACCATTACATCTGTGCAAGTATTTTGATCTGGTTGTGTACTGTGAAGGCACATTGAGGGTCAGAGGGTACACTGGGCTGAGCAAACATCTATCCCTCTAACTAAAGCGTCATCGTTTGCCTGTGTTCATCTTTATGTGGGAAGCCAGCAGAGCCTGAATCTCTATTGACTCAATGCACTGAGACATTTTCCTTTTTGCCAGAGCTAAAGAAGGCATGAGCACTAATCCTTAGAGGCTAAATGGAGCGTCCTCTGGGATTTCCTTATGCTGAGAGAATTGGGGGTGGCTGCTTTTGTAGTACACATTTAACTTTAACATACTGTACTTGGCAAGAAGTTGTTTTAACTTTCCCCAAACGTCAGTAATGTAGTCCAACTCAGAATATTAATGCAATTCTCCAGCAATACATACTGGGTGAAATCAAGGCCTCCCATGGCAGACTATTACCTCCTTTTACACAAAAAGTGCACAGTATTGCTCTACTAGTAACACCCACACCATCTTATGTTTAACTCAGTGCAAGCAAAACATAAAAATACTGTATATATTCATGTAATGTCTGGAAGCCTGCCATACATGCCACACAGTAGGACAAACAATGTGTGTCAGACACTAATACATAATACTAGAAGTGTCCGATAAATATCGGCGTAAAAATTAGATATTGTTTCCTGTCGGTATGAAGTTTTCTGCAGATAATATCGGCGCACAAATGATGATGTTCTCCTCACTGCAACAAGCTTGCTAACTCAGTATGTGCGCAGTCGAGTATCATGTCTTCATTGAAGGTAAAAGTAAGCTTGAATGTATCCCTTTTGTTCGTCATTTATATGCATGTAGAATTTTTACGCATGTGTTTTGTGTTCAAACATTTTCAGAGTCAACTACTGATGACATTGGCGACGAGTTGACTACTGGTTCCAGATGCCGTCGCCAAAAGATGCACGTAAACAGAGGAAAGGTTTTGGTGTAAATTTTCAACATTAACTGAAAAAGGAAACGCTAAACGGGGCTGATACTAACCTAAGGTATACTGTATGCAAAAGTCATTGAAAGAGCTGGTTATTCAAGGAGGAAGAAAGCGTCTTTTTTTAATATGTTGTTTGCCCGTGCTGCATGTGTGACATATTGAATGAGCCAGTTTTTAATTGCAATTTTGGTATTCCAGTCCAGTGTTTCATACTTTGAATATTACTTTTATTATACAAATGTTTGTGCCACATAGATATGTGCAGCTTTCCAAATTGTATCTTTGCCAGCATTATTTAATTGTATTCTTATTTGTGAACTTAATAACCTGCCTTACTTTTGATAACAAAAGAACATGTTATGTTACAGTTGTTCCTTGCAATTATTGTGCGATCGCTACGTTGCATTTTGTCAGAAATTAATTAATGAATTAATGATCAATCCTTACCTTTTATTACATTACCTTAACACTGCATGAAGTCATGAAGTCAGCCATGGCATGTCTGACATGATAGAGTGAAAAAAACGTTATCCTCCCATTCTGCATGGAAGTGGTAAATTGAGTAGCCAAAAGGCTCCTCAAGTTTATAAATTCATGGCTAACTGATTAGCTTCCTAGCTAACGACCGTCTCATGTCCCTCCAGAGTTGTGCAAAGTGTTGCAAATAATGACTAATTGGAGTGTAAAATGGACTGTAGGTGTATTATTACATTTCAAAAGTGCTGCAATAATGTTAAAAAGTATTTTCATATTCTGCACAAACAGTGGCACACAGTAAAAGAAGCATAATGTGTTCATTCATTACATGAGATGTGACCTGAAATTAGTTTGAAGGAAGAGATGCTGTCTGCATCAGTATTGGTTCATATCAATATCGGAAACAAAGTGCTGGACAATATCGGATACTGGTAATAAGCAAATATTGAGACTCTCTATTTAGTATAAAAGTGCTCTCTTTGCAGAGATAATATAAAGAGTGGTATCAATTTAACGCTAGGTTTATTATTGTGGGCCATAATGTTGCCCAGTCAATCAAGCTTCACCCATTGGTCATTTGTTATGTGTTCATTATATACACCACTTTTACTGATATCTGCTATCACAGATTTGCTGGGCGAGTTCACTTTACTTCACTTGTTGGACTTAATTTGTACGTTGAAGGTTGTTCTTTCTGCCAGTTCTGTGAAATGCCACAGCTTTATTGTGTTATTTTATGTAGATTCACCCAATTCAAGGCTACAATCCATGCAAGGAGCACTTAACGTGTAAAAAAAATGGCACAAAAATATATTAAACTACTGAAAAAAGTTTGTGTCTAAAATGACTAGTGCGTGCATGTGAAGTACATCATATGAGTGCAATCATTTATTTATTTTTTAAACTCCCCCGTCACCCCGTCCCTGTGACTGCAGATGTAGTTCACGCCTAAACACATACACCTCTTATTGCTGAGTTTTAACCGCAGAAATAGCGCTGTAGGTTAGGATGAAGAGGGTTTCACTCAAATTTGTTTTAGTATTAAATCAAACATGTCATTCACAACTCCACCACACCCACCTTACACCCTTATGTCAATAAATGAGAAAGTAATATAGAATTTGCCTCATTCAGAAAAGTCATAACTGTCCGTCATCTGAACTTGTCCTTTCATTTCTCCCGTCATCACTTCCTTCAGACTTCCTTTAAGGTGGAGTAGTAAGACATGCAATATTCAACTCTCAGTGAGTGCCAAAGCACTTGACAGATGGAGGCATAGACACCTTCTTGGTGTTGGGCTGGCTAGAGGTGTTGCCTGAAAACACCTTCAGACAATGTTAAATGTCAATTCAGTGCCTCGGGTTCTGCAGCTTTAACAATAGCTTGAAGTGAAGACACTACTTAGCACCCCAATAGAACGGTGCAATGCATACAAAGACATGCAGCAACAACACCCGGGTAAGATCGTCTCAGGAGATCAAGTTTGCTTTAATGTGGTGAAGATTGTCCTTGCGTTTTCACATTATACTGGGAAAAACACAGTAGAAGGCTGAAAAAAGTATTTCTTTAGATGACTTATAAGGGGGAAACTAAGTCATCAACAAATTCAGAGTTACTGTTTGGCACGGATAAGTGAACACTTTGATCACAATCATGGCACCTCTCTGTGACGAGACCTCCTTTATTGTGCACACACACACCCCCACCCCCTCCTTCCCCCCAAAATACAGCTGTCTAACATGTCTACTTCCTGTATTTGCTCCAATCAGCAGGGCCATTACAGGCCTTGGAGCTTTGTATGATCTAGTTTATCTTATCAAGAACAGCCAAGACTTGATAACATTGGGCCCAACTTCCTGCTCATACAGCTTCAAACTAAAAGAGACTGAGGTTATATATTAGTATATACACCTGGACTGCGGAATGTATGTTCACATCTGGAGTCCAGGTGTCTGTCCAGAGTCCAGGCTCTGTTGGTGGCTACACAATCATTGAGTTATATACTGTATAAATGTTTTTATTTACCTAGAGAAATGATTGGGTAATTATAGGAGCAGGTAGGAACGGTAAACACATCACAAAGAAAGAAAAAAAGAGGCTTCAATTAGTTACATAAGTGATCTATGTCACGATGTGAAAACACTGTATGATAATTATTTCTTTTTATCCCCTTTAATGTGCTGATGACTGCAGTGGGGGAGAGTGCTTTATCTAATCCGATCACAGAGCATTGTGTTTGGGGTCATTAACCTATGGGAGGTCCTAAGGCTGACGAGTAAAATCCTACCCCCCCATAACCCCCCACCCCACCTTTTTTACAGAAGTCGCTCATCCCTGTTCCTCAATCTCAGCAGACAACACAACAGCAGCCACAAAACCGACCAAAGAAAACAAAAGACAAAAGGAAAAAACAGCCGACAGTGCTATTTGCATAGCTTGTCATTCTTTCCCAAACACAGCCTAAAAGACTGCTGACCAAGGTCCCTGGGCTTGCCGAAGCAGCAGGATGTCGGCCCCTTTAGTCTCTCAGTTGTTGTCTTTTTTTCCCTCTTTCTGAGCTACAGTCAGCCCCAAGTGATGAAAGGGTCCGCTTGTCTCTCAACATCTGGGATCTGCATTTGTACAGCAAATATTGTCCAGCATGGAGAGCAATCCGTTCATCCCAAACTTTTGGTAATCCACCATGTTGGGCACCACCAGTTTGCTACCAACATAAAAAAAATAACCTCTTAAAATAATCTACAATAGTCCCTTGTTTGTGGTTAACTGGTTCCAGACCAGATTGTGATATGTTAATTACCGTGGAGTAGGATTCTTTATTTAGTATTAAACATAACATATCTTTTGCCAACCTTTTAAACACATTTTTTTAAATTTAGTGCCCTATAGACATGAAATAATACCCCCCATAGTCCTCTTTAAACTCAACCTACCCAATAGAATAGACATACAGGATGGCAAAAAGGAGATAAAACGCCCAGCATAAATTGCTTGTATATAATGCATATGCAAATAAAGTGCAAGGTAAATGGAAAATAAAATAGTGGGGTTGGCAGCAGATTTTTGCAACAATTAGTTCGGCCATGTTTAAAAAGACAGAATGTCTTTAAATGAGTCTTTTACAGAAAGTATAGGAGTTGATAAGTAAATACTAACCCAATGCTCGTCCGAAAAGTAGGCCATGTCTTTCTACTAACCACTTCTTGAGCAGTGAGATTAACAATTAACAGCCAAGACTATGGACAATATGTTAGAAGACTAAGTGCATATTTATAGTCACATCGGGGCATTGTAAGGAACACTTAGTCAAACACAAATAATAAGGCACTTTGTCCAAAGTCAAAACCAGTCTGAAACCAAAGTCTAAAAAATTGGACAAACAGAATAAATTGCAACCTTGGTAAAATAGGGCACCCATCTCCTTGAACAAAAGATCCACAAGGCGATAGATTTTCCCCAGTCTGAAGATAACTGAAATCCAACACCCACGTCCTCCAATGGGGCTCTTTGTATGTCTGAGTGTGGGTCAATCAACAGTCGCTGACAGATGTGTCTGCAGTCGATTTAAGAGAGGAAGCTGAGCTGAGGTCAGCCACAGGTTTCCCTGCCTTGTCCCCCTGGAGAAAAGACAAGGATCAAGTCAGGATGTCCCAGATTGACCTTTTCTCACCTTGCAGGTTTTTTGCATGAAGCACCTGGTCCAAAATGATAACATAATTAAGCTCATTAGGCAAATGACAGCGACATGTGGTGGATCTTTGGCACAGTACACAATTCATTATAAGGTTATACCACTCAACATGCACAAGGTTTGTCTATCAATGTGCAACAAGTAAGCAAACCATTTAAAAAGTTGCTGGCAATTGTCTTCTAAGCACATGCTGCGGAATTGGTGCAATAGCTAAATGTAGTTTTCAGAGTAATGAATGACATTTACGCCTCTCAATTACACAAACAGTTGTAAACATCACACCAATCCAATTGCTAATATGATGTCAACAGTTGATCAAGAGCAGCTGCACTGTGGGCTACGGTACCGGAACACTTGGGAAGCTTGGGAGGTGCAGACACTGGAAATAATGCCTGGCAGGAAAGAGTGTCGGCTGTGTCGGCGCTGCAACCGAATGGGTGGTGAATCATCTCCGCTTTGAGGCCTTAGCGAGCACAAACACACCGTTTGGCTTCGTTTAAACAGTAAGCCAAATAGGGTCAAACACTGTAAAGGCAGTAGAGTTCAGGTAAGTCATGACTCACTAGACCGTTCATGTCATGCTGGATTTGGGCACGATTTCGCTTCCCTCCCCTTGCCTTCTAAATCTCAGCAGTTGGGGCCAGTTGGGGCCGGTTTGCTTGTATTATTTTGTGCACGCTGCTGGTAAAAGCAGCGACCACATTAATTAAATGACACTCTTTTCACACAATGTTGTGGCACGTGAGCAACCGTGTCATGGGATTACTTTAGGATTTTTTTTTTTTTGTAACTGTACCGTGCAGTTCACATGTCAGGGGACTCTGACAGGCAGGGAGGACTTTCAATATTACATTTCTGTCCCCCATGACAGGTATGACCAAAAATAATGTTTAGCATACAATATGGTGCATACCTTGTTGTGTGATTAATACACCAAGTGAGTCCAACTGTGTCCTCAATGCATTTTTATTACAAACGTAGGGGGCTGAAAAAATGTAATCTCCAAAAGGGGGCGCGGTTTGGGAACCACTGGGTTAATTGGACAATCTAAATTGCCATCGGTATGAACGTGAGTGTGAATGGTTGTTAATCTGTATGTGCCCTTCAAATGGCTGGCGACCAGTCCAGCGTGCACCCTGCTTCTTGCCTAAAATCAACTGGGATAGGCTCTAGCATGCAACCCTAGTGACAAGAGGCATACAAAATGGATGGATGGCTGGATTAATAGTTTTACATGCATCAAACAATTCAAAATACATACAGTACAAATGGTGAATGCAATGGCAAAATTTTACATATAAGGTTCTTTTACCTTAATTGAAGATGTGATCCTTGATGTGACTTTTCCCAAAAACACGATGTGGCAGCGAGATCAACATCTTCCTCTTCAATGGCACCTTCTTGTTTTGTCATGAGTTCGTTCCTGAATTCAACAGTGTTTTACACCTTCTTTATCAAAATGTTGGCACTTGCAAAGTTCCTTGGCTTCACTTTGGATTATTAAATTGAGAAACACTGTTGAGTTATAAAAATAACTTCAGGTTGTGTTGACAAGGTTGACAAGTGTTGAACTTGCTGCCATATCGTTTCTTTGAGAAGAGGAATGTCACGTCCTCAGCAAATGTAACCATTAAATGTTGATTTCAAAATGAATAAATAAATGTTTTAAAAAGTTAGAGTGGAACCTTGACATTAAAAAAATCACAGTTGAAGAACTGAAGTAAAATAATTACTGCCCAAACAAAAAAACCCACCATGAAAGAGGCTGTCTGCACACTTGCTTTGCCCCGGTATGAGTAAAAGTAAAAGGGGAGCAAGCAGCACCACAAATTTCGGTGGTCTAGGTGTCATATTTACACACACAAATTTATGTTTCAAATGTCACACTAAGCATTACATGTAGGATGCTGTACGTTACAAGTCGCTTCTTTTCCTCCTGTTTAGTGTGTGCCAAGTCGAAATATTTTCAGACCTGGCCCATCAAAGGTTCTTTGGACGTCCAAGGCCGGTAAGGCTGTTCACAATGCACACGTGGAGCTAATGGCAGAGGACGACATATTTCTTGGATGCAATTTAAGGACACTTGGAGCTTTTTTGAATTGGGAAAGACGTCATGCACCCTGCAAATGCACACTTAAAGGTTTCAGACCCCGAAATGGACCACAGCTATTGGCTACCCCACTGTATATTTTGTAGTCCAGCCTCTGTTAAAAGTCAAATTGTCATTGTCTACTTTGATTCTGTTTAAAGGTGATAGTCATTTGTTTAAATGCATCTTCTTCTGCCTAATGCGTCATTGTGACATGTGCCCTCGCCGTTGCCCCCATGCAGAGCGGAGTACTACAAGAAGACAATGTCCCCCTTTAGACTAAAAGATTTAAAGTTAGGAGATCTGCAAGTCCTGGATACGAATCTCAGTTGAGCATCTCTGTGTGGAGTTTGCATGTTCTCCCCATGCGTGCGTGAGTTTTCTCCGGGTACTCCGGTTTCCTCCCACATTCCAAAAACATGCATGATAGGTTAATTGGCGACTTTAAATTGTCCATAGGTATGAATGTGAGTGTGACTGGTTGTTTATATGTACCCTGCGATTGCCTGGCGACCAGTCCAGGCTCTACCCCACCTCTTTCTCAAATCCAGCTGGGATAGGCTCCAGCATACCCGCGACCCTAATGAGGATAAGTGTCATAGAAAATGAATGGATTGATGAATGGGTGGATGTTTCGTGGTCCACATGAAATGCTTTGGCAGGCTGAATGTGGCCCATGGGCCGCCTATTGAATGTCACCGCCCTGTCTATACATTTTCCTTTTTGGCACATATAAAACCAAAGAGTCAAACACGTGCTTGATGCTTTCACTAGAGCACGTAAAACAAGTAAAAGGCTTTTTGCATCATTGCCAAAAAAATGCATGCAAAACACACACACACACTATGGCTATATCCACACGAAGACAAAACGCTCATTTCCAAAACGTTTTCTGCAAAGATGGAGCCAGTTCAGAAACTATATGCATCCATATGAATGTAGTAAAAACGAGTGAAAACGATGTACCACATATGGAAACACTTGACAGACCGACATCTAAACACTGGGCATGCTCAGTTGCGCAGACGGCCTGTAAACAGAAAACTTGGCGGCAAGTACGAATGGCCGAACTGAACCGACGATGAAATGGACCTGTTGCTTCGAGTCACACCGGATCATAAAACAGAATAAAGTGATGTGCTGTGTCTTCCAGCATTTGTTGCTCTTCTCGACAATGAAGAAGCAGATTTTGCTGCAACAGCGACAGTAGGCCTACTAGCTTCAGCAGGACAAAAGCAACGATGTACGGCACCATTGTTGTTTCCGTGTTTGGGGTTTTAGCGCATGTGTGTTTGTAAAGGGGTGGAGCTATGACGCACGCGTTTTCATAGAAGCCGGGGCGAAGACGTAAACACAGAGCCGCGAAAACGGCGTCTTCAAATCATTCCACTCTGGGACCCGGTTTCAAAAGTGTTCGTTTACAGACCCTGACAACGCCGGCTTCGTGTGGATGATACGCCGTTTCGATCAAGAATTTATGCGTTTAGGTCTCGGATCGTCAGTTCCGTCAGTTTCAGTTCAAGAGCATGTCTCTCCAGCCAGGCCGTACCAACCCCTGTCCAGTGCACAAATCCTCCAAGTGACTTTGCTTTTTCCCTTTTCCTCCACTCCTCCTAGTGCAGCCACGCAGTACTACAACGTTCCCATGTGTATATTTCCAGGGAGCAGTAGCTGAGGGGGAGGGCTTTAGAGAGAAAGAGAGAGAGAGACCCTCAATGAGTGAGTGAGAGAGAGAGAGAGGCCCCGCCTCCAAATGACATCAGCGCTCTGCTGGAGCAAGGCTTGAGGCAAACACTAGTGCACATTTGTTATTAGGATCAATCCGTACCACGGATGTCCTTGCACAACTTGCAGTGCGAATGCGTGTGTGTGTGTGAGAGAGAGAGAGGCACCAGTAAACACCACAGCGCTGGTACAGATGCATTCCATATTGTGAGCGAGTGAGTCGAGCCGTTTTGGAAATCTCGGATCGGATTACTACTTTTCCCTCTGCCTTGTGCCCCTCAGAGGATACCTGTAACTTTAGTTTTTTGGTTGTCTTTAGAGGTAAGTGGTTTTGCGTTGGAGTGCATCTTCTTGTTCTCTGGGTGAAGGAATTCCAAGTGGAGTCACACGTTGCGCATATAGTTACAAAAAGGTGCAAAGAAAATACTCATTCCTTCACAATCCACGCTCTGTAAGAAGTGGTTTTTTAGCGGGTTGGCTGCAACGCAGGCTGCAACATTTGCAGCTCGGGGCGACGATGATTAAAAAAACGGAGCGCTCTTTTCTTGCAGCAACCAACCCATGATCCTCTCTTTACGCACTGGAAACGTTAGAGTCAGTTCCAAATGTGCTCCTAGTTGGCATCCTTCTTTAGTGTAAGACAAAAATGCCCACTTTTGCACTCTGTAGCTATTTCTGCCTCGTCTCTAACGACACGTTATCTTGGCGCTGGCCAGAAGAGCTTTGATCACCGAATACACAAACTTGATAGGATTAGGGGGGGCAGACAAGGTGGTTTGGACCCTGCCGGCGCCAGCGTTCGCCAAGACACGCCGATGTGATGCATGTTGAGTTGCAGCGCACATCCCGCAGAGATGCGCACGGAGAGTCTGCTGGACAAACTCCGCAACATGCGCCGGTCTTGTATCCCATAAAACTTGACGTTGATATTTCTGCAGCTTGCAAGGAATACGCGCACCATTTCATACATGACAGTCATGTAAATGCATAGATATTTCTGCACAGTAACTTGGGGGCACAGCTGCTTAAACGCATGCATGTGCAGTCGCTGCTTTAAAATGGCTATCCTGCTCAAATGCCACCAGGATGGTTCATATTTTAACATTTTTTGCACCAGTGAAACTGAGAGTCCATTCTATCCCTTTATGCGCTTACTGGAAACAGAGACAGCTGTTAATCCAATTTAGCACAGCCTTTATCCTAATAAGACACCAGGGTCATCGGGGAATAACTTAAACTGTAACGAGGCTACATGTAATTTTTCCCATCGGACAATTGTCTTCAAATGGCTGAAAACTGCACACGCTTATTTCTAGTTATGATCACATTTAGCGCTTCGGTTCAAACAAAATAAACGGTGCATTCAGTATAGACAGGAGGACGGATCAGTTGTATTCACTGATAATTGCCTCGGGCTGTAGTTCCCAGCCAATTGCTTTCATTTTATATTAACTACTAACCAGGTCACCATGAGCAGACTCTCAGTCACTGCATAGCATACTGCATGAGTGTGTCTGGGAAAAGGCAGCAATAAAACCTACTGGTATAAACTGACATAGTTCAGATTAAAAACTAAACATTTCCTAATGAATTGTCCCACTCAACTATCTTGTTTAAAAATGTACAGTATTTTGCAGCAAGTGAGACAAATGAAGCTGCACAGTCAAAGCAAGCAAAGAGCAAGTTAACCTTTAGTAGCTACTGTATTTGACACAGGAAAAGTAGTGGTGCCAGGAAAAAAGGTTGACAAATCCCTACATTGAAAGTGGCTGTCTGGCCCGTGGGCTCAGATGGGCTCCTTTCTGCAGCTTAGCATGTGTATTGGTGTTAGCTTGTCCCACAGACAGACACACAGCACTTGCATATGTTTTCACACACATCTTGTGGTGCCTACCACCCCCATGTGGGGAAAAATCATTGCAGCTGCTACACAGCTCTCCTTTCAGCTTGCAACAAAAGAGAGACCACTGCCTGTCCCAGGCCTCTCGGGGCTTAACGGGTCACTAGAATGATTGATCGGGCAGCCTATCTCAACAGGAACACATACCAAAACAGGAATATTTATTATAATATGTATTTTTGTCTGAAATTGCAGATGAAACTATCCACTTAGTAATGCAGTACATTGTGCACAATCCATCCCAAAACTGTGTTTGTATCGTTTTTAGTCAATGAAAGATGACCAATCAATGATAGATACAAACCGGACATATTTCCCAATGAATATACACTGAGTGCAAAATTAATTTCAAGATTCATGAATAATTTAGCTGTCAGCCATTACACCATCTATGGCCCTTTCTCTCCCTAAAAGCAGGATTTTTTTTTCAATGCCTCTCTTGTGCGATGTAAAGTATATCCAGGGGGCACTAAGTAAGTCTAGGGCAGCTATTATTGCCGACTAATGTGCATTTGTGCATGTTGAGCTCACACTAGCTATCAGCTTTGTGTGAGCATCTCCGGTGTTCTCCAGGGAAAGTAACAGGGTGAACACACACACGCTTAGCAGAATGCTCAGTTTAACTTAGCCAGTTCAAAACTAAATGAAGCAGAAGACACTTGGCCTGCTGGAGAAACCTCCTGTCTGGATGGGAAACTTCATTAAAACAATGCAGATAGACGTTTGAGATGTTTATCTCTATCGCCCTTAAAACAAATACATGTGTATGAATATGCCCTGTGCAGAAAATGCATTTAATGCACAACATTAAAAGCACACTATTATTTATGTTGTGTGCATAAAGGGCTTTTACACCTGAAGCTTCTGTTGCTGATGTCCACATGCTTACCTTTAATAAACAATGGAGGGGGCCCCTTTCCTGAAATATGATGTGTGGAAAAGACGGAACAACACCCAGCAAGACCGATTATGCTCCTTTTAAAATTAAAAATAAGTTCTGTACAGTATACTGTGTATACCGTGTTTAGCAGTTCCGTGTCAGTTCACTCAGACTACATTCACCTTGTTGTTGAAATCAGAATTACTGTAAGTAAGATACGTCTCAACAGCAGGTAACAAGAGTTTTAGTGCACACGAGAGATATACAAGGCAGCCTTTATGTAGATAATCCTCTTAAATAGACCTAAAAGCATATTATTCTGAGTGCAGATAGGCCTTCTCTTGTTAGCGTGCACAACTGATATTATTTTTTTCCTTTTAGTAATTTCAAATGACTTAACGGAGAAAAGAACATCCAGAGAACTTTTTAGTATGACTGGTAGCCCGCAATTTGGAGCTTAAATATCTTTATATCTGCCCCATAAAAGTTAAATGTCACATACAGCACATATCCCTCTCTCTAAAGCTCATGTTCCAGGATTTTTTTATTTCTACTTCCCCGTAAAGCCCTTATGTCACAGAAGTTCGTAGTGTTAGTCTGTAATTGACAATGATGCGCTGCTGAGAGGGCTTCTTTAATGGAAAAAGACAATTCTTTTTCGGCAGCATTCTTCAATTGCTATTTGGTTACAAGCATCTCAGTTCCCTAATGCTGTCTTATTTCAAGCAACAAACTGCTAAATGGCTGGGGCCCTGGTTCCTGATTTACCTTTCTGTGTTTTTTTTACAGCACACAGTGGCTGCCAGCAGGCCTTTGCATATAAGGATGCTAAGCTATTGTGTTCCAAAGGAAAACACAATATTTTCTTAGGCAAAGGAAATTCTATTTTTACAAACAGGCAGTATTCATAGGGGGTTGAAATGGGGGATGAGGGTGGGGCCAAGGGGTCACAGTGAAGCAGGGGGTGACATGGATAGATGCAACAGCCTTGTTCCTCCTCACACAAAATTCAAATGGCGTGTTAACAATGAGTGTCCTTTAACCCAATCTGGTGGCTCTAGTTATGGCTGTTTATTTCATTACTACTATTTTCATTCATTTTACAAGAGTGGAATAAAATGTGAAAAAGTCAAAATAATTAAGTAGTAATCTGGGCAATGTGATGAGGTCATGACAACGCAACACAATTGTCAGTAAACATTGTTTATGTTACCATCCATCCATTCATCCATCCATCTTCTATACCGCTTATCCTCATTAGGGTCACGGGGATGCTGGAGCCTATCCCAGCAGACTTTGGGCGAGAGGCGGGGTACACCCTGGACTGGTCGCCAGTCAATCGCAGGGCACATATAGACAAACAACCAGTCACACTCACATTCATACC
>QODF01000041.1:3163426-3356396 GCA_024372805.1 Oostethus manadensis
ACACACACACACACGTATATATAGATATACATATATATATTTTTTTTTTTTGTAGACACAAAAGTGACTCAAGTATCCACTGTAATGCATAAGGGCATAGAAAATGAAATAAAAACAAGGTTTATTGAAAAATGTGTTTTATTGTTGGAAGATACGTGTGTACTAACTGCTTTTCTTTAAATGTGTGTGTGTGTTTTGTAGGACCCCGACCCAGGTGTGAAAAGGGCGCATCATGAACAAGGTTCCAGATGCATGAGGGAAGCTCGACTCAAAACGATAAGAACCTTTTACCTTTGGGACCAAGGTCTGGGGCCTAGGATTAACATATATCCAAGCTTGACAACAGAGAAGAAGAGGATTCTGGTTACCTTTACGAGCTGGAGTACATAAGAAAACAGGCCTTCATTGCGCCTGCGGCAAAGGGGACTGGCATGGCGGCTCAGACCAGCGTTGTGTCAACTCATCATGCATGCCAGGGCTGACTGCAGAAAGGAGCCGATCCAATAGCTCACAAGATTACAAGATTATAACACTGGAAAGAAATCTGAAAAAAAATCTATGGTTATGGCTACTGAGTTGGTCAAATTCAACACCCATTAGGATTTTTAATATTATCGCACAGCACAGGCTTTGCACTGAAAGAGGATGCGTATTCAACAAGCTTATCTGTCATGGTGAAGACGGCGGAAGCATGAGCCTCTGACAACACAGAGGAGGTCATCGTCCAAACAAGGATCAGCTCTCCAAACACTGACCGGTCAGGATATCACCGGAAAGCCCAGAGACAAACTTTTCTTTTCAGAAAGGATAATAACAGAAAAAGTTCTTGATTGGATTTTTGGTGGGAGGAAAGGATTTACCACCTTGTATAAATCAGGTATGCAAAAATGTGTATGGCTTTTACTTCATTGCATCTCACTGACAGAATAACAATTCATAGTGACATACTGTTTGTGTGTGTAGTTTCAACCAGACTGTATAACAAATCAATATAGTTTAAGACTTTAACATGATTTGCATTGGTGGAATTACATTATAATTTTTACACATAAAGCACAAATGTAATGTTTTAGACCAAAATTCACATAAAACGTCTATTAAATGTCTTTTCCTTTTTTTTATTTAATAGACACCGGCATAATGTCTGTCAGGATTAGATCAGTAACTCAACACTGCACAACTTTGTCTTCCGACTTGGTATGTACCAATGAAAGGCAGCTTTCAGGTACAGAAGCGTGCAAAACAACGCGGGAGCGCTATTAAATTTCACACGTCTGGTCTGCAGAAAATTCTAGCCTTTAGGAACAGAGATGCAATTCATAGAAAGCACGAAACAAGCGCTCACCAATGCAGGTTGGTTTTATACCCACTTCTTTTGCGTATTATCATACATCAGGCACAATACCAAACTCTATATACCATTGTATCAATTTTCTAGAAGAGGAATTCAAACTGACCCTTTCAAGTATTTAAACTAACAATGAATGCAGACATGATTTCATCAAGTAGGGTAAAAAAATAGGGATTTTTCCTGACCTTTTCAAGGCCTTGTGCATTAAATGTATTCCTGTGTGTTCTCCAGGGGCTCTTGAGTGATAAGACTGCAGAGCAACACAGCTTCAAGATGGTGCATCAATGCAAGGCTTTTATCCTCTCCCTCATCAGGCTTGGACTGCTGCTGGGTCTTGCCAACCCACTGGTGACCTCTGCCTCATGTCCCTCTGCCTGCCGCTGTGATGAGACCTTCATCTACTGTAATGACCGTGGCCTGACTTCCATTCCTACTGGTTTACCCCTGGATGCAACAGTGCTCTTCCTGCAAAACAATCGCATAAAGAGCTCAGGAATTCCCACAGAGCTACGCAGACTCACAAATGTGGAGAAGATCTACCTTTACTGCAACAATCTAGATGAGTTCCCCACTAACCTTCCTCTTGGACTGAAAGAGCTGCATCTCCAGGAGAACAACATTCGTATGATTACACACGATTCTTTAGCCCAGATCCCCTATATAGAGGAACTGCACCTGGATGATAATTCTGTGTCAGCGGTCAGCATAGAGGAGGGGGCCTTCAGGGACAGTAATCACCTTAGATTGCTTTTCCTCTCTAGAAACCACTTGAGTACCATCCCTTCGGGTCTACCCATGAGCATTGAGGAGTTGCGCTTTGAAGACAACCGCATCTCATCAATCTCAGAACAGTCGCTGCAAGATCTCATCAACCTCAAACGGCTAATCTTGGATGGTAACCTGCTCAATAACCGTGGGATTGGGGAGATGGCTTTCATCAACTTGATTAATTTGACTGAGCTCTCGCTCGTGAGGAACTCCCTTACATCACCACCAGCTAACCTGCCAGGAACAAGTTTGGAGAAGCTGCAACTTCAAGATAATCACATTAATAGGGTACCACCTGGAGCGTTTGCCTTTCTTAGGCAGCTGTATCGCTTGGACCTGTCTGGCAACAACCTGAGTAGCCTCCCACAAGGTGTATTTGAAGATCTAGACAATCTCACACAGCTTTTGCTACGCAACAACCCTTGGCAATGCACGTGCAGAATGAAATGGGTACGTGACTGGCTCCGGTCATTACCATCAAAAGTGAATGTACGAGGTTTCATGTGCCAAGGCCCTGATAAGGTCAAAGGCATGGCACTGAAAGACTTAACTACAGACATGTTTGACTGCACAGATTCAGAACTCATTTATACGTATGAGACAAGCACAGTCTCTAACACTTTGCGCCCCTCACAGCCACAGTGGCCCTCATTTGTGACTAAAAGACCTGCAGTAAAGGGACCAAACATGGGAAAAAATTACCACGGCACTACCACTTCAATCGGCAGGAAGATTATCACAATCAGTGTGAAGTCAAGTAGTGCAGATACAATTCACATATCATGGAGGGTATCACAGCCCATGACTGCCCTACGACTTAGCTGGCTCAAGCTGGGACACAGCCCTGCATTTGGCTCCATCACAGAGACAATTGTGCAAGGGGAGAGGACGGAGTACCTGCTCACTGCACTGGAGCCAGAGTCTTCCTATAGGATATGTATGGTTCCCATGGAGACCAGCAACATCTACCTATCAGACGAGACCCCTGTTTGCATAGAGACTGAGACTGGCACTCATAAATCCTACAAACCAACCACAACTTTAAACCGAGAGCAGGAAAAAGAACCTTACAAAAATTCCAGTCTGCCTTTGGCTGCCATCATTGGAGGGGCCGTTGCACTTTTGGCAATAATTATGTTGGCATTGGTGTGCTGGTATGTCCACAGAAATGGGTCACTTTTTTCCAGGAACTGCACCTACAACAAAGGCCGTCGGAGAAAGGATGACTATGCCGAGGCTGGCACAAAGAAGGACAACTCAATTCTAGAAATAAGAGAGACTTCTTTTCAAATGATTCCTATAAATCACCTACCTGTGTCCAAGGAGGAATTTGTGATACACACAATCTTTCCACCTAATGGCCTGAGTTTATACAAGAGCCCACACAGCGAGAACAGTATTAACAACAGGAGCTACAGAGACAGTGGAATACCAGATTCAGACTATTCCCATTCTTGATATTGCACACGGACATTCATGATGAGTGTGTGCTCTTAAACAGAGACATTTTGGCAAGACTTTTACAAAACACTGGATCTATAAGTTTAAAGAAGCAAGGTTCTGTACATTTGCCATATAATTTATATTTAAGGACATTTTATGAAGACTGAGAACGTTCCACCTGCAGGCCCTCACTGCACCATCAGTGGGTATACTGCAATTATATTTTAGGGGTTTGTAGTCATTTGTACTGTATTTCCTTTGCTTAAAAATTACAGACCAACTAAAAAGAAACTATGTTCTACTGAGATATGATGACTTGTCAACTGTGAAAGTGGGTTTTCATTGCTGTGTTGAACAATCAGACGTTAGGAAACCTTGTAGTATAAGCACAGGTCATTTATTTTCACGTTGTGGCTGTCTGAAAAACAAAAGGCAAAAAATGGCATAACAAACTAAGAGTACAGTGCAGTTGATCAATAAAATTCACAAATCAGGCATGTTGCCGTCTTAAGAAGATCAAACAGCAGTGAGCGGTCTCATTTACTACTGACAAAGAATATAGTTGTAATTTGTGTGTAATACGAATCTCTACAAATGAGGTGCCATGCTTTATTTCTCTACTTTCTTCAGTGTGTATTTTGTTGCAGGTGGGTGACAGCAGAGTAGCCCCAGCAGGACGCAAGTGTCGTTTTTGCCGATAGGATTGTAGGCCACAGCACAGGGCAGATAAAGCACATCGACTTTAAGGGCCCCCTTGGCTCCTCAAAACAAGAGGACAGGACAGACTGACACAGGACCCCCCACCATTTCTATTTGTATAAGGCAACAATGGCCAAATGACAATGGTGGCATTCTTTAGTACTGTGTACCCTACGTCATTAAAGTCAAAAGGCCAAATAAACGTTAGAATGATCAAAGTGTCAGCAATCCCGTAATAGAACTACTATTTTATAGTATTTTCAATGTGAACATGTTTTTGTTACCACAATTTGAAATTACCTGTTCTTCAAGTATGAAAAACCAAAGTGCATTGTATGCCCTTTGGCCAGTCTTGTATGTGCCTTGATCTAATGCTTATTGTATTTAGCTTTTTAAGGAACCAGTGACTTTTTTCATACACACTTGAATATGAAAAATATTGGTCATATTACAAAATAAAAACAATTCAAAAACAACATTGCATCCTTTCTGACCTACACTACATCCAAATGAAATTTTGTGATGAAAGTATTACAGTTTTGGTATTTTAAATCAACTTTCTTTGAACAGACAGTAACTGATGAATATGGAGGGTAACTGTAACAACACTGCAGATCGGAGATTCCCTGGCTGTATTTCTTAAAAAATAAAAAAGCGTCCACATTGATGCAAAAATCAATTGAGTAGAAAGGCTAACAACAAATATTAAATAAGTCATTATTTTCATCTTCCAGAGTTCTGTTCTTCTTGCCTACAGTGTTAATATTTAAGAGGCACTAACACTCAGATGAAATTGAATTGCATTAAAAAAAAAAATATATTGTAACAACTGAGTTTTCACTCCTCTAAATTGATTGGTTTGCTTAAATTTGTCTATTTGCAATAGTGTACGTTCTGGATATTGAACAGTTAGGAACAATATTTCACGGTAAAAATGCATGTGTTGCAGTTCAAATATTACGGCTTCCCTTCGGTCACAGTTTTTCAAAGATATATTAATTAAACAATCATGCTATTTTGTGGTTGAATACAGCCTATAGTTTTTAATATACATACTTAGAGAAATTGTACATATTTTTTGGCCTAAATTAAGCATAAAAATGGTTAAATTAATTACAATAAAAAAATATATGGCATTCAGAAGACCCATAATGAGTCATAATGTGTAGTACTCAACATTGGACACTAGGTGTCAAATGTTACTGCCAGACTTGATCAATAATCCTTAATAAAAACATTGGGTACTGTGACACCCATAAAACACGCCAAGCTAAAACTTAACTCTAAACCCCGATGTCACTTCCTGTCCACCCACTATCTGTTTCCCTAAGGAACATGTTTATTGCAACCCACACAAGTGTGAGTCTTATTTATGTCTTAAGTGGCTCATTTTGTGGCGCTGTAAACAGACACGTAGACAGAACCACATACTGTGAGATAGCCAACAATAGAAGAAAAAAAAACGCGTTCACATATTTCCTCTGTCTTCGGCTTGTTTAGACTCACAACAAATTGGAATTACTTCTACTTGTTCTATAATTTTGGAGTATTCAGACAGCAAAATATTAGGAGAATGCCGACTGGGATGCTTCATGCCAGTCAAAATATTCAGATATTATGTTGCCGTGTCGGCATGTCACTTCTGGTCACAGGGCAGTGATGTCTTTGTTAACAGTAGTTGCTTGATTGTCTGCACGACAATGACAAGCTGCTTCCACTCTGGCAGCTGTTTCGAAAAAAAACAAATTATTTCATGGCATCCAGAGCGCCAAAATGATAAAATACTTCTGAACTAAAAAAAAATCTGTGTGGACAGCCAAGTAGATTGAAATTCAAAACCTGCCTTTACGACCTCATAATGGAGGCACAAATATAACTATAGATGTGGAATCTCCAAAAAAATCTTTAAGCTGTGGCTTGTTATAGTTGCATTGACTTTATCTCGACACTGCCCCCGACACTGAGCCAATAGAGCCGACACCACAGGCCCGACCCAGATGAAGAGCTACAAAAAAAAGGAGTGCCCAAAGTGCGGCTCGGGGGCCATCTGCAAACTGTTGCTCATTTGTCAATGTATCACTGCAGAAAATGACATGGCGAACAAGTTACCAGTGGGTGCAGTAGATTCTCAGAAAACAAACAAGACCCAACATTCATGATATGCATGCTTCTAAGGCTGTGCAATTGGGTAATTAGTTGAAAGGTCTGTGTTTAAAAAAAATCAGTGTGACATTCCCCAGCACTTATTGTACATGCATTTCTCTTTGAAAATCTGAGGAAAATGGGTCGTTCAAGACATTGTTCAGAAGAACAACGCACTTTAATTAAAAAGTTGATCGGAGAGGGGAAAACGTATGAAGAGGTGCAAAAACATTTTGGTTGTTCAACTAAAGTCCAATGTCCAATGCCTTAAAATTGAGAGCAAAACCAGAGACACGTGACAGAAAACGGAAGACAACTATCAAAACGGATGGAAGAATAACCAGAATTTTAAAGGCTCAGCCAATGATCAGATCCAACATGATCAAAGACAGTCTGGAGTTACCTCAAAGTACTACGACAGTTGGAAGACGTCTGTTTGAAGCTAATCTGTTTGCTAATCTATCTTCTGCGCAAAAAAAGCGTGTGCAGAAAAGGTTACAATTTGCCAAAGAACACAAACTGGCCCAAAGAGACATTTTGTGGACAGATGAGAATAAAATTGTTCTTTTTGGGTACAAGGGCCACAGACAGTTTGTGAAAACACAAACTCTGAATTCAAGCCACAGTTCACAGTGGAGACAGTGAAGCATGGTGGTGCAAGCATCATGATATAGGCATGTTTCTCCTACTATGGTGTGGCCAATTTATCCCTTACCAGGGATCGTGGACCAGTTTTCATATGTCAGAATACTTGAAGGGGTCGTGTTGCCTTATGCTGTAGAGGACATGCCCTTGAAACGGGTGTTTCAACAAGACAATGATCCCAAACACACTAGTAAACAAGCCAAATATTAATGTATGTTATGGACTGACCAGCCCAATCCCCAAACCTTAATCCAATGGAGAACTTGTGGGGAGACATCCAAAAATGCTGTTTCTGAAGCAAAACCAAGAAATGTTAATGAATTGTGGGATGTTGTTAAATGATCTTGGCGTGGAATAACAGCTGAAAGGTGCCACAAGTTGGTTGCCTCCATGCCACACAGATGTGAAGCAGTTGCAAAAAATTGTGATCTTACAACTAAATATTAGTTTAGTGAGTCACAGGATTGCCAAATCCTAGAAGAAAAAAAAACGTTTGTCCAAAATAGTTTTGTGCTTGTAAAGTCAACGGCAGACAGCTTTTTTTTTTTTTTCTTTCCCCAACACCACCCTTACAACTAATTGCCCAAATGCACAGCCTTAAGAGCGTGCATATCATGACTGGTGGGTCTTGTTTGTTTTTTGAGAATCTACTGCCCTTCATCACATTTGATCACAAGTAAAAATAACTAACAAATATGTAGGGATGTAAATTTATCTGTGGTAAACAATTTCATATTTAACCTCGAGAACTACCTGACATTTTCGTAAAGGAATATCAATATTGGAAAAATGGACTGTTACTTTTCTAAAATATAATAAACAGTTAGAAATCCCTAAGTTTTTGAATGTTTAATGGTCCTTGATCACACCTACGTTCTCATAAGCTGCACAGATGGATTACTGTACTGTATTTTTACTGTATTTATTCACCTCATATCTGGTCCTAAATGCTGATACTATGTGGGAATGCATAAAGGTAAGAGCTGATGATCTTATTGAGTGCTAACGTGCATATTTGTGGTACACAAGCTCTCTAAAACACAAAGTCCAGGTGGATGGAGGACAGTATTCATTTAGTCCATATAATTTAATGTTGTTCCTGTCATGTCATAAATAGCACAATAACTACTAAATAAGATAAATTAGATCACTATATTGTACGTATGGTCACTTTGCCCATTTCTGCTCAATATTTGTTCCACCTTCTAGCTCCTAATTTTTTCACAGCCAAGACCAAGGATCTTGGTCTGAAAAAGGTTGGTGAGTGTTGCTTGACTGTATACCGACCCCAGTGCACTGACAATAAGTCACATATTTGTCTTAGTGATAAATTACACATAAGCCAAATGGTGAAAAGAACGCTTCATTGTTGTTACCTTCGCTGAATACATTGCACAGTGATACATTAAATAGAGCCGCTTTGTGCAAATTGGGTGAGGTGAGTATGAAACAAAATTGATGAACCAGACTGATGATGACCCTGTGTGACCTCACTTATCACTGGAGACCCTTGACCCCTCTGTCACTTTTAACAATTCCTTAATCGTTCTCATGCTAGCATCTGGGGTCAGACAGGGCTTGAAACAACAAGATGCCACATGCATTTTTCTCCTGTGTGACACACAGTGGAGACTTCACTTTCTTTTATGAAGCAAATGATCAGAGATTACGGGGACAGCTGCCCTGTCTGCTTCAGGGTGCTGCTGTTCATTTTAGACAGAGCTGGTCAGGCAGACGGGCACATTTGCATTCCAATAGATGCATGTATCAAAGCACCATTGCCTGACCTCTTCATGACCAGCAGCACTGGTTCTTCTCCATTAGCACCTCTAGTATATGAAAAGGCAGGCAACATGAGCCTATTACTGATTATAGATAGAGCGCAATCAGTTCAAGGCGCACAAGAAATAAATGAGAGATGCATATCAGTGTCCACTAGCTATCATCAGTCAAAATATAAAAACAGTGATGTCAGGTGAAGCTATACAGCTTATAAAGAATATACTTTTTTATTATATGCAAAAGTGCAGTGGATTGACTGTCTATATTTCTTACAACAAACACAACAAACCTGTAATATTAAGGCTTCAAAATACATGTCTAGCCCAAATGCTGTTTTCTTTTTTATATTGTGTGCAGTCAGCTGCAGTCTGCAGGTCAACAACTGATTTTTCAAATATCACAAGAGTGATTGCATACCCATCTGACTGGATATCTTACAAAAGAAGGTGACAATTGGGAGGTTTAAAGATGAGTTAGTGTTAATCTCAAATAATCACATAGCAGTGATTCTATACGATTCAGATTACACGTCATTTTTTCGATACCAATACCGGTAACTTTTGGGGCATTACAGTTTATATGATTTATTGTTACATTTTATATGTATTTTTCATAACATTAATTGTCACAAATTATCGTAAAAAGTATTAAATAGTAGTAATTGCCATTATTAAAAGACAGTCTTCTTCAATGTTCACACTTTGTGATCAACTACAGTCTCAATAAGGGTTAAAATTCAGAAATCAATTAAATATCTAGTGTTTATGTTCAAAACTGAAGCTAATTGAAACATTTATACATACAAAAAAGTAGGTTGCACAGTGTAAAAAATAGAGTAATATGTGCTTTTGTGCATAAAATAAAGTACTTTCATACTAGTTCCTCAATTAACACATTACCCTGTGTTGCTGTGTTAGTCAACTCCAGCATAGCACCAGCACTCCTCTGATGAAAGATGTTGAAGTTACACACACTTCGATACCCCAATGAGTAATGATCTATCAAGACTATGGAATCGATACGCCCATCACTATCACATAGCAGAAGAGTAAATGAGTAAACTATACTACTGTCTGACACAACTGTGTGACTGTATTATATTTTTGTGTCTACAGCAAAGTATTGATGATCATGTGCTGTCACATGAATAGGTGCACATTGTTCACACCCATAATTAAGACAAATGGACGAGGAAGCCTGAAGCGCAGCATGCCTTCCCTCCATCACACGTCCTCTCAAGATTGAAATTGGACTTTGTCACTCTCGGTCACAAGATGCAGCTGTAAAAGAACAGAGCGGCCATTGAGCGGGATGCCAGAGAGTGATGTTTGCCTGAGCCGAGAAGTTGTCCTCTCTTTTCTGCTTCTGACCAGCATCATCCGCCCCTTCCCTATAGCCAGGAGCCTCTCCATCACTTTATCCATTGACCTGAAACTACAGGGCCAAAAAAACCTAAGCACAACCTCCGTCATCATAATGAATCCAATTTTATGCCTGGGAGCACAAGGCCTAAACATCCATTCATTGCAACTCTAAATGATTTGACATTAATACAAATTAACAACAGCTGTCAAAATCTTCCCTAAAAATGGCAGCCCCGCACATTTGCATACTGTATGAAGACAGACCTACTGTGGAATGCAGCATTCACTGCTCTCATTTAAAATAGGCCATCAAAAACAAAAGCAAGGGGGTTGACGGTTATCTCATTACAGTATAAAGTGTACACAATATGTTATGAAAATATCCATATAATTGACTCTACTCTATGGAAGCCATTAATTCCTGTCCCCCATTAGGTGGTTTAAATGATCCTGTAAGAGGCCATACATCTCCTGATGCCCTTTATGAGATCACCACCACATCCTCCTCAGAACTTAATCGACCCTCAGTCTCATTCTGTTTCAAAGTCTGATGCGGGGGAATATTTGTTTCCAGGCTCAAGGTTTAAAGGGTTCACCTCTCAGTGAGTAGATCTGCATGTCAGCAGTGGGAGGCCAAGACACCCTTGACGATTTCTTCTCTTCTCACATTTATGCGAAGTATCTTTAAACGCTGGTATAGAATTTGCAAACCATGGCGCCTCCATCTGTAGCTCATTATTATGAGATGCTCAAAGCCTAATCAGTAGCACATCTGCTTCTTGACTGTTTGCTGCAGCTATAAGACTGTGCCAATGGTGTCCCTTCGAGTTAGAACACTGCTAGTGGTAAATGCAGGATATCACAAAACAACACAGTCTGCCAAAACTATTATCGATTACATGTCCCGTGTCCACAAGGACTTTCATAACCACAAACACTACACACAAATAGTGAAATTTATGGAAATTGCAACAAGGTCATGCTACAGTGATATCATATAATGAAAGTAAGACATTTAAGTAGAAGGATGCACTGGTGATTTCCTCATCTCAAAAAATGGATTGAAACAAAAGGTACACCACAAATGGTAGATACACCACAACAAAAAATGTAAACATCTCAATATCTCGCCATGTGCCCTTGAGCATCAATTACAGCTTGAAAACGACGTCTAATGCTGTTCACGAGGCAAATTATTGTGGGATTCAGGTCTGGAGAAAGTGCAGGCAATTCCATTCGAGGTACACCGGTCTCCAACAGCCGTTCCCTGATGATGTGACCTCGATGAGCAGGAGCATTGTCGCCCGTTAAAATGAAATTAGGCCTGTGTTGTTCATGTAGGGGCACAATCACTGGATTAATGATGCTATTCAGGTAGTATGGGCTTGTCACTGTACCATTCACAAAGTGTATGGCGGTTCTGTACCAACTGGACACCCCTCCCCACACTGTAACACCGCCACCACCAAAAGCAATAGTGGCTGATGCATAGCGCTCTCCCTGACGTCTCCAACATCGTTGCCAGCCATCATTTCTGCTCAGGGTGAATCAACTTTCACCAGAGAACAGCACTGAGGCCCACTGGTTCCTCGTCCAGCGTAAATGTTCCCTGGCCCATGCATATCTATATATCTATCTATATCTATATACATATATATAGTGTCAGCATATTTTAATATTGTCAATACTGTACGACCTGCCAACATACATACGCTTTGGAGCGTTGGTGAGACTTGAATGCCTTTTCCTCACTGTCCTCCACTGGACATGACTACCATATTTAGAACAAGAGGATACGGAAAAAACAAAAAGAAGGAAAACAACCAAAACAATAAGCTCTGCACAGCTTAGGTTGCACAGAGGAACCTCAGCATACAGCTCCGTATTGTTTGGTATACTTTAAAAGTGTACACAAAAATGTAGCCTTGGTTCTTGTACATTTCCAGATTAGGGTAAGTAACCGGAGTTTCACATTTCCAAAGTCACTGGCTGCGACGCACACACACACAACCTGCATTTACATCAGAAACAACATGGATGCCCTCAGAACTGTGTCGGTTGTAGCTATTGTTCAAGCGCTTTTGTTTGCTTGTTTTTGCAAGCCCAAATACTGCTTCACGTTGAAAATTACAGGTGAAGAAGCACTTTGAGGTCGGCCTTGGACAAATGTTTTATGTTTTGTTTTGTTTATGTTATGTTTTATGTTATGACTTAGGAGTTCCTTTAGGTATTTTAGGTACAGACTTGCAGACTCATTTGTAACCAGAGGACCACCTAAAAAAATAATTCCACAAGGCAGTTGGTTAGGGATTTACACTCCAGCATGTCTTGCATTGAGGTAAATAACTGTAGCAGTCTTTCCAAGGTCAGACCTAACATGAGAAAGATATCAGGTTGCAATCTGAAAGAGTCCCTGTAAGAAGTTGCATGTGTGTTCCATGCATGACAAGCTTGACTTCAGATGACAGGCAGAGTTGGTAGCACTAGCACTGGAGGGTTTAAAGCATATTAACACAGTTGGCAGGATGTCTCACACTCCGAGGAGTAGGAAAGTGGCAGCAGTATGATCCCAGCACCATGAAAATTATGCACACCACACTACAGCATGTTGAAAGGTTGCACTTTTAAATGCTACCCCCACTCCCCTCTAAGCCACATACACAGTCAGACAAACAGGGGGAAAGTTAAAAGGACAATTTGGGGGAGAGGAGGAATGGTCAAGCTTGGAGGAGGTGGTATGTGGGATACATTGAAAGCTGTAGTTGGTGTGCCTGTGACACGCAGCCACATGATCTCTATGTGAGAAGAATCTGCTCCCACATGTCATTTCCTCCCTCATTGAGGGGAGCAAAATGAGCCTGGGTCTACAGAGAAAGGCAACAATTTGACTTCCAGAATGCAAGAATCCAAAAGGAAGGAAAGGAGAGTGAAGCGAGGGGAAGAATACTTAAACTTATGAATAAGAGTGAAATGAATCCATTTCAATCCGGTGATGCACTCGGCCCATTGTGGGGTCAAACGATCTAAGCCACTGTAATCCTAAGCTTGAGCTGTTTATAATGTGTTCAAGTAAAAGTCATGTGTCCAACTATAAATACGACGGCACACAACACTCGGCTTAAACTAACATCTGGCAATGTATCCAACTCCACTTTTCTTGTCTTGGGATGCTTGGTAATCTTTTTTCCCTGACAATGACATTGGAGATTTTAGAATATACAGTATTGAGCTTGTGAATTAAGAAAAATAATGATATTGAAAATTGACTATCATTCACATTGTTTTTAAAAGAGGGGGGGGAGATTGTGCCATCATACACAATCTTTATGTGAAACATGAACACACGTCTTTTTCTTCTCTGTGCGATCTAAAGATACAAAAATAGATAAAGTGCTGCCTACAAAGCCCGCTATTAAAACACCTTCAAAAAACTCCAATAAGGTTTGACGGTTTTATATACATGCTGTGACCGTCTAGTAACAGGTACAGTCATAACAACACTTTTTCAAACTCCAAAATAAACACAGCAGCAGTGGTGTCAGCTCGAATACTGTATGTAGGCTTACCTTTTTGGTAGTGGTCTGAGGCATTGTGAGAGTGGCGCACACCTGCTGTGGGTGACTGTTGCTAGATGGCTGGTAGCAAGCTGGTGGTGTTAGGGCAAAGTGTCAATACGCCATTAACGTAGTTCCATCGGCGTAACAATGTTAATAATAATAACAATGTCGCTGTAGCTTGGTTAATATGCATGTCAAATTATATGTAAATGGAGTGTGTCGGAGTGAAGGTTTTATAGGTGCACAGAGAAGAGAAATGCCTTTTTGTCTTAAAAGTCCTTAGCTACATAAAGAAAAAAAACAACCTCCTGTAGGTGGTAAATAATTTTGGATTTAAATGCTCCAATGAGCATCCTGACTGTAAATTATGCCTAGTTGACACTACATTGTGGATTGTACATGTACCAAAGTGTTTCACATCCCTACTGATGTGGACTATGATTTGTGTTGATATCAAATGAGTATTGGTATCAGCTCATATTTAAGGCTGCAATATTGGTACTGTAGCCAAAGTAAAAATGTAACGGCACATCCCATTAGTTACAAAAATATTCAGTGTATCAATAAGAAACCCTACTTTGCAGAAATTCACTTATAACGGCAGGGTCCGGAATCAATTCACCGCGATAAATGAGGGATGGCGGTATTCCAAAACTCTAAATATAACCATTCAACTTAACCCATCCTTATAAAATCTAGATCCGGGGGATGATGGCCATTATCTCGCATGACTTCCGGCATACAGACACTAAATAACATACAAATGGGTTAAAAGTACATGGTCGTTTTAAATAATTAAAAAACAGAAAAAAAATGTGATTTGGGTAAATTAACCCTGTATTTTCCTTTGCTAACAACCCTCTTTGTCTTTTGGAACAAAAATAAATAATAATATAATAATAAATAATAAATTTCATAAGTAGATGTAATTTCAACCAGTCACACGGTGCTGTGTATCCTAAATGTCTCAAACAATTAATCCCACACTGCTAGACAACTGCTAATCTTTTGGATGTCTTCATTACAAAGTTAGAAAGCAAACATTCATTCATTCATTTTCTAGGCCGCTTATCCTCATTAGATTTACGGGCATGCTGGAGCCTATCCCAGCTGACTTTGGGCGGGAGGCGGGGTACACCCTGGACTGGTCGTCAGTCAATCACAAGGCACAATTAAACAAACAAAGACATACAACCATTCACACTCACATTCGCACTCTAATGGACAATTTAGAGTCGCCAACTAACCTAACATGCATGTTTTTGGAATGTGAGAGAAAACCGGAGTACCCGGAGAAAACCCACACACGCATTGGGAGAACATGCAAACTCCACACAGAGATGCCCAACGGAGATTCAAACCATGAACCTCCTGACTGTGAGGCCAACATGCTACCCATTCATCCACCGTGCAGCCTAAAAAGCAAACATCTTTGGGAAAGTATTTCACTTTTTCTTTGTGCTCTGTGAGCGTACCCAAGTAAAAGCAATGACACCTGGGTATCATTAAGAACAACTCTTAGCTCGAGGCGATTGCTACAGTAAAAACAAAAACACAGGGAAGGAACGTAGCGAGGTGGCTCATTAATTCTGAACTGAACTCATGCTGTTAATGAGGGATACATGACAAATACAATGAAAGTTTGGAAGTTGTTCCATCAGGAAAAGAAAATCACATATCTAAAATGACATTCTTATTGGATCATTTACAAATCTAATTTATCTAGCAGCTGATAGCACTATTTAGTTGTAAATGCTGCACAACTGGAGGCCTAAAACATTGAACATGTTTTCAAAGTGAAGACAATCCAGTCGAACAAAAACATGAAGATGTTTTTCCGTTTCTGAATGTATGTAAGCACTTGTTTTTCATTTCCCAGTTGTTCTAGGTTGACATTGGCTGAAAAGACAGCGCTAATGAAATCAGAAGATGCCAGGAAATGCACGTTGAGCAAATTATCTTGAGGCGTTTGACTGCATGTAAGCCCATCTAAAAGCTTTGCGGGGTGATTGCACGTAAATGAAATAATGAACTTATGCTATTATTGTCACCAAGGTCAACTCAATGTGGTGGTATTATGTTCTACAAACGTGGTATAGATATCCACCCGTCACATCTCCCTTGGTTGCAGGCTTGTATCATACGACCAAATGTCCCCAGAATGGTGCTGATGTGACACCGTTGGTGCCTTTTGTGTGAGGTGACCAGAAGTTTGTCAATGACACCACAAGCTCAATCATTAATCACCCACTCGTCTGGATGGGTGTATGCATGACACAAGGGCAGGGTTGCAATGGGAGGGGGTTGAGCCCTGTAACATGGACGGTCACCCCAGGAGCCCCGTTGGACTTGAATGGAGAGAGGTCCCGCACATTCATGTTACCAGGTCACTAATCAAATTATGTTGATAGCCAGGGACAGCACACAGGACAAGAGAATTCATTTAGCATCGCTGGCGCTTGCCTATTGTCTCTTTTCCAGAGCATCAGAAGGTCTGGCTAAATGAGTAACCCCTCTTTTACTCAATTTATTGTGAGAGGCATCGATTTAATTCAACAATGCTGGTAGGTAATTTGAAACTTTGATGACAGCATTGTCAAAGCTAAATGCACTATGCAAATGTAAATCCAGCAGCCTGAGCCATATGGCTATAGGGACAAATTACCGTAGTAAAAGTGGAATCGGTATGGTCAATAAATTATTAGGCAACATATAAAAACAAGGAATGCTGTATCTTTTTTGGTGAATGTAATAATTTGTTTTATTTCTGCCGAGGCGACTAAACACGACTACGTGGCATGTCAGACATGACTGTGTGTGGGCTCCTACACATGAGCATGTCATTCATGTGGATACCACAGCCCCAAAGGGATCCTGTACCTTTGCTGCGTAGCATTTTAATTAATCCTCAAATGACAGATTGGATCTGGCAGGTTTTGGATGTCTTAGGGCTGGGGTGAGGGGCTAGTGTGAAGAGTGGAACACCACAGTGAGGTTAATGCCAGACGGGCCCACCAGCGGGTCCATTCTTGGACAGGTGCTCCTTCTGAGGTCACTCACCAAGTCCCTAAACACACAGAGCTACCGTCTGTCACCACAAAGCAACATAAAGACATAGCTTCCCTGAATGTTTAACGTGTACAATAAAGCAAAATATTAAAGTGCATTTCTTTAGGCCATTTCATTAAAAAGTGCAAGAATCCTTTAGAGTGGTGGTGTTAATTGTTTTATTTCCCTAATAAACTTTATGTATGATCAGCTATAATGTGTACTTGACAGAGGGTTAGAACATATATTATCGCTACAGGTTTCCCTGCTTGGAGAGATTTGTCATTTTGATCACCATTCGAGCACACATTTCACACTAAGCAGGATTTTAATGTAAAGTTGGTCATACATTTGACCCATCCTTGAGAAATGCAAATTATCTTTGAGGATGATTAATTGAAACCTTTGTGGCGGCCGTTGTTTCATGCCCTCAAGTGGGCCGTGGTGGGTGATTGCACACTCTGGCAGTGAAATTAATTGTGAGCTTGCCTATCCATGCTTGACCCTGGCCAGCTAGAATACTAAACACTGTGAAGGTGAATGGTGTGCTTAGGACCCAATGATTGTACTTGAAAATCAAAAACCGTTTATATTAAAAGTCAAATGCATTCATTTATTTTCAACCGCTTGTCCTCAATAGGGTCATGGGTGAGCTGGAGCCTATCCCAGATGACTTCAAGCAAAAAAAAGGCTTGAAGTACGTATGGACAATTAAAATTCATCAGTTACACTGAAAGTTTTTGGAATGCGCGAGAATGTAGGTGGAGAGAACCCACTCACAAATGGGCAGAACATGCAAAATCCATGCAGACAGACATTTGAATCAATCTCCAGACTACGAGGCCGACTAGTGGGCTCTCAAAAGTCAAATAAACACCAAATTCCACTCCTTGGAAACATGGCAGATCAATTAGGCCTACATAAATCAGTGATGTTACTGTTGTAATCATGGGGAAAGGAATACATATTACTTATCACCAAGACTGTGCAAAATAAAAAGCTTCATTGGAACCATAACAAAAGTTCTTTCAATAAGCCACTTTTTACATGAAATCCAGCCAAAAACTAATATTAACACAACTGTGTGTGATTTTACCCATGGGTTTGGGCACAGGTCAATCACAGTGTACATATACAATCAACTATTCCCACAGTCATTGAGCAGGAACTGATCCATGCCGGCTGAATAAAAGTCAGCCAAGTAAACCCCACTACATTATCAAATGATCTACCTAGGACCCAAACTTGCAAAAATATATCTTATATCAGTCTATATAAATGATTTAACAATTAGAGCCAACTCGAGCCTATGATGGATGGAAAACATTTGTTTCTTGATACAGAAATGTGGCGAATAAGGCTACGTTCACACTGCAGGGTAGGGTTCCCAATTTGGATTTTTTGTTTAAAATCAGATTTTTTATGTGATTGCAACTTGTAAAGTGAACGCAACGCGTCTGTAAAATGACATGCATGCGCAGAAGCACGACACCAATCACATTCAGTCTCGGTAAAACACTCCTTTCTATGACGTATATGTCGGATATATGCCACATGAGCTTTCGCATACATAACCGCCTTATATCCACATACGACCTGAGTCGCATTTGAAAAAAATCGGAATTGTGCCGTTCACACTCACATAAAAAAAATCCCATACAGGTTGCATATGAGCAAAAAAATCGGAATTGACCTGCAGTGTGAACATTGGACGCTTGAGTTACTTGCGCTACAACTGACATTTCCCTTTCTTTAGGAGGAAACAAAACATTTGCTGTGAGTAATAACTGACTCCAATTATCACCATTGATTTCATTAATATTGCAAGGCACATTGTAACCATATGGTAGATCACCCTATTCAGTCTGATAAATGTCTGCCAAGCATTGGTTGGATACTTGACCAAGACAATGGGCTCCATCTGATGTCTTTCAATTAAGCACCAGCAATTAGCAGGTTCTATAGCAGATCGCTGAGACTGAAAAGGAGCAAGGCTCTTCACTTAGTTGCCATAAAATGAGAGCGAGACAAGGAATGTGGTAAAGGCAACTTTTGTTCAGAGGCTTCAGTACTCTGAGTTGACAATTCAGATTGTTTCTTTCAAACCAACAACATACCAACATACTAAATGATCAAAAAAAAAAAAAAGGAGTAAAGTAGTCAGAGACACCAAAAGTGGATTGAATTTACAAATACATAAATGAATAAACTAAAATGGTCAGAGCAGAGAGAAGTATGTTTGGGTTCCAAGTGACAATATTTCTCATTTGTTGAAAACTGTCTGACGGGAACAAGTCAGCCAGATGTCTATGTGAGTCTAAGTGAACTATGATATTACTGCTGTGAATGATAATGCACATATTATGGAAGTGGCACTGCACAGGGCAGGATTGGAACTGCACAACAAGTGATTTATGCGCATTATTCATTCATTTTCTATACCGCTTATCCTCATTAGGGTTAAACTTTGCAATCCAGCGTCACTAGTCGTTTTTTCCCCTCCATTTGCGTTCAACGATAATGTTCAAGTAGCAGCCGTGGCAATTCTACATTTTCCAGATCAAAATGCGATCATTGTATATGACTTCTATCAAAACGTGAAAACAAATTCACTGCTCCCTGGTACGACACTGTAAGCATCGTGTGTCTGTAGTTCTTAGTGTAAACATAAAGCTATTCTACTGAATCCGCAATCTATTTTACGTGTGTATTTTCATAACTACCTGTCAACATAAATGATTAGTAGTAGCAGCAACAACTGCTGTCATTACTCATTATTTTAACTTATCTTTTTTTTTTATTTTGCGAAAAGTTAAAATCATAATGCTTGCAAAGTTATAAAATATTTCAAAATGTGCCTTCATTGTTTTGTGATTCAGTCAAATAAGAAACCTGTGTCCAGTTTTGTCATTGTAGATGACTTAAAGGTAATGTCAAAATATCTTCTAGTTCTCATGAACCCAATATTGTGTATCATCTCAGCTCAGAACCAGAGGGTATCATGACACCCCCAGTGAGTACAGTAATACCTCGTCTATTGCGGGTGTTAGGTTCCTGACACCACCGCGATAGGTGAAAAAAACGCGGAGTACGTAAATCTACGAGATATTTTTTTCGTAATTTTTCCTATTCAAAATTTATCTTTATAAATTTAAGCCTCCCAACATACTTATATAAACAATAAATATACAGGCTTAAACAATTTTTAAATCTAAAATTACTTTTACAAGCTTTACGTATTAAAAAAATACAAAAAATTAGTTTTTAATAAAAATATAATTACAATTGGAAAAAAAATATAAGATCTCCTCAGAAGCCCGCGATATAAAGAGGAGCCCGCAATATAGATTTTAGATATAATATATATATTTTTTATGATACTATATTATAGGCAACGTAAAAATGGGAATTCCGTGCTAATTTCATGAGGAACTCTTTATACAGTAGTCTACAGTATAGTCATAATTTGCACTCTTTGGTCTTCATGTCATTCAAGACTGGTGAAGCAGTGGCCAAATAAAAATGGCAATACCCTGATTGCATTAGGATAATATACCTCATGCCATAATTTCACAAGAAGACCTCATTTTAGCTGACAAGCTTCATTTGTCTCGGCCTTTGAAGCGGCGCTCACATGTCATGGTCAAATGGTTGTCAAGTGCTAAAAGCCATGCCGGGACCAGTGCCACACACCATAAACCTCTAATATTAATTAACATGAGCTGTTCACAGATTTTATTGGGTGATGCCTTTTTAATAGACACTTATCATGACAGACAAATTCAGGAATTGCACAACACTGTAGGAGGGTAAAAAGACAAATTAGAGGTAATTACTTTGAAACAGACTGAAGCAGGAGATGAGCAAGAAAGATCCTGACCGCAAACACTCAAACAGGAATTTAGACTACGGGTGTGTGTCTGTGTGGGGGTATTAATGTAAGATGCAAGACAAGGGCAGCACAGAGCCAAAGGCAAGTTGCCTTGTGGCGTTGTTTTGGAAAATGAAGTGGATGAGAAGGGGCTTGGGGTTGGGGTTGGTCTCATTGGAGGATCAGTTGTGTGTAGAACAAGCAACTCTTGTTCTGTATTTGTATTCTCCTCTCATTGGCTTGCATGAATTACTGAACCTATTTGGGATTGCAAAGGGGTTATGAGAGTCACAAACCATGGTTCTTACTTTGGGAGTTTACATACTTTGGAAGACTGTTTATTAAGAGATATTTGAAGTATTTGAAATATTCCAGTTTGGTTGCAGACTTTCAAATTTTGTTTCCAATACCGCATACAAAAGGAATTCAATACCCCAACATAATGTTATTACCTTAGGTGAGATTGTTTCCTATTTTGCCATGATAAACTTAAACAAGGGATCTCAAGCATAGTAAAAATATATACAGTGGAACCTCGACTTACAAAAACCTCATAAGAAATATTCATACAAAACGAGCTTTGAAGAATTTTTTGCCCCATTTAACAAGAAAATATTCAAACTACGTAAACCAAAATCGAAAGTTCTGCCCGGCAGCTGTAGCTGTAGCTTATGATGAATGTACAATACCACCATATAAGCTGCTCTCCCCTGGGGCGGTAATGCAATGGATACCAATTGCAATAAAACCGAAGAAGAAGAAGCTGCTCTCCCATTGGTTATCTCCCATAATTTTCTTCCTCCTAACGATGGCCAGTCACGGTGTCCCTTTGCTCAGTGTAATGAAAAGTTCCCAGCCATTGTTAAAAATGAAAAAAAAAAATCATGTGTGTGGATTTAGTCTCGATAGGCCTTTATAGCAGGTTATTTATATAGACCATTGCAGGCCAATTTCAATTTGGAAAATATGCAAAACTCCCAGGCATGCCAAACTAAATATCATCCTTTACACCTGCAGCCCAGGTGCAGGCCTTATTTAATTCTGAAACGCAAACACCCCCCAACTCTTTATATTTTAAAATAGTGTGTAAATCCAATACCTATCTTGGCTCTAGCTTTTATAACAGGTATGTGAAAATCAACCCTTGGGACTCCAGATGGAGCATGGAAGGAAAGGGTTGGGTATCGTTTACATTTCAAGTGTTGCCTATACCACTTATATATACTTAGAAAAACACAGAAATCGGTTTGGCCCTAGATGGACCAAATCAACATGTACCAAACACGTCGTTTAGTCCACATCATATCAGAAAAGAGGCAAACATGTAAAATCACTGTTTTCCAAAGTCAAAGCTGATGTGTGCGAATATTTTTTTTACCTAAAACAGAAAGATAATAGGTCTGCTTTCATGGATGACTAAGAAAATAAAAAACATTTACATTTGCGAGGCTAGACTATAATTGCATTATTTAAGGATGGTCGACAGCCAATCATAACCCAAGAAAAGTTATTGCTAATTACAAGCCTGTGTGGAAATCTGCTGCATCACAAGATTGGGAATAATGTTTAAATAGTTTAATCACAAACAATAACTGCTGAAGTGATTAAGGTATATGGTATTCACCGTAGAAATGTAGCTCCAAGACATTGTCTGGGTTTTATTTACTGTATGTATTCATTCTTCTCAAAAAGATCCCTGCCTTGCACTTGGTTATTTAAATGATCAAGTTTTATTTAATACAATGTTTGATGATGTGTATTTCTCTTCTTAAGTTCGACGACAAACAATTCTAACTAATCCATATATAAGTACTATACCTATGACATTAAAAAGGACAAAAAGTCAGAATTGTCAATTAAATAAAATTTTTATCCCAAAGCTAGAGTATTTTTTATGGATGAGATGTAATGATATTTGACTGGAACTGTCAGCGAGTTGCAGGCTGCTGTCATATGGGAATAAGAAGAATCCTTATCTCTGGTGGAGCAAATCTCATTATGATGCTGGTAAGCTATCTTCTCTAAGCATGGCTTTTCAAATGCCACACTTATCAGAAGGGTCTGGCATGTGAACATTAAATAGATATGCATAAAGTGCAACAATTGCATGAGTGTTTTTGCCATTTCGCTTACAGTCACATACTTGTTCACATGCATGTCCTGTACAAAGACATGCATTAGTCAAAGTGAATGAGCAAAGCTGTGGCAGTACATAGCAAAGATTTGGACTTCCAAAATGAACAGAAATTGCATTAAGTTTAATAATATCAGAAATCTATTCTTAAAAGAAACCAATTGGATTTGTCATCAAATAACAGACATAATTTACTTCCAAATAAAATACCATTTTGAAGTGTGATGATTTTGTATTAGTGTAGTGTACGGTTTACTTTTCAGTTGTTTTTGACAATTGCTCATGTGTTACAGTATTACGTACTGTATACAGTAAACCTAAAAATTAAAGCAGCTTAATAATGAAGCAGAATAATGTTGAATAAGATGACAAATGGCCAGAGTGAGTCGTTAAGAATCATGCTGTTATGTGGGGACAATGTTCCGTTACAAACAATCAGAGCTGCAGGAGAGCGACACCTCAGACATTCACTCATGATCTTCCCTGCTGTTGTTAAGGTAGTTTATTTTGCTTTTTATTCTATTCATTTCACAAACAAGCCTTTCTTCTGCAGAATAAACTCTGTTTCAGAAGTGCTCTCTTTGAATTAAAAGCAGAGAAGGTTACCTCGTGTGTTTACATTGACTGTGATTGGTCAAGAGAAATACAGTATATATGCTTCAAGACAAGTGTTATTCTTTAAAATTAGATATAGTCCGCCCCTTGTTTATTGCGGTTAATTGGTTCCAGACCTGACTGTGATAAGTGAATTTCTGCAAAGTAGGATCTGAAATTAATAAACAGAATATGTTTATAGTTCGAGCATACAAAACCTGTTAATGACTTGCTAAATAAAGTTTTAAACATTATTAAAGCCACGTAGACATGAAATAACACCTCATAGTCCCTTTTACACTTTTATTATTCATTGTTAATGCCACATTGCGCAGGTTACTGGACTGCAGGGACATAAGAGACTCATACTTTATATCCTCTGTTTTCCACCCTGGTCGTAGCAATAAATCAAAACACACGAAAAGCTTTCTGGAGTTCAGCGTCACAAACGCCATACCATGCCGACACCTCTCAGCGGCCGAAGGTGGAAGGAGGCTGCAATAACAACGTCATACTTGAGTCTACCATTTCAAGTGCGCGCAACATAGAATGGATTGGGACGTACGCAGAAAACAACACAAACTTCAATTTGGCTACATTTAATGCCATTATGTTAGGATGTATAACAGAAAACTGAACTATCTCCTATACCGCCTATACCAGGGGTTTTCCAAGTGGGAGGTGACCCCTGATGGAAAAGCCGAAAGGAAAAGAAAAAGGCATGCGTAGGTGAGGTGAAGCAGCGTGATTAAAACTAAGAAAAACACTGTATTATTCAAACCTGCTAACTGGTGGTTTGTTGAACTCCTAACGGGATGGTTTCATAAAATGTAAACTTTCCTGGCGATGCTCATCACAGTTATTTCGACACAAGAGTGTTTTTGCAAAGGTATTTTCTTTTTTCAATACATGGCGTTGACAAGATGATAACTCTCTTAATGCCTAAACCCAATCTGGTTCATAAGAGAGGCTGATGACGTTATTCAATGTATTACGGTGATGTTAAACGATGTACTTGTGCTGCTGTCACCCTTCAGCAGTGTGCTATGCAAGATCGTTTCCATGGCTTTTGCAGAAAAAGAAACCAGATGCTAATTAAGATGCTAGACTGATATTTTATTCTGCCTTCACATTTTTGTATTACAAAGCAAGCAGAAAGGTGCTCCGATTTCTGAGAAACTTCCAAAAAAAAACGTATGTAGATTTTTTTTTTTTCGCACACCGTCTTTATGTTTGAAAATGTTACGTTGAGAAGTATTGTAATATTTTGTTAAAGCATTAACTGGTTGGTAAAAGGAAACATGACGGTCTAGATAAAAATTAATTTCTGTAAAAGATGTTTCGCCACATGCACATACAGAAAGCCTGGGTAAATTGTTATTTAATAGTATTACTCAACCATCTAAAGCCCATGCTGGTGCTTTGTTTGAGAGTGTGTGTGCGTGCATGTGCAGGCAGGAGTGAAAAGAGATATGTTGGAAGGCTATATACAGTAAGCTGAGAAGCATGCAGCCAGACAAACATCACCCAATTACCTTCCAAGCAGGATTTTCATTAAGTACTTTCACATAAGAGTCTGACTGGCTGCTCTTTGTCTCCACAGCCGTCTGGAGATAATCAAATTTACAGGTCGTCTCCGAAACCATCTCAGCCCCCCATTATCGTTAATCTGGACGGTCATCTCATCGGCATTGTGGTTAGCGAAGAATGTTAGGGCTAGAAATTCAATTTTCTACAGTTACCAGTTGAATTGGTGATCAATCGTAGCCTCTGAAAGAAAACGGATTATCAAAACCGCCTTTTTCATTGTTTAATTATCAAGGCGTTCCAATAAGCTCCTAAATAAAGCAGCAGCACAACACATCGGCTGCACTGCAGCTGTGGGTCATATTGGCGCAAACACTAATTGACAAACCGAAGGTTCTTTGAAATACTGCACCGTGTGTATCAATTGACATATGCTACCACTTGGAATAATTACATGTTAAGGGAGGAGTCCACACATAACCGAAATTACGGGGTGGATGTAACTCGGATATTGGAATTTTCTGGGTAACACAGTAACATGACACAGTACTGTAGAGTTTGTAATTTCATTATTTCCCATGGAGTAGAGTTATGGAAGGTATTACGGACTGTATTCCAGCAGCACAATGAAAAACAACAACAGCTTTGGCATAAGATTTTATTTTTTCTTGAACAAATTAAAATTGTGGCATTTTCTCACGCTATCTTGACAAAATCTATGAGAACTGCAAAACGGAAATTAGGAAAAGTCATGAATAAGATAAATAAATGATGCCGTTCTGTGACGCGCATAGGGAGTTCTACTATATTTTGAGTTAACACACGTCCCGTCTGGCTGCATCAGCAGCATCTACCGGGAGTTAGTGCCTTGTGACAAATGGCCTGCTTATATTACCAAACATTTCCCAATGGACAGTTTAACTGCGATGAAACCATATATAAACATGCACTAATTGTGACAGTTTTACAGAACACACAGTGAACATAAAGTGTTCATGACACCAAAAAATGCTTGATAAAATAAATTAAATATAAACGTATTCACTTCATAAAACATTTTGTCCTAAGGCTGTCAGCTGCCAGTAAACAACTATACAATACGAGTGAAATAACATTATAAAAAAATCGGCCACAACAGCTATGGTGTTTGACTGGCAGTGATTCACACTGACAGATGTATGCAGAGACTGCAAAATACAAAACAACTGTGCAGCAGGTTAGCTTTCCTTAAAATTCGGCATGAAAAGCCATATTATTATTCTAAGATTTGTGAAATAATCTTAGAATAATATATTATATAATAATAATAAATCAATAAATTAATAATCAATAATAAATTAATAATAATATTCATGTTATATATGTGAAATACTCCTCCCTGAGTCACCACCTTATCGTGGTGGAGGAGTTTGCGTGTCCCAATGATCCTAGGAGCTAAGTTGTCGGGGGCTGTCATGCCCCTGGTAGGGTCACCCATGACACACAGTTCCTAGGGAAGGGACCAGACAAAGAGTGGCTCAAAAGACCCTTATGATGAATAATACAATTGGACTTCGTTTTCCCTCACCCAACGCAGGTCACCGGGGCCCCCCTCTGGAGCCAGGCCCGGAGGCGGGGCACAATGAGGAGCGTCTGGTGGCCGGGCCTGCACCCATGGGGCCCGGTCGGGCACAGCCCGAAAAGGTAACGTGGGTCCCCCCTCCCATGAGCTCACCACTCGTGGGAGGGGCCAAAGGGGTCGGGTGCAAAGGAAGCTGGGTGGCGGCCGGAGGCTTGTGCCTTGGCGGTCCGATCCTCGGCTACAGAAACTAGTTGTCGGTACGTGGAATGTCACCTCTCTGGCTGGGAAGGAGCCTGAGCTGGTGCGTGAAGTGAAAAAAATTCCAGCTAGATATAGTCGGACTCACCTCAACGCACGGCAAGGGCTCTGGAACCAGTCCTCTCGAGAGGGGCTGGACTTCATTCCACTCTGGTGTTGCCGGCAATGAGAGGCGAAGAGCAGGGGTGGCAATTCTTGTTGCCCCCCGGCTCCAAGCCTGCAGTTGGAGTTTAACACAGTAAACGAGAGGGTAGCTTCACTATGTCTTCGGGTGGGGGGACGGGTCCTGACTGTTTGCACTCATGCGCCAAACGGCAGTTCAGAAAAAACACCCTTTTTGGAGTCCTTAAAGGAAGTACTAGAGAGTGCTCCTTCGGGGGATTCCCTTGTTCTGCTGGGTGACTTCAACGCTCATGTTGGCAACGACAGTGAGACCTGGAGAGGTGTAAGTGGGAGGAACGGCCCCCCTGATTTTAACCCGAGCTGTGTCTTGTTATTGGACTTCCGTGCTCGTCACGGATTGTCTATAACGAACACCATGTTCAAGCAAAAGGGTGTCAGCATGTGCACTTGGCACCAGGACACTTTGGGCCGCAGTTTAATGATTGACTTTGTGGTTGTGTCATCGGACCTGCGACCACATGTTTTGGAAACACTGGTGAGGAGAGGGGCGGAGCGGTCAACGGATCACCACCTGATGGTGAGTTGGTTCCGATGGTGGGGGAGGATGCCGGTCAGACCTGGCAGACCCAAACGCATTGTTAGGGTCTGCTGGGAACGCCTGGCAGAGTCCCCTGTCAGAAGGAGTTTCAACTCTCACCTACGGGAGAGCTTTGACCATGTTCCGAGGGAGTCAGCGGACATTGAATCCGAGTGGGCGATGTTTCGTGCTTCCATTGTCGATGCGGCTGATCGGAACTGTGGCCGTAAGGTGGTCGGTGCCTGTCGTAGCAGTAATCCCAGAACCCGTTGGTGGACACCAGTGGTGAGGGATGCAGTCAAGCTGAAGAAAGAGTCATATCAGGCCGTCTTGGCCCAAGGGACTCTGGAGGCAGCTGACAGGTACCGGAAGGCCAAGCGGTCTGAAACTCTGGCGGTCGCTGAGGCAAAAACAAGGACATGGGAGGAGTTCGGAGAGGCCATGGAAAACAGCTTCCAGATGGCTTCAAAGAGATTCTGGACCACCATCCGCCGTCTCCGGCAGGGGAAGCAGTGCACAGTCAACACCGTGACAGTGCACTGCCTCAACTGACCTCAACTCGAGATGTTGTGGACCGGTGGAGGGAATACTTTGAAGACCTCCTCAATCCCACCAACACGCCTTCCAACATGGAAGCAGTGCCTGGGGATTCTGAGTCGGGTTCGCCAATTCTGGGGCTGAGGTCACCGAGGTGGTCACAAAGCTCCTTGGTGGCATGGCCCCGGGGGTGCATGAGATCCACCCGGAGTTCCTTAAGGCCCTGGATGCTGTGGGCGTGTCTTGGTTGACACCACTCTGCAACATTGCGTGGACGTCGGGGTCGGTGCCGCTGGACTGGCAAACCGGGGTGGTGGTCCCGCTTTTCAAGAAGGGGGACCGGATGGTGTGTTCTAAGTATCGTGGGATCACACTCCTCAGCCTCCCCAGTAAGTTCTATTCAGGGGTTCTGGAGAGGAGGATTCACCGTATAGTCGAATCTCGGATTCAGGAGAAGCAGTGTGCTTTTCGTCCTTGTCGTGGAACTGTGGACCAACTCTATACTCTCAGCAGGGTCCTTGAGGGTGCACGGGAGTTTGCCCAACCAGTCTACATGTGTTTTGTGGACTTGGAGAAGGCATTTGACCGTGTTCCTCTGGGAATACTGTGGGGAGTGCTCCGGGAATATGGGGTATCGGACCACCTAATCCAGGCGGTTTGTTTCCTGTATGACCAGTGTCAGAGTTTGTTTTGCATTGCCGGCAATAAGTCGGACCCGTTTCCAGTGAGGGTTGGACTCCACCAGGGGTGCCCTTTGTCACCGAATCTGTTCACTACTTTTATGGACAGAATTTCTAGGCGCAGCCAGGGCGTTGAGGGGTTTCAGTTTGGTGGCCGCAGGAATCGATCTATGCTTTTTGCAGATAAAGTGGTCCTATTGGCTTCATCGAGCAGTGACCTTTGACTCTCACTGGATTGGTTCGCAGCTGAGTGTGAAGCGGCTGGGATGACAATCAGCACCTCCAAGTCCGAGTCCATGGTTCTCGCCCGGGAAAGGATGGAGTGCCATCCCCGGGTCGGGGATGAGGTCCTGCCTCAAGTGGAAGAGTTTAAGTACCTGGGGGTATTGTTCACGAGTGAGTGAAGGATGGAACGCTAGATGGACAGGCGGATTGGTGCAACGTCTGCAGTGATGCGGACTCTGCACCGGTCTGTTGTGGTGAAGAGAGAGCTGAGCCAAAAGGCAAAGCTCTCAATTTACTAGTCGATCTACGTTCCTACCCTCACCTATGGTCATGAGCTTTGGGTAGTGACCGAAAGGACAAGATCGCGGGTACAAGCGGCCGAAATGATTTTTCTCCGCAGGGTGGCTGGGCTTTCCCTTAGAGATAGGGTAAAAAGCACTGTCATCCGGGAGTAGAACCGCTGCTCCTCCGCATTGAGAGAAGCCAGATGAGATGGCTCGGGCATCTGGTTAGGATGGCTCCCGAACGCCTTCCTGGGGAGGTGTTGAGGTCACGTCCAACCGGTAGGAGGCCTCGGGGAAGACCCAGGACACGGAGAGACTATGTCTCTCAGCTGGCCTGGGAACGCCTCGCCATCCGCTGGGAAGAGCTAGACGAAGTGGCCGGGGAGAGGGACCTCTTAGCTTCCCTGCTTAGTGACTGCCCCCGCGACCCGACCTCGGAAGGGCGGAAGAAAATGGATGGATGGATGGATTTGTGAAATATATGTAGTTGGAAAAAATTGAATTACTCGGCACGCTTTTCCGAACATACAGTGAGGTAAAAAACATTTGAACCCCAGCTGATTTTGTAAGTTTGCCCACTAACAAAGAAATAATCAGTCTATAATTTCAATGGTAGGTTTTTTTTAACACTGAGAGACAACAATGACAAAAAAAATCCAGAAAAATGCGTTTCAAAAAGAGTTATAATTTGCATTTTCATGAAGGAAAAAAGTATTTGATCCCTTTGAATTTGATTCCGTGAATGACATCTTTTAGCAACGTGAACTGTCTTACTCTGTGTGAGAAAAAGCCTACCACATAAGAGAGAATAATAATTTAAAAACAATAAAAGAAAATTAACAACACGTGCACCACTACAATAGCAAAACACAGTATTCCATACGTAGCGAGAAGTTATCATAGTGACGTTTCTTCTTTGCCTGTCTTGATTGTTTTTCAAAGATGCATAAAAGATGAATGTAACAAAGAAAAAGAAAAATATTTCTACTTTTGAGCACATGTTCAACACAACACAACACAGGAAATATGCCTTTCAATGTTATTTTGCACTGCAAAAATAACCAAATGAACATGTTTTGGTGTTATGAGCCCATTCAATTGCAAAGTTTCCTCACATAAATACAACTTTAAAAATATTTTTGCACGACAACACATATTTTAGGTTTTATAAAACAAACACGGGAAAAAATAAGTTATATGGCTGATAAACATTAAATTGACTATAGAGATACTGTACAGTAAGATGAACAAAGAATCATGAAGTCCCACAACACAATGTTCCCAACACTGCTTTCACTCAGCTACCACGCGCGTGCACGCGCACACGCAATGCACGCACACACAAACTAAAACACTGCTTTCCATTCAACCCCTCAACTGTCCAAAAAAAAAAAAAAAGAGGGGGAGTAAAGATATGAAAGCCCTTATTTGTTGCCCTTTGTGCTGGGACCAACTCTTTCTGTGCACGTGCTGCAGTTGCTCACCAGCTAAGCACATACTTGCAGTTGTTTGGATGGTGTCTTAGTAACGGCACAAGCCAAGCAGCTTTGTGGAGGATCTTACTGTAGATATGTCTAAGCACTGCTTCCCGTCTCACAGATGATAAAGATGTGAATCACAGACAGAAGAGAGCTTGGCTTGGAGGGTATTCACAGGTTTCAGCTCAAACAAAAAACAATGGTGCTGTTTTAACAGGCGTTCTTTCCTCTTATACATCTGGATGTGCATGTTATAGTAAGAAAGAACGCCTGCTCTACTTAAGTATCCGTTTGCGTCAAAGTTCCCTTTATTGTCGACACACAGTGACGGTCTTGTTCGGTTCCACCCATTTCCTGGGCTTTTGTTTCGATGAAGTTTGACACAATCTATAGAAGAAAGGTATGGATGATATGAAAACCAGATGGCATTGGTTCTTACTCTTTCCCACTACTGATATACTGAATGTCCTCATCTTGTAAGAATTTATTATAATAATGATTATAAATTAAATTACTTTACCACAATGTGTACCTGGAGATTAAATGGTTACTGATTCAGATTTAGTTGTATGCAGAATCTGAATGAACGGCGTGGGTGTTGAACATGCAGGAGAGGGGGTAGAATCGGGTGTGCTAATAGTGAGAGGGGGATGTGGACAGAGCCCGCTACTACACAGGGCAGTGGCGCCCCTGCCCCTTCTCGGATGGACATAGACTAAGACCCCCTTCGAGGACACTGTGAACTGATCCCGATTATCTCAGTAGGCATAATCCTCACAGGCCGACAGTGCCTGGTCCACCCCCCGGAAAGACTCACTTCAGTGGGCAGAGCATCCGAGATACTGTGGCCCTGAACTGTGAAAACTCTTTGCACAATAAGGACTGGGCAAAAAAACAGAGCCAAAATCCACTCTCTTCTCTCATCCCCCATCCCCACCGTCACACTCGGGAAAGCAAAGGAGCGCAGCCTCATCCTAGGAATCCTGCTCAATATCCTGGGATTAGATGTGGCCCCTCTCAGTGCCTCTTCTCTCCCTCCTGCTAAGGCTAATTCAGACTGAACTCATCTGGGCAGATCCATTGTGAAAGCAAGCTCCACTGCACAAGGGAAACAATCAAATAAACTAAAGTTTAATCTCTTATGGGCTCTCTCTCATTCTCCTCTGCCTGCAACCAAATGCCTGAATCTGGGGGTTGACCGATACAACTGACCCCATCCAGGGTAAAACTTACACCTAAATATCAGGAAGCAAAGAACCTGATGCAGCACAATTATTCAGGAGCCTAATTAGCGAGGCTCAGCTCAAATGTGTCCTTTCAAGTTGCAGCACTAAGCGTTATTTATAATGAAACCTGACCAATTTGTTTCTAGTAAGATGCCCGAGCATCTGTAATGTTTCAACAACAAAAAAACTCTTAGTAACTTCCTAGTAAATTCGTATTTTATCTATGGTAGCTATGGAAAGTTAGTTTTTTTCTCCAGTGTTGCATAAAGAAACATTCACTTTACTATGTGTGGGTTTGGATGTTAGACTTCACATTCATAATGCTCTGAAATGTTATGTGAATACCAAAGTCACGACAAGATAATATTTTTTTTCTTGGTAGTTGCAATTTCATGCAATAAAAATTTAATACCAAGATTCCAAAGCTATACTGTAGCTCCTTGGTGGAAGTCATTACCCTGCACGGACGTATTTTATTTTGCGAGGGAAAGGATTCTTTGCCTGAAGGCAAAACATAGTAGTAGAATTATATTTGCACCATTAATAAAGCTGCAAAGATTTGAAACATGAGGTGCAAAATACCCTTACTGTGCTAAAAAAAAAGACTATCCATCTAGAGTTGTTCTTTCACTGATTACATTTTAGATGAAGTTGTCTTCTTTGGGTTTGACCACAAGAAGGGCTGAACAATGTGTACAGTGTCGACCGCTACTTGTGGTGACCCGCCCATCTTTCATTTCATTAAGGTCCAGTCAACTCAAGCCATTTTGAGGCAAACACAAAGCATGATCGTTAATTAGGGTTTTCCCCGGGCAACATGCCAGTTAGACATTCTGGCTCTAAAGTGGCACCTGCAAAAACTGTTTTTTCAATTGCCTGACATCCTGTTTTGCTGTTTGCTTGCCAGTCTCCTTCCTGTTATAGTGAACATTGTAATCTAATTATTAGATTCAGATATGAACGCAAGCATACATGCAAGTCCATGCACACGTGCTTCCCATAAGATAAGTGTAGATTTGGCAAATAAAAGGGCAACGGGAAAAAAGCAGCTTAGTGAAATGTGAGAAGCAGGCATATAAGCAACAGAAACGTGTCTCCCGTAGAGTGGATTTTTGTACAGTGGCACACATTCAAATCTGCCCATTGGGAGTATGTGCTGGCTCTACTGCACCCTATTCTGATGATGCAGTTAGAAGCAGTGAAGGAAGAAATTGAGTTTAGTTCGATAGAAAGGCTGAGTTAACATGTAGCCTGCAGGAAAAAGAGCCACCTCGCCCCTGTGGGTAAAGAGGAGGTAAAGGCCTTCAGAACCTCGGCCAAGGGATATAAACCATAACTGACAGCTCAGTCTATTGAATCATATTGGCATAGCATATACAGTGCAGTCTACTGGTTTTGTTGGAGACTGTAAAAGGAGCCCAAAAGCTTGAAGTAATGAATCATACTGAAAATCCGATCACCAGCACCACTTAACAAAAACAACTGCAGACCATAGTGCTGTCTTTGTCCTTCAAACACCAACTTGCAGATGTTTACTTACTTCAAAATCCATACATACACTGCCTAATGGTATTCAAAACACACAGTTTATGATAACACCCAGGAGGACAAGCGGTCGGTGCACATACATTGACTTTCTTGCCAAACGACAGCACAAAATACTGCCCTACATGCATACAATGCAGTCACTTTGTTCTTTTTACAGGTCTGTGTGGATGTGGGTTAAAAACATTGATCTGAGGAGAGGGGGAAGAGGAACATGCTCAGGAATGACAAGGCTTATGAGCTAGGTAAAGAAAAATTAGTTTGCGAGCCTGAATGAGTAAGTTTAATGAACTGTGTCTTCGATGAACACAATACATTTAGAATTTATGTATTGATTATTTTGATATTGACCTAAAACAGTGGCTCCCAAACGTGTTTTTGCAGGGCCCCCCTTTTGGAGATAAAATTATCTGATATAAACGTACGAATATAAACGTTCACAACAATAATACAGCTCAGCCTTTCAAAAATATAAGTGTTGTTGGAACACTTGCGCTAAGTCAGTAGAGAATTAGAACACACCCAAAGAGGCAATGTCATCATGACAGGCCAGACCACTAAGGAAAATGCCACAAAAAAAGTGTTAATATTTGTAACAAAAAAAAACATGAAGCTCGTTAGCGAAAAATAAAATCCATAAACAAGATGCTTCGTTATTAAAGCCGCAGGGTTCTAAGGAATTAATAATTAAACATGTTCATGGTAGCTCCCCGCCCCACCAGCAAGTGACCTGCTTGCTCAAAAGCACAACATGAAATGCATGTATTTCCATGTATTTACCGATTTTTTTTTAAAATAAAAGCTTAACATGTTTGTGGCAATTCCAATGACTTTGCGCAATGGGAGTCAATTTCTTAACCAAAATATTCCACATAGGAGATAAAAAATAAAAAAAAAAGACGACAAGAATTGTGGCTACAGCAGCTACAGCATTGTGACCTGGATGAAGGAGAATATTCACGGGCTACAGCAGTTGGTGTGAAACTTGCGGCTATGTCTGCTCCGAGGAGCGTGTTGGTGGCAGATGCCGCTTGACTGACATTCCACTGACAAGAACTTTTGCCTACATCGGTGAGCACCAAGTGTTGCATGGTTAATCCTGCCTTCCGATGACGTGTAGTTCAGACATATGGGACCTGACTATTCAGATGGCAGTCGATTGGATATACATCGGACATACACATTTTGTAGCTTTATGTCTACATTTATATATACAAATAGGGCCCTACGATTTCCGCCTAAAAAGGATCACTGACAAAATTGCGGAATTGGCCAAAAAAAAAAGTTAACTGTTAAACACGGAATTTTGCGGAGATGTAAATTAAATGCTGTCTTTGTGAGGAGAAAGAACGGTCGTGTGTAAAATTATATACCCGGCGGACAGTTCAATCATGGCGGAATCTCATTACAAGCAGTAAACCGCCCCCTCCAGAAATAATTTTTTTTTAAATATCAGTAAACACCGGCGAAGCCTGGCGTAACATCCTCTTAGCTTCCGCTAGCTTCCATTGACGCTCCGCTCCGTGCGACTCCGCTTTAATGTAAGGAGCGTTTTATGATGCCCGTTGACGAGTGAAAAAAAAGAATGTTTATATTTGCACCCAGCCCGTCTTAGACACATTATCACCCGCAAAACATCCTTCTGGCCTTTAAAATAAGAGCGCCATTTAATACATGTTCTCTAAACATAAACAAAATAGGCATATTGTTAAAACAATCTTAAAAGCAGTGGGAATTGCATTGATGATTACATCTTCCTTAATCACAAGCACGTGCACTAAAGTTCATCAAATGTTTTGTAGCAATGTCTCCAGAAGCTGACGTCTCATGAGAAAAGGAAAAAGTTAGCCAGGCTAGTTAGCTATTTCTCAATTACTGAGTTAAAGGGTCAATTGATGTATTGCATCAGTAAGTGTAACTTTTTTTTCTTGCATTTGCATTCACTAAGCCAAAATCACACACACTATGCTGGTAAAAATAAGAGTAAAAAGTTTTGTTTTTTTGTAATGATTTTTTAAAAATTAAAAAGAGAAAAAAATTAATTTGGAAACCAATAAAATAGGAATTTGGGGAAAATAAAACGGATTTCACAGGGCCCTAAACAAAGAAGGCCTGAGTTGCATTTGAAAAAAATCAGAATTCCACACATACTAGCAAAAAAAGTTTAGTTTTGATAAAAACAGTTTTTCTCTCACCTTCTCCGCTACACAGGAGAAACTCCAAATAATTTTTTTCGCCAAACCACGACAAAAGTTTGTTTTGCTCTCATTTTCTGGGATTGCGCATGATCAATTTGTACATGCGCAGTAAGATGGAATAGTCTATTGCACTTGCACATCATGACTTACTTGGCAGAAGAGGCTTGTGTCAAGTAAAATAACTGCTTTCTTGGACCAAAAAAACCTAGCAAATGTCCATCCATCCATTTTCTATACCGCTTATCCTCATTAGGGTCGCGGGTATGCTGGAGCCTATCCCAGCTGACTTTGGGAGAGAGGCGGGGTACACCCTGGACTGGTCGCCAGTCAATCGCAGGGCAGACATACAAACATTCACACTCACATTCACACTTTAATGGACAATTTAGAGTCACCAATTAACCTAACATGCATAATTTTGGAATGTGGGAGGAAACCGGAGTACCCGGAGAAAACCCAGGCCAACATGCTACCCACTCACCCACCGTGCAGCCACCAAGCAAATGTGAAAAAGCAAAATATATTTTTATGCTGAAAAGCGTGTGATTTATTCATGGCCTTTAGATCCACCCTTTCAGATTCAAGCTCATGTGTAGCAGAGCGTTAACATTACATGTGCAGGTGCTTTTATGGACCCTCATCCATTACTGCTGATTTACATTCCCCAGCAAGCAAAGTGCAGAAACCAGAGCTATACGCAGGGATCTTCTTCACAGACGCAATAAAATGTGTTGGAACTTTCAGTAAGGCAGTATATAAAGATGTGAAAACATGTTGATATCCAAACTGAACTGTTGCTCATACAGCAAAAGGTAACAAAATGTGTTGGGCGTCAAATAGGCATGATGGGATAAAAAAAAAAAAAGAAAAAGAAACAGAATACAGTGAACACAGAGTTTTCAGATGATGGTCTGCCACTCACTTTAACTCAGTGGTTGCCAAACTTTTTTTGCCACTCACCCCTTTTGGAGAGCAACTTCTCTGAAAATAATTTCAACACACCCAAAGTGGCAAAAAAAAAAAATCCATAAAAAAGGCGCTTTGTTTTTAAAGCCGGTGGGTTCTAAGGGAGAGAAAAAAGTAGAAGCTTGTAGTCCGAAAAATACAATAATGAAAAGTGTGCGTGGTAGCCCCTGTCATAATGCCCCAGCCACCCACCGACCCCCGAGGGGGTGCGCCCCCCAGTTTAAAAACCACTGCTTTAACTCAATGAGTACTCTTTTGTGTATTCTTTTTTTCGTGTACTTTTTTTTCTAAATTGTTTTGGCATGAGTGGCTGACATTTTAAGGGTGTATATGGTGTATTTGGGTATGTTTTCTTCTAAAAACACTAGGGAGGATGTGTTTTTGTGAAGAGAGTGTGGGTGGGGAGGCATCAAAAGGCCAAGCACTTCCAGTACTGCTAGTGATTAGATGGCAGATGCTTACTTGGAAATATCACTATTGAGTTCCTGTACTTTCTCCAATTTCTTACTCTGTGGAAAAATAACTTCATTATAGTTCTGACTCATCGCTGCACAGAGATTGAAGCCATATATTTCCATGACAACCTCTCTCAGAAATGCATTTGTAAGGCACATTCTGTAACAATTGACTAAAATTGAGCTAATTGGTTTGAAGGCAAATAGACCAAAAATATGTTGCAGCGAGTATACAATCAGGGTTACAACATAACAATGTCAACAGGTTCTTAAACAGTCCAAGAAGAAAATTGCCATGTTGTTCCTTAGGATTTTGCCCGGAGCTTACGCGGATATTTTGGGGCAGATCAAATGAGCATAGCAAAATAGTAGTTTGGGTTTTTTTTTCTATTCTTCATGCTAACCTTCAATTAAACTCCTTATCAGCCGAAGTCACATTGGATTAGCCCTCAATCCTACCCCAAAACCCAGACTTGTCCATCTTTGACAGTAAGCACCAGATAACGGAGAAGTGGCCTAAAGGAAAGCCAGACAGTTCTGCTCCAAGTCTGCTCACAACTATATCTACAATAAATATTTCATAGAGAGGGGCTCATGATTAATGAAAGGATTTGGAAGAATCACGAAGTGTGACATTTAAATTGTTCCTTTACACAGAAGCCTACTCAGAAAAGACTCTTCCATTCTGCAATTACATAACATTTATGTAACCTCAATAAATAAGTGTTATGAGATTTTTAATTTCCTTGAAAATTTTGACAAGTCAAAAGAAGCAGGTTGGGAAGCAAATTGGGAGCTCAGTCAGTTAGTCCTGAAACTGTATTAGACTTGACTTTGCCTAGACGTTCCATAGCAAATACAACAGACTACTACTGTATAACCTTCATTTTCACACAGTCATAAAAACAACTTAACCATATTGACTCCATTTAGCAAAATCATGGTGAAACACAAGAATCATCAGCTACAATTTAGAATAGGTGCCAAATATAGTACATGTACAAATGGATATCCTTATATAAGATTTCTGGAGGTGGAAAAAAAAGCTTTAAAAATCTGACAGCAAGGTACATCGAGTCCTGTACAGAATGAGACTGTGTGCTACATGTTCATCCTTTCAGAAGAAAAAACGGCAGTAGAATAAAGGGAGAATGTGGTGTCTTATACCTCTGATTTAAACTGATGTTTGCATGAAGTAAAGTAATGGCATCCGACTGCCCGAGCATTTGAGAGTGCCTGCAATTTTCCTCCAACAAAAGGCCTCCAACAATTACTGTGCAAACAGTTTGAATATACAGGACAGATTTCTGTTTCATTAAGACCTACAGTCTGTCTTGTGCTTTTTATCTTGTGGTTTAATACACATTTTCCAATATAGCCGTTGTGCCATAGGTACCAATCTTTAAAATAAATGTACTATGCGATGTAGTCCGTGGTGAAGACACAGGTACAGTGCAAGAAATTCTACTTCACTACTAACAATTTCAAGCACCACACATATACAGTACGTTTACATTGTATTTACACTGTATTGTTTAAACCAGTGCTTCTTAACCATGGGGAGACATCTAGTGCAGTGGTTTTTAACGTAAGCTTTTGAATGTTTCACATGCATTATATTTTGCCCTCTTCCTGATCCGAGCATGTAAGCTGCACTCTAGGTCACACACACACACACACGCACACGTGTAGGAGCCTTTGCTAAACGCTGCATTGTAATATTGAGCCAGTGTCAAAGAGTCTCTTTGATGAAAGACAACGTGTAGTCTAAGGTTGTGCAAAATAACATATAGAATCCAGCACAAAACAGGTTTCATGATCGGTTCACCAACGAGACATTTTCATCCAAAAAAATAAAAAATTATTGGGGATAAAAAACAGACCCCGCGACCCACTAAAAACAGGTTGCGATCCACCTGTTTAGAATCACTAAGATAAACCTTTTTTCCACTGTAGTAAAGCTTGGCGCTGGTGCAGATTTACTTCAGAGAGTTAAACCAGTGTCAACAAGTACAAACTTAACTTTATTTAAGTTTATTTAATTTTTAAAGTACAACTACAGTATGCCACTGCAAAAAAGATAAATAAGACAACTTAAACCTGTTTTATGTAACAGGTTGTTCCGAATTTCGACTGCAGATTTTAAACAAAAGGGCTGCACGGTGGTCGAGTGGTTAGCATTAATGGCCACACAGTCAGGAGATCTGGTTCGAATCTCCGTTGGGCATCTCTGTGCCTGCCCTGCATTTGCCTGCCAACCTGTCCAGGGTGTACCTCGCCTCTGGCCTGAAGTCAGGTAAGATAGGTTCCAGCATACTCCCATGAATGGGGATAAGCATCATGGAAAATGGATAGATGGATGGATAAACAAAAGTCTTGTGTTTTGTGCCTGTATTTGCCACTGTGCAAGAAGACAGAGTTGCTGCAGTAAACCGCTTGAAGCCTTTCAAAAACAAAGCAAAAAACAGAAAATACCATCAACTGAACAACCGCAGCCAGCATTATTTGAGAAGACGCCCTAATTAAAAGGGAGATTCAAAGCGACCCTTATATTCAACATCCACCAACCACCTTGTCATTAAACAGACATTTGCCCCACGTGTCAGTAACTTCCAAACTGCCTGCGTTACAGGCTACCCGCACAATTGTTCCAGTAGCCTTCTAGTTCTTGATCCACGCCAGTGGTTTTTAAACTGGGGGCGCGCACGGCATTATGACGGGGAGGGCGCAGGGCTATCGTGCACACTTTTCATTATTACCGTATTTTTCGGACTACAAGCTGCTACTTTTTTCCCTCCCTTAGAATCCAGCGGCTTTAATAATGAAGCGCCTTCTTGTTTAGGGATTGTGTTATTTCCCCACTTTGGGTGTGTTCAGATTCTCTATTGACTTAGCGCGAGTGTTCCAACAACACTTTAAGTTTCCATGTGTATCCACGCGCGCTCGGAGCATGTTGTTCAACGCACCCTTAGTCGGCTTGATCGCCAGCTTCCAGTGCGACGGTGGCCGGCGGTCCGGAAGCACAGTTTCTCTTTCACTTGGGCAGCCACGGCGGCGTTTACTAAATGATTTCTAAAGGCTAAGATGTGTTACAGGCACAGTTCGGAAACAAAGTACGTAAAAAAACAGTTACCAAGTCTTTCTGTGTAAATCTTCTATTTCACAACGTTTATATCTGCGGCGTATGGTCGTGCGGGGAGTGGGGAGGGTTGTTGTGGTTAGCGGATGGGTGAAAGAAATTTTATCTCCAAAAAGGGGGGCACGGCTAAAAAAGTCTGGGAACCACGGATCTACCCAATGGAGATGACACCTAGACAGAACAAATGCTGCCCCCGAAAGGTACCATGGTTAATTTGTTGTTGCGGATGGACACATTTTAGTCACTCTGCCCCACATTAAATTTTAATACCTCCCTTTGAAAAACTCCAGACAATTTATGTCTGGGCCTTGAAAACCATAACTATACTCGAGACGTTTTTGGAATCTGCGGGGACCTTCCGCAAGATTATTTTTCCATTGTCCTGGGGATCCGTGTCATTAGATCACAGGGTTTACTCCTCCCATCAAGAAATAACAAAAGGGATATCGTGTGAGCCACACAATTAAGTAATGTCCTGAAAATGTCCGGATGAAAAGCATAGTATTTGCTGGAGCGCAGTTAATAATCAAAGACTAGGTGGGACACACCCCAGTCCGACTAGATCGGGCAGCTCTAGTCAGGTGCCTTCGTAACACCGTCTAATACAAGCAGAACAGTATAGTTGTGATTGTTTTAAATTCCCTGAGAGTTTTGGCCAAAGTGTTTATTAAAAACCAAATAGTATTAAAATGGGGGTGTTCGAATCGTCACAGATAGGAAAATGTGACCATCTACTGCTACCATGTATAGTAAAGTAAAATCTATGTAGAAAAATTGCCCAAAAAAAAGAAAGAAAAAAAAAACAGCCCAAAGAGTGCGTGTTTAAAAAGGAGAATCCAAAACATTTTATAAGCATGTACAAGAACAGAGTACAGAACAAAAATATTATGTTCAAGTGTATTTTTTTTAAGGGCACATTGGAGAAGTACATGAGATACAAAAATGTGCTTCTAAACGAGAAGCCAAATTAATGTTTTACAAAATGAATGCAAATATATTCAGATTCCTTTTATCAGCCTGTAGTCAGTTTTTTTCTAAACCTTTTGGTCTTTTAAAACTGCAGGCAGACAAACAGCAAGCTGTTTAACATTCATGAAACATTTATTTAATTCACCAGGCAGGGACCTTGGTTGACAACCTTTTACTTTTCCCCTCTCAAGCTCTGCCTGTCTGACATTCATCGGGATCGCATTGGACATGATGTATATTCCATGACAGATGATTCTCCTGCATCATTCACACGTCTCTCATGGGGTTGCCTTGATCGCGGGATAAGCAATCGAATCGCCACATCTCCGTAAACACTACAGACAAGAAATTCTGAATAAAGCATACACATAAAAACAGTGGGTCTTTTAGAACCTGACTGGAAAAATAAGTTGGTGGTCACATATCAGAACCCAACAAATCAGAAAAACAGTATCACCACTGTTTGTGTCGCCGTCTGGAAGTGCACATTTGGTTTCCGACCATTGTTCATCCAACCCAGTTTTCAAACTGGGGGATGCGCCCGCCGTTGTGACAGTGGGGGCACGGGGCTACCAAAAACATGTTTTGTTATTACTTTTTTTTTTTTTAAATCAGAAAATGACCTGACTTTTTAGCATCCGATTAGATAGTCAAAACAAATTGGTATCCTGAACCAGAAATAAGCTGTTACATCCACAATCTATGATGTCATCAACACAAAACACTTTTACAGTTTTACATGAATAAAACAATGCTAAATGCATATAATGAAGAAAGAAAGGGCTAAATGACTGTTTAAAGATACGTTTACCTTCTTTAAATGCCTAATGTAATTTACGGTTCCCATTTCATGAGTTGTTGTCTTGAATTCTACTGTATTCGTCACCTTTGTCAAAATGCTGGCGACGGTTTTTGGCTCCATTTTGGATTATTGTGGAGAGAAACACTGTTGAATTCAATAAATAACCCATGGCAAAACAATAAGGCGGTGGTGCTTGAGCTTGCTGCCACATTCTATCTTTAATAATCATGTCTTCAATAAAGCTAAAAGTAACCTTAAATGTTCACTTATCGCTTTCATTCATCATTTATATGTATTTATGTGCATTTTAATTGGTTACTGTATGTGAAACTCTAATTGTAAAATTAAAAAAACGTGTTTTGTGTTAACCTTTTTGGCTTTCTTAGCGTCCGTTTCGGCTAAAGTTGGACCCCGGTGGTACGGTGATTTTTGTAGGATTTGGTTTTTGCCAAAATGTATTGCCACAATGATGTTTTGTTTTTGTACACTGTGTCGGTTATCATTTGGCCAAACAGTGCCCAAATTAAGCATCCACGCTTTGGTGGCTTAGTCTCTGAACAATTGATAGTGGTTCTTTTAGATTTTGGGACACTACATACAGAAAGATTCCGGCCAGGGAATCCATTAATCATTTTTATTGTGTGTGTGTGTGTGTGTGTATATGTGTGTGGTTTATTTGTTTAAAGAACAAACACAGAACGATGACGACTCATCTTCTTTCAATCTGTATAAGCAATGTGTGCCGTGAGGCACTCAAGTGCATTGCATATGCACTGTATGTGTTTATTTATCCATTTCATTTGTCAGTTGTGTATTTATTTTGTTTTCTGCAAGTAAAACTATTATATTCTGTGTTTTTTTTTTAAAATCTTTTCAGATGTCTGCAACAGATTCATTGGATTAACATTATTTATTATAGAAACAATGTTCTTTCTTGTATGGTTCGGTTTCCATCACCTGGAAAGAAGGAATTGATGAAAACCAAGGTTCCAGGGTACATGCAGAAAGGACAGAAGAAGTCAACAAGGCAAGACTGAGTTGGTCATGGTCGTTTAGAATGCTTGTAGTTCTGACCTGGTAATCACAACATAAAAGATTCATAGGCTCATCTGAAATGAATTGTAATTGTTTCACTCATTTTCCATTTCATCCTTGTGCTGAAGCACAACCTCGACTCAGTTCACTGGTTTAGGTCAGTCGAAGACCAGCTGTCCACGCACTTGCACTGCTGTTTGAGTGACAAGGGGGGTCTAGTGAGAGGCACTGAACCGCTCATTGTGAAGAAGCTTCTTTGAAATACTTCAGCGTCTTTTCTTTAAGACCAAGCAGCGCAGAAGTCCATCCACACCCACTGTGACTTCCCTTGTGCAAGAATTTCTAGACTGGTTCTTTTGAGCTCCTCAGCCTACTGTGTTAACATTACCGGCACAGAAGGAATCCATGATAATGTGGTCATTTTTTAAAAACACTGAGTGTATTCATTCACGTAAAAAAGGTATCCTGAAGTGGTGATGCTTTCCCATCACCATGTGTGGCCCTAAGGGTGTGGGAGGGGGTGTCGAAATAAACGCCAAGCTTAGCACAAAGTCACTCAGTTTGACCCTAATGTCACAAGCTTTCCGTAAACACAATACCACTTAGGGTATCTTGGAAAATAAAAAGGGTATTTATCTCAGGGAGTTAAACAAATTTCAACCATCTGTTTTGGAGAGCTAAGCCCCCCTAGTGTCTCTCACTGTCTAGGTGTATTTGGTGACAAGAAGAAATCCAAACAAGAGCACTCAAGCAGCGAATAATCAGCCATGTCTAGCATCCCTCTTTGCTTAGTGCATTTACGTCACGTAAACCATATGTCTTTAAATTTCCGTTTGCTTTATTCTTTAAAAAAAAAAAAGGATGGAATCATCATTAGGGCAAGTGACAGCATCCCTGTTGAGACTTTTGAGCCAAAGTCTGAAAAGAAATACAGAACTCAGAAATTTTAATACTGAACGACGGAACAAAAACCAAACAGACATCCGGCCTCCTGCATCACGGTGCTGGAAGCTCACATGGGAAGTACCACGCTAACCACTGGTTGTTGTATTCTAAATAACACCACAAATTGACTTATAATCATGTCAAATGATTTGTCCTACCCTAAAAGTTTGGTAATGGCGGCTGAATAATTCCATGTCAGGATGGCTGTAATTTATTTACATGACAACACACAACACTCACTCCTTTTTTTAAAAGCTCAAGCCTGTTTTTTAAGAGCACTCAGTCCTTTACAGTCCGACACTTGCTAGTTTTCTTCTTCTAGATAGATACATGTACGTTTCAAGCAGCTCTCCAAGAATATCATTATGAACTCTGATCACATGACCACAGAATAACTCAATTACAGCAAGACAGGAAAGATAAGAGAAAAATAAGAAAATAGACAAATAATACGAAACTGTTCAGTTCCAATATGTAGTGCGATAATACATACTAATAAATAATAGTGATCAATAAATATCAATCTATGCACTTACACTCAAAATACTTGCTCTAATCAGCATACTGAACACCACTGCTCTCGATAGCACAAACTCTAAACAGCAGCTTACACGAAAATATACCCGTCTCTGCAGTATTCTGCACATTCATTTTTTTTCCAGGTTTATCTTTTATTGGACAGACTTTTATTTCCATTAGGGACCTGACTCACCGAGGTGTACTACAAAACTCAAACAAAACTGTTGGTCATGGCTGTGGCTGTGTTAAAAAAAAAAAAAAAAAAAAGTAAATTCAGATATACTTTGGTTGGATTATTTTTAATGCTTTTAAGAGCTATTTTAATAACTATATTCAATTCCTAAAAAAAAAAAAATTTGGATGAGAAAAATGTGGATCGGAAAAAACAACTAATCTCAAACATGCTGATTGGGTGACAGGTCCCAGCGAGTATGCTGGCCATGCAAACTTGGAAATTTTCAGCTTCCAGGTATTGTGTACAGCATGCTGCAACATGAGATGATTGTCAGGGCTGAATGGCACAACAATGGGCCGCCGGATCTCATCACGTTATCTCCATCAATAAATGCACCTGTGTTTGTTGTCCATCAAATACGCCTGCCATAGTCCCATTGCCACAACTGACCACTCTATCGACAACACATACTACTGTGTGACCTTTGTTGACACTAAAACAAATAGAAGCAATATGAATGTTCCTTTCTATTTTCACAAATGATACATTTCACAGACTCATTATCGTCTGTGACATGGTTACAAAGCTTTGTTATCCTCATTTCCAGGGTATTCTCAGCCACATTAAACCATCATACATGTAGTATGAAGCACAATGTCTTTCTAGAACAATGATAAAGAATTGAGAAATTAGTGCTATTTTCAAAATGTAGTTCTATTACAGTCAATGCAATTTTACTGAAGAGGTGGTAATCAGGTGTAGCCAGAATCCAACTGGACAGGCAGAAGCTTAGTTCCACAAATCAGACCCTGTACTGTCGGAAAGAAAACCTTGGCCACCCATGTCACAGTTCATCAGCGACCTGAAATTTCACTATTCAACCCAGCTAATGAAACCAGCTCAGGAGTGAAAAGCACACTAATGTCAGGATGTGCCAGGGCAAGTGGCAGCAGAGGCTTGCTATCGGAGAAGAGCAGACAGCTCTAAATTCAAGGAGAGGCTTAGGCAAGCGCATAAAAGCTACATGTTTAATGCCCTGTGTCCAAAAATCCACTCGCTTGGTTCTTAATGTCCCCTCTGTTAAAAATATATGAGCATTCAAACAAAAATATTTGTTGGACTTCCACTTTGCTGTATCTATGATGGTCTTATTAACAACATATCTACAGGTCCACTGTATCCGCAACAACGGGTGCTTATTTTTTCCTTAAAAACTGGCCAAATAATGACCTTAAGTGGTGAAACAGAAACATAAAAAGGTGAGCTGATTGTAATCCTAGGACACAGGCAGAAAGGATGTCATATCGACCCCACTGTCAGATCAAGTTGATAAACTGAAACCCAAATTGAGAGCTTTGAGAAGTTGAATAGACTTTAGTCACGTGGCACATGAATTATTTTCTTATGAAGCCCTGCTGTGATATACTGATAGACCACACTGCACTTTGGACACACCGTCTCTTACTTGATCACAGTCAATCAGCTTGGGGCCTAACTGTTCACCAGTTAAGACTTGGAATGTATTATGTATTTTGGTGTATAGTTGCTCAACCTGAAATTCCTCCACTCAGTTCTTAGCTGATCATAACCAGAACAATAGCCATCCGCTGAGTTATCAAATTAGTTCACCCTCATGCAAACTTTATGAATACACTCTAAAGTTATGGCAGAGCGGAAGCAGAGGAATATTCTTATTCGATACCATGTTGCTAATGAACTACTAAGGACATACACTGAATAACTAACATGGTGCCAGGAGATGAGGACATTTATTCAATGTCTGAACCATTGATCAAGATTGGATCACTTCTCCAGAGTGCATGTCAAAGACAGACATTAGACACATAGACATTATGCATGCTTTATAAGAGTAGGTCGGCGTGTATACATGCAAATCTATGTATAGTCTGTGTGTGTTAATCTGATGCAAAACCATCGAACACGATCAGATTAAGCACTTAAATAAATAGTAACCTGTTTTCAACCAAATTCATGAAAACATTTTAGTGCATGTAAACACAGTGACTGTCAGTGCCTGCCTGCCGGTCCGTCTTTTAGTCTTGTATTACAGCCCGCTTAATGGCACCAAACACTTACTGGAGGCACCCTCTGTCAGCAAAGTGTTGGACCCTTCTATAGTAAACACCCCTCTCAAGCCTGAGAGAGCAGTGAAGAAGCACCTTGACGATATCACTGATATTAAGTTTCCCAACAGTCATCGCTCACCATTTGAGGGGCTGGATCTGGCGGTAGGCAAGGAGAGGAAAACAGCGCTGATAAGAATCTCTATGTCTCAGAGTGATGACCAACACTGCTGGGTCAAAATCCTGAGGAGCTAACTGCTGTGTAGGTGCTGAGAAATTGAAGGGTAATGTGAAAAGGGATATAGAGTTACTACGATGTGGCAGGTTGGGCTGTGTGTTTGCTTAATTGCCCCAAGCATTTTTTAAGCCAAGATGAAGGATCGCAGCACTCTCAGCTGAGGTCTGTTGCAAATCAAAGCAGCGTGACACCCCGTCCACTCACACCTGTCTGTGAGACAAGTAAAGAGCTGGTCTTTAACATTTCAGTGACAACTAAGAAATGTAATCCATTATGGCTTTATTGCACGCGGTGTCTTGACTATTTGTTTGACATAATTGCAATAACCCCTTTTTACAGTCAGAAGTGGAGCAGTCTAGTAATTAAAAAATGATGAGGCCTAATTGCTTACCCCTGTCGACATACTAACCCCTGATAACCTCATACTTTCAACTATACAGCAAAAAACAGCTTTTTTGTACCGACAATTTCCATCCATGGCGACAGCAAAATAACAGACAAAATCTTGATCTCGGTGCACTGACTTTATTGCTTTCCAAATAGTAAAGCACGAAACCATTACACATGCTCTCTGATCAATGTGACATGTTGGCAAATGACAAAAAAGCTTTACAGTTCTAAACTCTGACGCACATCCTTTTTGGGCAATGAAAGAAAGTCGTTGTATTGTGTGCAATGATAAACTACCATAAACCCTTGTCTAATTTTACTTAGAAGCTATTAAGGGGCCATCCTGTGAGAGCTTTTATTCTCTCGCAGTGAGATTCTTCTCATCTATAAAACATGCAGGTTACGCTGGAAGGTAGCTATAAACTGCCAGTTTGCTCGTTTAGTAATATCTAGGGAGTGCCGCTATCAGGTGCTCGTTCTCCAACTCTTTCGGTGGGCCCGGCGGGGCAGACACTACCTGGCAGTCAGAAATGTGTAAATAAATGGGCCAAATCTCCTCTTGCAATAAATACTTTTTCAATAGTGTTCTTAATATACAGTACTACACTTACCTATTACTTATAACTATTTTTTTGCTTTTGTCACCCAAAAGCAAAGTCCTAATTGCGGATTTCCATGTGACTGGGTTAAGTTAGTCCACAATAAGTAAGCGGCTATATTTTTTTAATCAAATACTGAACAGATACCATCTTAATAAACAGCCTGTTTACGAATCAAGCATATAGTCTTGTGTTTTTTATGAAACACCCACAAAGACAAGATAAGAATTGCATAAGTATTACCGTCTCAGGTGTTTTAACAAAAATGCCTAGCCCAAAACTCAATGTGACTGCTGGCGAGACAACTGCCTGATCCGTGGAACATGGGAAATTACCTCTGTTCAGAGTACACAATACACATCGAAGTCTCTGTCTGTCATAACATCCTCCTATCTATCCTTCTACCTGGCAGAAAATGGCCATAAATAAACATACTACATATTGCCTTGTGTCTAAAGTATGACAAAACATGTTTATTGTTTTTTTAACAGTCCTTATCTATCTTCTCCAAATGGTACTCTTACAAATACATTGCAACGAAGGTACTAAACAAGAGCTGACTATTTACAACAATTTTTAGCCACTTGGGATATAATTAGCTTCACAATCATAAAGCAGTGACCTAGATACTGGTTATATTATAGAGTGATGCTGCGTAGACAAGGTAATATTGTATTGTTGGAAACCTTTACCTTAAAGTAATTCAAGCTGTCATTTATATCATCTTTACATCGCAGTTTGACTTCGAATCTAAGGTCTGATTGGTTAAAGAAACAGCCCAATAGTGTGTAGGTGACATGGACCAGCACTGCTGATTCTGAAGGCCCTGGGCAGATTATGTATATGTTTTGCCATATTAGTGTAAAGTGAAAGGTGAGTGGACAAAACAAAAATGATATACACATACAGTTGTCCCTCACAATATCACCCCCTCACTACATTGCTTTTTCAGAAATGAATGAAGTCATAAATTATTGATGTTATGGTAGACTATTGCCTATTGTGTGTCAAGACATATTCAAATACAAGTGATATGTAGTATTCTGGTCACTAGTTTTAATGACACAAAACATTGCAACATTACGTTACCGTAACACTGCATGAAGTGAGCTCTGGCGTGTCTGACATGATAGAGTGAAAAAAGACTACCCTCCAATTTTGTGATTTTGTGTTCAAGTAGTAAGGTTTTGGCTTCTTAAGTCCAGAAAAAATAAAATTGAGGCTAACTGGTTGAGGTGAGCAATGTGTATAAAATAAACTAATAGGAGCGTGAAGGTGACTATATGGTTGTTATTTTACGTCTACAGGGTTTTAATAATGCTAAAAAAAACATATTTACAAAGTCGTATACATGTGTTCTATGCCCTAACTACAAAAAAATAGTCCAATTATTAACATTGAGTTATTTATAGCTGAAATTCATTTATGACTGTCGGGTCTAGAACCAATTAACCGCTATAAACAGGGGAAGACTATTCGTTACTAGAAGCAATATAGTTAACAAACATTCCATTAAATGAAGAAAAAACTAGAATTGAAGTGTTTAATGTAGGTCAGTGCTTCTGGTAGTGTTTTTTGATGCCCCTGACTATCACAGGACTGAATGACTACAAACCGGTGGCCCTAACGCCTGTGGTGATGACATTTTTGGAGAGACTGTTGTTGGTCTACCTGAAAGGAATTACAGGCTCTCTGCTGGATCCCCTGCAATTTATATTCTGTTTTGGACGTAACACTGTAAATATGTAGTTGTATTGCTACTTTTGCACTCATGATCATTTGTACTACATACTGGTCTGGACATAACATTGAATTGTAACCTGCAACATTGTAAATATCATAATAATAAATAAGATCACAACATTCTAGTTAAATATGTATAGTAGTATTCTTCTTCTTCTCATCTATATAAATGTATTATTATTCTTGTAGCTTGTAACAGAGAGCAATATTGATGAAGTCAAATCCCTAGTGTGGTAACACATATCAGTGAATAAACGTGATTTTGACTGCACTCCACGGAGGAATTCTGATCCATCACAAAATGTGTGTAGTGTTCGACTCATTGGAACCGTAATCTGCTTTGTTGGTGCATGGACGGGGAACCAAGATTCTATTAGAGAGATTAAATTGTTTCCATAGCCAACTGAGGCATCAAAGGCCAGCAGAATTGCAACCCCTTAGTGGGTTTCACTTAAGTCACTTATTTGGGCGTTTCATCATGCTAATGGAAGAAGCCATCATCCCATTATAGTGCCACAGCTGAGCAAGGTTAGACAAATGCAGTTTGTTGAAGATTGCACAACCTCAGAGTCAGATCTTGCGGCTCTCCTTCTGTACATCACAGCAAATCATCAGCTTGTCGATAGCTACTCTATTTAAGCAAACCTTTGAACCCAGCTGCATTAACCACCTCTTCACTCAGGGGCCCTTTTCAATCTCATCTTGCTCTCCTCTTATTGAAAATTCCCGGCTTGTGTTATGCAAACAAAATCCAAACTAATGTCATGTCAACCTCAAATTGTTTTGTTCTTCTGAGGAATTTGGTCCACCGCATATCATATGCAACATCTGCCTGTTTTCAGCATATTACCCTTATGATACACCAGTAATAAAATTATGCAATGCTACCTTCAGAAAGTCTTTTTCTCCAGTCATTCAGATCATTGTCACATAAAAGGGTCTAAATATGTTATGGCTTTGGAAAATTAGTCCCAGTCCTTTTGTACCCATTAGTCCCAGGGCAGTTATATTAAAATACTGACTTGTAAGCAGGAAGATCATTCAAAATTATAAGCCTATCAACCCTAATTGAGTCATATCTCCCAGACCTTTCTCAGTCATGGTACTGTTTATCATAGCCAGAAAAAACATTGATGTCTTTCTATTACCATTCAACAGAAGGAAGCACTTTATCTATAATGACTCTACATTGTCTAAGCCCTACAGTAACCACACAATCACTTGTGTCAACAGAGGCAAATCAAATTCATCAAGATGCCCAGTCACTGCTTAGTATCCATGAGGACAACAACTGTGAAGTCAAAAAGACTCAGAGAGCAGCTGGTGATTACTGGCTTTCCTTGCATTGGTGGTGGGGAGGGCTTTTTCATTAATAGACAACACATGTTCAATTAAAAGGTCAGTTCATCACAGTGACATAATGCATCATTGTGGCCGGCTCTCCTGGCTCACACATGTAAACAGAAGAGCAGATTAATTGCTATTGTTATTTGCTTAGATTTCAACAACTACAAAATCATTTTCCTACAAGTAGACAACTCACTCCAGATGTATACTGTATTACTACTTCTTGAAATGGGCCCTGCCTAAGTTTACAGATCTAAATCAGTACTTTCAGAATGAAAACATTTTTTGCTCCTTCATTAAGGAACAAAATGTCTGAATCCTACAGAGCTCCCTCATTGACCTTTATGAAAAGAAACTATACACTCCAGAGTCAGATCCATCTCCATGATGACTCAAGTGTTATCCCACTCAACATGAAGTACCTGGGTATGAAAGTGATGCCACCCTGATGGGGTTTAGAGTGAGCAGTCAAAGTTTTTTCCATGTTGCATGCAGAGGAATTAAATTGATAAACAGATACCTTATTAATGTCCAAGAGAAATTATTAACACTTTGACCTTAATGATTCCCTCATGGCTCATATCATGTGCCTCTCTCATGCTACTGCTGCTAGTGCCAAGGCAGGCATAGAGCATCCCTCTCTCCTTTCACTCATAAAGCAACTGCCCCAGTTAATTGACATGAAGGATTCAGACCTCCAGAAAAAATGAAATGGATGTGAATGAACAAAGTCCCTCAACTTTGAGGGACTTTGAGGGGGAAAGGTGTTCAGTGTACTTTTTGCTTTGGATGCCCTGGTGCGCCCACATTCAAAAACGTCACGTTAGCACATTTTCTTCTAAAAGGGAATCTCGCTCAAAATAAAAAGATGATGACATACACCCTTAATGGACTCATACAGACATCAGTGTGTATGAATAATGCGGGTGGATCTGTCCCTTTTCAGCCATCAAACACAATACTACCATCATTGACAGCCGCAGACATGTACCATCCGGCCCACTGTTGCCAAATGAAGCAGCCACAAACAGTTTCGCTCTAAGGTAAGCCACTTAAGTCGTTTAATTGAAATTTCAAAATAAACTGGCTTCCATTGCTCTGTACATTCCAAACAGAAGATAAGAAACACGTTTCTTTGGGGTTTTTTTGCACCTAGCTCGTTATCCGTAAAGAGACTCTCACACACAGAACATCCTTCCGGCCTTCAAAATAAGAGTACCATTTGATACATGTCTAACAATAAACAATATAAGCATGTCATAAAAATATCTTACACATGCAGTTGGAATTTCATGAGTCACTCCATCTTCCTTAATCAGGCACTGACTTAACAGTTTGTTGAAGATTTTGTAGCAACGTGGGCAGAGGTTGACATCCCATTAGAAAAGTTAGCCAGGCTGCTTCCATTTCTCAATTACAGGGCTAAACTGTCCATTGATGTATTGTATCAGTAAATATTTTTTTTGCACTTAGGCCTTTTATTCACCAAAAATCACACACGATGCTGGTAAAAATAAGTGTAAGATGTAAAAAATAAAAAAAAATTAAATAAATACAAAAAATTAAAACGAGAAAAAAAAGGAATTTGGAAAAAAATAAAACACAATTTGGAAAAAAAATAAAACAGATTTCATGAGGCCCTAACTGTATTATATACCCAATATTATTAAATAGTATATAGTATGGGTCTAATTTGCATTAAGATTTTGCCTCAATGATGGTATCTAACGTTAGCAGTTAAACTTTGCCAAATCGGTATCATTAGCAGATCATACATGATTAAAAAGATGGTTAATTATGCCTGACAATCTGGGTTCTTCTGTGCAGCGGCTCATCTTACTAGCTACACACGGGACACAGCATTTTTCCATTTTTATTTTTATGGTAAAACTGCATTATAAGTTACAATATACACGGTCAGTGGTAATGTTTTACTGCAGAAGATGGTTCTGAGCAACAACAAATTGTTTTGCTATTTTCCTCAAAGTATAATACATTTAAGCTCCTGGTACAATCATTTGTCATTTCCCATCCGGCAACACCTTTTTTTTTTTTTTTTGAAGGGCTTTATAGGCAGAATAGATGAATCCAATTTACAAGCTTTATTGCCGCTCCATGCTAGCGTTTTTTCAATATTTACAATGCACAGAAAAGAGAAAGACATGTTTTCATAATGGGCCAAATTCCAAATAAATGCAGTTTTCCTTTAAGTACTGTACAGTAAGGTCAGGAAAATTATTTGTAACAAATATTCAAAAGTTCAGGGACCAGGAATGTTCTCTTGAAATGAATTCCCAACTGCCCATGAGGGCCTTCACTTGTTACTCTGCACATTTCAAAGTATGTGTGTAAAACATATACTACTCCAAAAAAAGGGAGACCAGAAATTCTCAGAATAATTTCAAGGATTTCCCTCGGTTTGAATGTTCTGACAAAAAAAAAAAAAAAGTAGTTATTTTGCTGTTTTTTGTTATTATTTTATTACACAACATCTTAGCAGATACTTTTATAGAATAAAATGGAACATTTCCAGTCACAATCTCTCCTCAGACAAAACAGAGAAATGGAGCTAGACCAATGAAATGCCTGCTAAACAACCTTACGGAGTGCACGGACTCTGGAATGAGCAAGTATTCATTCAGGCCCTCAGGGCCTGATTTGTCAAACCTTCTTCACCCTTCCCTCAAATGTCTCATTTCACTTGTTCCCATAATGCTGCAGGAGAAAATACACTCTCCTTCATCAAGGCAACATTGTATGGGAGAACGAAACGGACATACAAAAGGTGTCACTTGCTATGCACTTATTTATAACGTGATGAGTCTTAAGCTAAGCTGCTAAATCGGCAGCAGTTTCCTGGGTTGATTTTATTACAAATGCAACAGCAGAATATTGGATATTTTCTAGACTGCTGAAAATAAAGGGGTTTTGAAAATCTACTAGATGTCATGAACATTCCATTTATCAGCCAACATACTTCTTATGGAACATCTGTGAAGGAAAGCAAAAAATAAATAAAAAATGTATCCAGTTGAAATGCAGAACCATCTCAGCCACCCCCCTTTGAAAAGCCAGTGTTATCATTAGCCATGCCAGTGATAGGTAGGACCACAGTGACCCCTACCGGTGATAGGTTGACCTAGCACTAATTACATTGGCAGCTGCTGTTGGGAATGCATGTCTATTCTTCTCCCTACAAAATCATGGCTTTGGGTGATAAATGCATATTAATATATTATATTATTTAAGAATATGATTCTTAACACACATGCTCTTTTTTGTGGGAGGCTTTAATGACAAATTTGTAGTACCTAGTCACATATTAGCAATGTAGTATGTAGTAGCGTCTTCCTACTCCTTCTGGACTGATACTGTATTTAGTAAACACTGACAACCAAACATGCATGTATACCATTGTGGGGTTGACTCGGCAAACTGCTCCGTTGTGAGAACTGTACTCTATTCAATGGCAGGTGTCAAAATCGTTAACAAGTTTCTTTGACCTAAACTTGAAAGCAAATTGAGCTTCTTGTGTGGCAACAGATTAATGGACTTATAATCACTTGATTTGATGCTCTGAATGTGGCCAAAACAAATGCAGCTGTGTAGGATAGTTTAGAAGTAGGGACTACGGAACTTGTCTGTGTGTGTGGTCCCTTCGATGGGAAATGTAAAGATGGGTCTCTTCCACAAGCAAGCCCAGAACTGGCTGGCCCATAAGGGCCCATGGAGACAAATGCTAAGATGGCTGTGGCTGCCAGGGCCACCAAAAAAAACAAAAAAACTAAACATTTGTGCCAAGTTGTATACAAGTATTTCATACAGCTTTTGCATAGGTCTATATTTGATTTTGTTTTTGCATACAGTTATTTTGTATATTGCAAATGTAGCATATGTGTAGTGTTAGTGTGCAAACTAAACTGTAGTTATTTAAATTGTTAAATGGACTGTATTTATAACTTATTCATATTGTTATTATTTATTAACTTATTTATGGCATCATTATTTGAGGTAAGGGCATTTCTATCCATCCATTTTCTATACCGCTTATCCTTTTTAGGGTCGCGGGTAGGGCATTTCTAATGTACTTCAATTTTTTGGGGTTTTGATTTGTCATTTGGCCGCACGTTGGCTGTGTGAGTAGCACATTGGCCTCCGTTGGGCATCTCTGTGTCGAGTTTGCATGTTCTCCCCATGGGTTTTCTCCGGGTACTCCGGTTTCCTTCCACATTCCAAAAACATGCATGTTTGGTTAATTGGTCACTCTAAATTGTCCATTAGAGTGTGAATGTGAGTGTAAATGTTTGTTTGTCTGCCCTGCGATTGACTGGCGACCAGTCAAGGATGTACCCCGCATCCCGCCCGAAGTCAGCTGGGATAGGCGCAAGATACCCGCGACCCTAATGAGGATAAGCGGTATAGAAGATGGATGGATGATTTGTAATTTCAGCATGTCAATTGGATGACGTTAACTTATAAATTAAATGCTTAATATCCTTATTTACCCCTAGTTCTTAATCAATGAACAAACCGCAGTGCAATACAACTTGTTTATCTCATTACAATCTAACAGAAAAAAATAGTGATCTACATATTTGTAATATTCCATTTAAAAAAAAAGTTAAATGATAAGGCGCGTAAAAAAAAGCATAAATCATTAACGGCAAACTTGTCTGACCACAGAGTGTTTCCTTTCATTCATGGCATGGGCAAAATGTTTTACCTCAGTTTCCATTTCCAGGCAGATAGAAAGAAAAACCCTGTAGTTGTATCTCTCAGCACTGACACGATTAACTGGACCTACAACAACAGGACCCAATGCAGCACTTCACCGCAGGGTCATTTCACTGTTCAACAGAGCAGCAAGTTATTTGACGACAAAGGCAATGATCTTCATTCATTGTGTTACAGTGCAACAATCACAAGTTTGTGATTATGTGTGCGTGGCAACCATTCAAGTCATTTAGATAGGAGCCTCACTCTATAACTTGAGTTTTAGACACAGGATCTGCTGAGAGATACGTAGGTGCCAGGGGTGCAACAATACATGTACAGTATATGTTAGAGTGGGGTTGGTTCGATACAAACAATACTGTAGTGGATGAGTAAATCGAAAAGGCTAACTGCTTAGCTCTGTAGCTTGAGTAGCTCTGCATGCATGCCTGCGAATGTGCGTTTCACACCCTTCGTCGGGATGTCCTAATCAATAGAACCATAATGAACAATAAGAACATAGGTAAAATGGTGATACACTGCAATCCAGATTACATGAAAGATTTCACTTTTGCAGAGTAAAAAGGGAGGGAAAAAAACTGGACCTTAAAAAAAAGGAACAAAAATGCCACCTTTACTTTTCATTTCATGCATTCCTTTGCAACATTGACAATTCAAATATATTCAACAAGTAAAGGAAATACTTTTTATTCAGGTTTCTCAGAGAAAACATTCCCTTGATGTAGAACTCCATCATCCAAGCATGCTACTATGCTGGCAAGGCTACTCTACATTGCCAATATGTTCAATGGTATAAAACTGTTACTATTGGGGGTATTGCATGTCATTTTTTGCATGCATTTTAAATAGTACTTTTGGCAAAATATCAAATGGCCCATTACTGAAGATTTTAAATTTCCTGAGGCCTACAAGGTAACCAAATCAGCTTAATAAGTACTTCATATGTTATCTGCTCAAACAGTAAACACCACCATGAAGATAGGCCGTGCTTACAAAGTGTCAAAAAAAGTGTTAAAACTCAATCTTCAAAGCATCATGATGTCCTTGCATATGAGGGTCACCAAAATGATGCCTCTGATGAGAGAAGTATGAAAAGTGCAATGGAACTGAATACCAATTACCTTTTTAAACTCATTTCACCCCCTGCAGGTTCTTTACACCATACATAACCAGATTCCCTGCACAAACTAAATTGGCTTCTCTAAAAATGATCTTGTAAAAAATGATTAAAAAAGGGCTAACGTTCAGCAGTGCTTCATGAGCAACCATTATGACAAACACTCCAAGAATGTATTCCTCAATGCTATGTAGGCCTACATATGAACTCTGATCTCAAATTAGCTTGAAGCATAAAGATAAAAACAGAGAAAAAGCAGATGTTGAGGGAACTAAAAAAACATTATTTCATAGTTCCTGTTTTGCAGCATTTCTTCACCAAAGCGTAAACAGCACCAGTGCAAAAACAATGACACTGTTTATTGCTACATAACTATAAATGGTAGAGATACCAAACTCATGAGATGAGACAACGCATGACATTGGGTCCATAACAATACAAGATTTTAACATTAATTTTAAGAAAAGTTCAATGAAAAAAATATGACTGGGCAAAAAACATTTTTAAAACAATGCAGGCGCATTTTGAAATGTTTGTTATCCCACAAATTGTCACTATACAATAATTATCAACATTTTTTGAGAACAAAAAAATTATGTTACAATAATTACAAAAATATCACTAATCTCTGGTAAGGTAAATTTTTGCTATAGTTTGATAAATCAATAATTCATCACACTCCTCGTGTAGATGGATTCTTTGTTCATAGACCGCACACGATGAACAACTCGTATGCGTCTCCTTCCTTCCTCTAATACGTACAGTATGACCTATGCTAAATTGGTGTTCAAGAGCACTGCAAATCTGTACCTTTTTTAATTCAATAGGACTGCCCACAAGTTTCAAGTTCCAGAACTTTAAAACTATGAGCATTTCAAACTATGATTATTCTCTATAAAATGTAATTTGTGTATCTGGAACGGATTAATTGGATTTACATTAGTTTGTATGGGAAAATGTATTTTCGTTGTTTCTTTGGACATTATGAAACAGATTAATGATCAAAACCAAGGTTCCACTGTAGAATCCCACTCCTTAATTAACAAACTAAAATAACAGGAAACAGGCTACAATAAAAGGTAGGCACAGAGTCCGTTAAGTGGGAGACCAACGACACTACAACTCTTGTCTTATGGCTTTCACCATTTACACAGCTTCGGTACAACCACCAGTCAAATAGAATTAAGGAAGCATTAAAAACCCAATGAGCCTAATAATTAAACTTTAACAGAGGACATAAAGCACGCAGACACCCTCTAAAGGCTGTAGGCAGCCATTATAACAGTGGGACCACAAGGGCTCATAAAATTGTAGACATCTCAACTTTGTAATCCACATCACAATGCTGTTTTATTAATTACAGTGCAGCCTCTGTTAGCGTCATTAATTTGAATTTAATAAAATTCAGACTCCAACCAAAACAAAAGTTAAATAAATCAAATATTCCCATAACAAATAATGCAAATCCAACACAAAACAATGGTTTTACAAATATGGTAGTACATACAGAAAATAATGCAAAATGCATGAAAATGTGTATAAATGATGAATGAAAACGATAGTAACTTTTACCTTCAACAAAGATGGTGGTTGATCTTGATGCCACATCGGGTCTTTGAATCTTTGAGATTCAATGAACATAAAAGTTCATAACGGCCAACTGGTTCCAGACTCGGCCGTGGTAAGTGAATTTCCGAAGTAAGGTTTAATATTAATAAATGGACATTTTCGCAGTTATGGCATAAAAAAAATCTGTTTACCATGTTCTAAAAATTGGGAAGTAACTAGACTTCCCAGAAAAAGACAACACATAGATGCTCAAACAGAGATATGAACCCTGATTTTCCATATCATCTGACTTCATGGCCAAAATGCTGGGTGACCACATGCTAACCACAATGGTATTACAAAATATTGGAGCTATAATGAGAGAAAATAAGACAGTTATAAAAAGAACTACTGACTAGTAGTTTATGTACAATACTACATTCACAATCGAAATCTTTTGTATTTGCATTTAATTAATTTAGTTAGTTATTCCCCATCCATCCATTTTCTTCCGCTTATCCGAGGTCGGGTCACGGGGGCAGCAACCTAAGCAGGAATGCCCAGAGGTCCCGCTCCCCGGCCACTTCGTTTAGCTCTTCCCAGCAAATGCCGAGGCGTTCCCAGGCCAGCTGAGAGACATAGTCTCTCCAACGTGTCCTGGGTCTTCCCCGAGGCCTCCTACCGGTTGGATGTGCCCTCAACACCTCCCCAGGAAGGCGTTCGGGAGGCATCCTAACCAGATGCCCGAGCCATCTCATCTGACTCCTCTCAATGCGGAGGAGCAGCGGTTCTCCGTGTCTCTCCCGGATGACAGTGCTTCTCACCCTATCTCTAAGGGAGAGCCCAGCCACCCTGCGGAGAAAACTCATTTCGGCCGCTTGTACTCGCGATCTTGTCCTTTCGGTCACTACCCAAAGCTCATGACCAAAGGTGAGGGTAGGAACGTAGATCGACCGGTAAATTGAGAGCTTTGTCTTTTGGCTCAGCTCTCTCTTCACCACAACAGACCGGTGCAGATTCCGCATCACTGCAGACGTTGCACCAATCCGCCTGTCCATCTCGCGTTCCATCCTTCCCTCACTCGTGAACAAGACCCTGGGTACTTAAACTCCTTCACTTGAGGACCTTATCCCCGACCCGGAGATGGCACTCCACCCTTTCCCGGGCGAGAACCATGGACTCCGACTTGGAGGTGCTGATTCTCATTCGAGCCGCTTCACACTCAGCTGCGATCAAGTGAGAGTTGAAGGTCACTGCTCAATGAAGCCAACAGGACCACATCATCTGCAAAAAGCAGAGACTGAATCCTGTGGCCACCAAACTGAAACCCCTCAATGCCCTGGCTGTGCCTAGAAATTCTGTCCATAAAAGTAATGAACAGTATCGGTGACAAAGATAGGGGAGCCCTGGCGGAGTCCAACCCTCACTGGAAACGGGTCCGACTTATTGCCAGCAATGCGAACCAAACACTGACACCGGTCATACAGGGAACGAACCGCCTGGACTAGGTGGTCCGATACCCTATATTCCCGGAGCACTCCCCACCGTATTCCCAGAGGCACATGGTCGAATGCCTTCTCCAAGTTCATTTAGCTAGTTAATCATACGAATTATAGGCTGTAGTAAACCACAAAACCGTAGTCAAGATATATATTTTTTTTTACCGCAAAAGTGAGGGTGCAATGTTCAAACAGTGAAGTAGCAATAGGCAACAACAACAACAAATGTTAATTTATCCCTTTTATTCATTATTAAATGCATTTAAAAATGTTTTATGCATGTAAAGCTATAAATGTGTTTTTGATGGTCAACCCCTGATGACATCATTTAAATCTAGAGCGATGTTGGAACTGCAGTGTAGTGAGGGACGACTACGTATACAGTATATACCAAATGCAGCAAAGCACACACATGAACAGAAAATTAAGGCAACCGCCATTTCGGCATGTGTCAGGGGCTATTAAGTGTACAAATACACACAATTGTGTGCGCAGCCCAAATGACAATGACTCAGAATATCATGTCACCAAGTCCTCGGGGTAGCTATACACATAGATTAAATTCATTAGCCTCATCCAACAGAGCAGTCTGTTTTTTACGTCTATTAATTTATCATAAATTATAGAGCACACAACAAACCCACTACTTAACAGCCTGTAATGTGTTTGCAAACACTGATAAAGGAGGTTATGCAAGACAGTAAAGGTGGCCTTAATGTGGTTACATAGCTCCTGTATATTTAAAAAAGTACAGCAGTCTTTGGCATCTCTGACACACCGTGTAGGTTGTGAGCATAGACCCTGCAGAAAATTACACAAGAAATATATTTTGGTGCACCAGGTATTACGTAATCTTTTCCTGCTAAGCTCTTTCACTGCGAGTATTGCAATAGATTTGTTTGTCTCAAGAGTGCACCAACCATTGCAGTTAGGACGGACAAACACGCAAACTCACGCACAGCTGAAGGGCATTTAGCAAAATAAAAAAATAATTTCCATACAACTTTAAAAGTCAGACAAACGTATGCCATTGTAATGACAGCATTTGTACAGGAAGGATAAATCAAGCTGCTGTCACATGTACACCAAGAATCCACTTCTAATTTCTCAACAGTAGAAGGGTGCCAAGGGCACCTTCATAAATCAGGCACTTTCAAGCATTGAAGAGCACCACCACCTCCCATAAAGGTCAAAGGGCGCAGTACTTACCTGCATTGACAATGGCATCCAACTCCAGAACAGTAATGTCTCCTTTGTAGAGAGATACTTTATCGGTCAGCCCTCCTCCACTCGTCAAAAGCCTCTCTTCTTCTTTGCTATCAGCTAAAATCGACAACAGAAATAGAAATATTAGTATTCCCAATGGCCTGTAGTATTTCTGTGCGCAGGTTCCATTGCTGATTGGCGACACAAAAGCTTGATTTTTGTATGAGTTATCTTGCTTGGCTCAGGGCCTTTCATATACGACAATAAACCACTTTTTAAAAAAAAGGGCAGGGGGATTTTAATATTAAGTGTTTTACTGTGTAAGTAGATGGGGCCAAAGGTCATTATATTGAAACTACAATAGGTGCTATTGGTCCCATCAAGCAGCTGTCAACAAATTTGTATATAGTACAATTATGTTTATTGGGAATTGTCTGGCTTTGATGCAGACATTGATCACTAATGGTGTCTTCTTTTACCGTAGTTTTCTTCTCTCCAGGTCGGAATCTTGTCCAGACTTGTGTAATCTTGACGACGATAGCCCTCCTTGCGCCTCTCCTCACGTTCCATTTGGAGAAGTCTCTCTGTTGAAGAAGAAAACAATAAACACTATATGATGGCTAAGCCTACTTCACAGAAGAGACATGCTGTACTGTGCTGTGTTGTACTGTGCCAATGACACAACAGTGGTCCATATGATTGCTTTTCCATGTCAAGGTATAGCAATATACAGAAATAGGTACGATCCACCCATTTGAACACAAGGACTCTGGATGAGTGGCAGCCCCACTTATTCCATCAGTGCTTTGTTTTTATCAAGGAAATATAGCTCCTTGAAATAATCAAAATATTCCGTATATAAACTTTATTTTCCCCACGCAGTAAGGTTTGCAAGAAGAGACATAATGGGACTTTGCAACTGTGTACTTCCCTTGAGTAGTAGTGAAGATTCAGTGCCTTGCATAAGGGGCCTTCAGCACTGGAACAAGAAACCCAAAATTGAGAAAAATTTCCATATTTCTGTCTTCAGCTTGATTGCTGTTCTACTTAATTTGCCTTGACTCTACTTTAAGGTTACAGAAAAATATTTTGTTTTGAAAATTCCTGTCAATATCGTACCTGCTTGAACCTATTCCATATGTAATACAATAATCTACAGATTGCTCTTGATTGACTATGGGAAATAAAATATAAATCCTCATTAATTTGTTTTGAACATCTGTTAAGCGTTAGTCACAGAGATTAAAGAATATTTTTCACTTTTGTCGGCTCTCCCGTCTACCTTTTTGTGTCGGATCATTCAAACAGCTCTAGAGAATTGCAAATAAAAAACACATTACTTGCTGACCTCGACTGTGGATATAGTTGGTCGGTGGAAGGAATACTTCGAGGCCCTTCTCAATCCAACTGACATGCCTTCCGTAGAGGAAGCAGAGTCTGAGGATACGTACGTGGAGTTCTATCACAGTGGCTGAGGTAATTGGGGTAGTTAAATCACTCCCCACTGGCAAGGCTCCGGGAATAGACGAGTTCCGCTCGGAATTCCTCAAGGCTCTGGATGTTGCGGGACTGTTGGTTGACACGCCTCTAAAACATTGCATTGAGGTCAGGAACACTACCTCTAGACTGGCAGACCGGGGTGGTGGTCCCCATTTTTAAAAAGGGTGACCGGAGGGTGTGTTACAACTATAGGGGGATCACACTCCCCAGCCTTCCTGGGAAAGTCTACTCCAGGGTGCTGGAGAGAAGGGCACGACCGTTAGTCGAACCTCGGTTATTGGAGCTGCAATGTGGTTTTCATCCCGGTCGCGGAACACTGGACTAGCTCTACAACCTTGCATGGGTACTGGAGGGTATGTGGGAGTTTGCCCAACTGGTCTACAAGTGCTTTGTAGACCTGTTAAAGGCATTCGACCGTGTCCCTCGTGGTATCTTGTGGGGGGTGCTCCGGGAGTACGGCATTGGTGGCCCGCTACTACGTGCCATTCGGTCCTTGTACAATCGAAGCAGGAGCCTGGTTCGCATTGCCAGCATTAAGTCGAGCTTGTTTTCGGTGAACGTTGGCCTCCGCCAAGGCTGCCCTTTGTCACCGATTCTGTTCATAATCTTCATGGACAGAATTTCTAGCCGCAGTCAAGGTGTTGAGGGAATCCAGCTTGGTGACCTTACGATCTCGTCTCTGCTATTTGCAGACGATGTGGTCCTTATGGCCTCATCAGGCTGTGACCTTCAGCGTTTACTGGAGCGGTTTGCAGCTGAGTGTGAAGCTTCTGGGATGAGACTCAGCACCTCCAAATCCGAGGCCATGGTTCTCAGTCGGAAACGGGTGGACTGTACCCTCCGGGTTGGGAGTGAGGTCTTGCCTCAGGTGGAGGAGTTCAAGTATCTCGGGTTCTTGTTCACGAGTGAGGGAAGGTTGGAGCGTGAGATCGACAGACGGATCGGTGCAGCATCTGCAGTAATGCGGTCGCTGTACCGGACCGTCGTGGTGAAGAGAGAGCTGAGCCGGAAGGCAAAGCTCTCTGTTTACCGATCGATCTACGTTCCCACCCTCACCTATGGTCATGAGTTATGGGTCATGACCGAAAGAATGAGATCGCGGATACAAGCGGCGGAAATGAGTTTCCTTCGTAGGGTGGCTGGACTCACCCTAAGAGATAGGGTGAGGAGCTCGGCCATCCGGGAGGAGCTCAGAGTAGAGCCGCTGCTCCTTCACATCGAGAGGAGCCAGTTGAGGTGGCTCGGGCATCTAGTCCGGATGCCTCCCGGGCGCCTCCCTGGTGAGGTGTTTCGGGCATGCCCAGTCGGGAGAAGGCCCCCTGGAAGACCTAGGACACGCTGGAGGGACTATGTCTCACAGCTGGCCTGGGAAGGCCTTGGTGTCCTCCCGATGGAGCTGGAAAAGGTCACTGGGGACCGATAAATCTGGACTTCCCTACTGAAGCTGCTGCCCCCGCGACCTGGACCCGGATAAGCGGAGGAAAATGGATGGATGGAAACACATTACAAATCCAACGACTGGGAAAAGGGGTGTTGATCAAAAACTAGGAACATGTGTCTTTGAAGTAGTCACAATATGATTACATAATAGGGGAGGCAGTAAATAAGCTTGTCTTTTTCCTGCTCCTTTTCGAGCCAAATTGTTTTCTGCTTATTTGTGTATTTTAAATGTGTTCTGTCTTGTGTATTGTGTGGCTCCAAATAAACAAACATGACTTAAATTACTAGGCTAGATAAAATGCTCTTACCTCTAAAAACAAAAACTTTTCTCTTCCACCAAATGGAGCTTAGAACAGTGGTGCCTAAACTTTTAGTCCTGAACCTCTTCAGGACTACCCCTGCACACTAAAAAAAAAAAAAGGGACCAAAATATTTACACTATAAAACATCTTAGTCTGACCTATTTAATTATCATATGATTATATAATTTTGTTAAGTTTGGGGGAAAGCAGTTCTTTACAGATAAGCATGTCCTTCTTAATGGTCCCATTCATGAACGTACTGGGCCAGTTTAACATTCACTGGCTGGAATGGGCTGTAGCAGCAGCTTTAAAATACAATATTTATAACAAGTGGTGACAATCCGGGGTAAGATGTGGCAAACTGATCTGTATGCGCTTTTGCTGTAGTCTGCTACTACACAGCATACAAAGAATAATCAGTACACCGATGTAACTAATTTTACACAAATACTGCATAATAATAAAAAAATTATTATTAAAAATGAAAGCACATTAATTACAGAAATCAATATGGAATTCAAGTCAATAGGACGCTTATTACTGAGCTAAATAGACACATGAGCTCCAATAGTATGAGATTATGCACCAAAACTAAAATGCAGACAAGCACTCAGCACAGAGCCAAAAACAATATTGAAGTTCACCTCTATGCATTTACATTTGTGAACAAGGAGAAGGGAAAAAAGAAAAAGAGAAAGTCATAAACATTAGGTCTCAATCTGAGTCACACGACACAAAGGTGTTCAATAACCGCCCCAAAAAAGTGCCTGCCAAAAAAAAAAAAAAAAGTGGGGCAGTAGCATAATTTTCTTTTCTTGGGGCACAGAATTCCTGGCTGCATCCCTGCTATTGGCTCCAGTGGTGTGAAGGAAAAAAAAAAAAGATCCCTTCCTGATTTGTTATTGTTTTACTTAAATGTTTCAGTCATCAGATAAATGTAAATATTAGTCAATGACAACTGAAAACAAAACGCTGATTTTAAGTGATTTTTTTTCATAAGGGAGAAAAAAATCATACACAGCCCAGCATTAAAAAGAGATTGCCCCCTTTGCTAAACCATAAATTAACTGGTTTATCACACCCAAATTCAATTTCTCTAGCCACATCCAGGCCTGATTACGCCCACACCTGTTCTCAATTTTTAAAAAATCACTTAAATAAGATCTGCCTGACAGAGTAAGGAAGACCAAACAATTCCTAAAACATTGTGCTGAGATCTAAAGAAATTCAGGAACAAATAAAGAAAGTAATTGAGCTCTATCAGTCTGGAAATATTTATAAAGCAATTTCTAAAGCTTTGGGATTCCAACAAAACACACAGAGAGCCATTATCCACAAATGGTGAAAACATGGAACAGAAGTGAACATTCACAGGAATGGTTGACCAACCAAAATTACCAAGAGTGCAGAAACATCTCATCCAAGTGGTCACAAAAGACCCCACAACAACAACCAAAAAATGCAGGCTGCACTTCAGTGTTCATGACTCCACCATAAGAAAAATACTGGGCAAGAACGGCCTGCATGGCAAGGTTCCAAGAGGAAAACCACTACTGAACAGGAAGAACATTAAGGCTCGTCTCGGTTTTGCCAAGATAACATCTTGATGATCCCAAAGACCTCTGGGAAAATAGTCTGTGGTCTGACGAAACAAACGTTGAACTTTGTGGAAGGTGTGTGTTGGGTGTATTGCTGCATTCCAGAAAAAGAACATCATACTAATGGTAAAATATGGTGGTGGTAGTGTAATGGTCTGGGGCTGCCCTGTTGCTTTGGGACCTTGAAAGCTTGATGAGGTAAAATGGAACCTTGACTTCTGCTGTCTACCAAAAAAGCAGCTGCCGTCTGATGACCCTGTACCACCTGAAGCTCCAGTGCTCCACTCAATGAAAAAGCACACCAGATCATGATGGACACCCCTCAACTGTACCAGATTACAGTTTTTCTCATTATGACTTTACAACTTTTTTCTACCTTTCAATGCCCCATGTTTGATGCTACCTGGAAAAATGTAAACGGCGACTGGGTCATGCAGATGTTGCAGCGGGCATCCTTCATGACTGAGGGCCCTCGTCTGTGTGGTAACATTTGGGTTTTTCAACAGGACAATGCTGCAGTTCACAATGTTCGCTTGACGGAGGACTTCAGGAAGAATAACACCACTCTTTTGGACCATCATGTACGTTCCCCTGATTTAAATCCCATAGACAACATTTGGGGATGGATGGCAAGGGAAGTTTATAGAAAACGGCCATCAGTTCCAGCTAGTTGATGCCCTTTGTGAAGCCATTTTCACCACTTGGAGCAGTGCTCCCACTAGCTTCCTGAAAACACTCGCATCAAGCATGGCCAAATGAATTTTTGAAGTGATTAACAAGAACGGTGGCGCTCCTCATTACTGAGTCCTACTGAGAATTTTTTTTGTTCTGGTTTGGAAAGTTTGATCATTTTTTGAGCAATGGTCTTAAACTTTTGATCATCTTATAAACAGCCTATTTCAGTTTAATTTGTTTTAGTTTGTTGTTTTCAATAAATTACTTTTTCAAAGTGCTTTTTGTCACACTCCCCCTTCTTGCTTTTGCACATTGTAGCTCTACCTAAAACCTCATTAAGATCCAAATTTGCAAAATGTAAATTCTAGCAATAGTTCAAATGGTCTTAAGATTTTGATCGTAAGTGTATATATACAGTAATAACTGACTCGCGAGTGGCGCAGTATTTAAATTATTAGTAGTAGATAAAGGAGATGTCACAAGAGTAGAACGTGGTAATAAATTAGCTGCACCACTGTACAAGCTGCAGGGTTCAAAGTTTAAGTCTAAGGGCAGTAACCCCCAACCGAGAAGAGTGGCTACAACAAATTCCACGAAAAACATCGGACATCTCGGTACAGAAAAATGCAGTTCTAGGAACATCAAAGATACTGCGCAGAACCTTCAATACCAGGTAGAGGACCCCAAGCTTGGAGCGAAGAAGGGTTTGTTCTCTCACACACACACATACATATACACATATACATACATATACACATATACACACACACACATATATACGCATACACATACGCATGTATGGACCCCAAGTTACACACACAGAAAAACTTTTTGAACTCCAGCTGATTTTGAAGTTTGCCCACTAACAAAGAAATGATCAGTCTATAATTTCAATGGTAGGTTTATTTGAACACAGAGACAACAATGACAAAAAAAATCCAGAAAAGTGCATGTCAAAAAGAGTTATAAATTAATTTGCATTTCCATGATGGAAATAAGTATTTGATCCCCTATCCGTTAGCAAGATCTCTAGCTCCCAGGTGGATCTTATACAGGTAAGGAGCTAACATTGGCAGCCCTCTCAACTCGTTACCTGTACAAAAGAGACCTGTCCACAGAAGCAATCAATCAATCCAGATGCCATACTCTGCACCATGGCCAAGACCAAAGAGCTTTCCAAGGATGTCATGGACAAGATTGTGGACCTACAGAAGGCTGCNCAAATGAATTTTTGAAGTGATTAACAAGAACGGTGGCGCTCCTCATTACTGAGTCCTACTGAGAATTTTTTTTGTTCTGGTTTGGAAAGTTTGATATTTTTTTGAGCGATGGTCTTAAACTTTTGATCAGCTTATAAACAGCCTATTTCAGTTTAATTTGTTTTAGTTTGTTGTTTTCAATAAATTACTTTTTTAAAGTGCTTTTTGTCACACTCCCCCTTCTTGCTTTTGCACATTGTAGCTCTACTCAAAACCTCATTAAGATCCAAATTTGCAAAATGTAAATTCTAGCAATAGTTTAAATGGTCTTAAGATTTTGATCGTAAGAGTATATATACAGTAATAACTGACTCGTGTGTGGCGCAGTATTTAAATTATTAGTAATAGATAAAGGAGATGTCACAAGAGTAGAACATGGTAATAAATTAGCTGCACCAGTGTACAAGCTGCAGGGTTCAAAGTTTAAGTCTAAGGGCAGTAACACTCAACCGAGAAGAGTGGCTACAACAAATTCCACAAAAAACATCGGACATCTCGGTACAGAAAAATGCAGTTCTAGGAACATCAAAGATACTGCGCAGAACTTTCAATACCAGGTAGAGGACCCCAAGCTTGGAGAGAAGAAGGGTTTGTTCTCTCTCTCACACACACACACACACACACACACATATATATATATAAATATAAACGCATACGCGTACGCATAAACACATATGCATGTATGGACCCCAAGTTACACACACACAGAAAAACTTTTTCAACTCCAGCTGATTTGGAAGTTTGCCCACTAACAAAGGAATGATCAGTCTATAATTTCAATGGTAGGTTTATTTGAACACAGAGACAACAATGACAAAAAAAATCCAGAAAAGTGCGTGTCAAAAAGAGTTATAAATTAATTTGCATTTCCATGATGGAAATAAGTATTTGATCCCCTGTTTGTTAGCAAGATCTCTAGCTCCCAGGTGGATCTTATACAGGTAAGGAGGTAACATTGGCAGCCCTCTCAACTCGTTACCTGTATAAAAGATACCTGTCCACAGAAGCAATCAATTATTCCAGATGCCATACTCTGCACCATGGCCAAGACCAAAGAGCTTTCCAAGGATGGTCATGGACAAGATTGTGGACCTACAGAAGGCTGGAATGGCCTACAAGACCATCGCCATTTGGTGACAACAGTTGGTGCAATTATTCGCAAATAGAAGTTAATAGAAATTAGCTGCCAATCTCCCTCGGTCTGGAGCTCCATCCAAGATCTCACCTCGTGGAGTTTCAATGATAATGAGAACGGTGAGGAATCAGCCCTAAACTACTCAAGAGGAACTTGTCAATGACCTCAGGGCAGCTGGGACCATAGTCACCACAAAAACAGTTGGTAACACACTACGCTGTGAAGGACTGAAATCCTGCTGTGCCTGCAAGGTCCCCCTGCTCAAGAAAGTCCATCAACAGGACCATTTGAAGTTTGCCACTGAACATCTGACTGATTCAGAGGAAGACTGGGTGAAAGTGTTGTGGTCAGATGAGACCAAAATTGAGCTCTTTGGCATCAACTCAACTCGCCGTGTTTGGAGGAGGAGAAAGGCTGCCTATGACTCCACAAACACCGTCCCCACCGTCGAATATGGAGGTGGAAACATTATCCTTTGGGGGTGTTTTTCTGCCAAGGGGACAGGACAATTGCACCGCATCAAAGGGAGGATGGATGGGGCCACGTACCGTCAAGTGTTGGGTGAGAGGAGTCGTGGTTGGGTATTCCAGCAGAATCAGAAAAACTTTATTGCCATTGTAAGTGAACAATTCACAAACTAGGAACTTTCTTTGGCGACTCAGTGCGACGTAGAATTCTAAGTAAACATAGAGCATTAAATAAACATAGAACACTTACTAAATATAGAACCCTGAGTAGAAAATTGAAATCACTGATAAGTAAAGGCATGAGGGTGTTTTTAGTGCAGGTATTATAAGGTGCCAAAAATACTGGTTATAAAGTGACCATAGTGCAAATGTTATAAAGTGTCCATGAGTTCAACAGCAGCAGGAAAGAAACTGTTCTTGTGGCGAGAGGTTCTGGTCCGAATGGACCGTAACCTTCTGCCAGAGGGGAGTGGCTCAAATAGTCCATGTCCAGGGTGGGAAGAGTCAGCAAGTATCCGGCCTGCTCGCCCCCGAGTTTTGGAGACGTACTGGTCCTGGAGAGATGGAAGGCTGCAGCCGATCACGTTCTCAGCGGAGCGCACGATGCGTGACAATGATCCAAAACAACACGGCCAAGGCAACAAAAGATTGGATCAAGAAGAAGCATATTAAGGTCATGGAGTGCCCTAGTCAGTCTCCAGACCTTAATCCCATAGAAAATCTGTGGAGGTAGCTGAAGGTTCGAGTTGCCAAACATCAGCCACGAAACATTAATGACCTGGAGAGGATCTGCAAAGAGGAGTGGGCCAAAATCCCCCCTGAGATGTGTGCAAACCTTGTGGCCAAGTACAAGAAACGGCTGACCTCTGTGATTGCCAACCAAGTATTGAAGCATGTTTTTCAAAGGGATCAAATACTTATTTCCTTCATGGAAATGCCAATTAATTTATAACTCTTTTTGAAACGCATTTTTCAGGATTTTTTTTTGATCATTTCTTTGTTAGTGGGCAAACTTACAAAATCAGCTGGGGTTCAAATAGTTTTTTCCCTCACTGTATATGTTTTTATTTTTATTTTTGGTTTGTTTATCTAAACGTATTGCACAAGTAATGCAGTGATGACGAAAATGCACTTGCATGTCTGGCTGATTTAAACAACTAAGGGGAAAAAGCCATATAGTTAGCTGCACTATGTTAGCATAATAGATAGGCATGCTTCGTGACAGGCACTGTCAAGACAGTATTTCTTGCAAATAAAAACCCCAAGCATTCTTGCTGTGCTGTTTGCACAAGTGCACTGTATTTGCTAGCAGCACCACACATCTAGTCCATAAGGTGCGACGTGCAAGTCGCCGATGACGTGACTCCGACAGGTGAATGACAAAGAAATGGGCACCTTGCTTGCAAACAAAATTACAAGCATGGGGCAAGTGGGCGGCGTGATTGGCAATGCAAAACACGCATCATCTTAACATGTGTCCACTTGGCTGTGAGGGGATTAGGGACGAGATGGAAAGTAGTTTCGCAGGCACCAAGACTGTCTGCCATAAACGGAAGGATATTCCCATTTCCCCCCTCAAAACAAGCCTTACCTTTTTCAGTCTTCCAATCCTTTTTCTTTTTGCTCATGCTGCCGGAATGATTAGTCTTGCTGTGGATGTTTTTTGACTGTGGCAACCCCAGACTCACAGTGAATGGTGATCCGGGGGATACAAGAGAAATGTAGAACGTGACAGCCTTTTAGCCGCTTCTCTCACCTGTGAAGCTGTCAAATTTCTATGGACCCCACTCGGCTCAACCTATCCTGAATGCGGTGTAAATTATGTGTGGGAATCAGGACGCTGTGATTGGCTGTTAGGCGCAGAGAAGTGGGCTTTTGATTCGTTGAACTTCTAAGTCAATCAAAAAAAGAAGCCTCGTACGTTGTTTCCGGTTGCCCGGCTTCTGGATTGAGAGGTTTTGCCATGCTTGGTGGGTTTATACTCACCGAAAGCACATCTGACGAAAAATACCAATTAAAAAACATATTTTAATCGTTATTATTGGTATATTTATATATCTAATTCATCTATTTAAATATAACAATACAACACCAGTGATATTTGTTTTGAGCATCATTAAATATTCAGTGCATATGTCTGGTCTTGGATATGACACACATTTTCATAATGACATGAGCTTATCAATTTGGAAAGCAGTACCCACAATATTGGAAATTAAAGACAAACCCATTGATCAGATGCTTGATACTTTATGAAATAACTGCATATCATTAGGTAGACCAGATAAGACTACAGGGTGTCATATGGGAGCATGATTTCAGGGACCACCGTCTGTCACCTGTTCTGCCTGCTTTACTGGTAACCCATCTGTTCCTAAGATCCGTGAGATCATCTCTGAGAAGAAAATATATTTTATTTACAGAAATGTGAACACAGATCCGGTCATGTCTAATTTGACATTGTACAGTACATAAACCACAGATGGGTATGCTTGCATATGAAGTGAGTAAAATGGATAATGGTTTTTGCGTCCACCAGACTTACAGCAATTTTGCTGCATTAGGTAAATTAAAATAGCTTGATTTTGTGTGTGCAATATTTACATTTAAATACAAATAAATCATTATAAATAAAGCCACAGCAAAATATTCTTTAAATGCTCAATTTATAGCCACAATAACAAGCGCATACCAAAGACAATATTTTTTTTTTTTCAAACCCAAAGAATTTGTTAGGAAGGCAGTAAGTGTGTACTGCAGTATCCCCTGTGTTACTATTCCTACAAACCACTAGATGTCAGTCTTGCAGGGCGTAAAACGTTGCTGTAAAGTCATACTCAAAAATGCATTTCACAAAGATAAATGGGCATTGACGTGCAACTTGTAGTCGAAACTGGCAAAACTGACATTTTCTGATCATTTCAACTACACTAAAAGAGCCGATTGTGTCCACAGTTTTACATTAAAAAAAACACAATTTAAACATAAGTCTAAGGCAGTGATTCTCAATTATTTAATTATTAATTCTGCCTGCCTTTTTGGAACTTTTGGGACATTTTTGCAGGGACTTCCAGCTATGCAACCAACTATAAATGTCCACTTTTTTTTAAAGTTCCACCGACTGTATTGTTTATTGTGCCTATCTTGGTGGCCTTTACAATCATGTGTGCTCAACTTTGCTGTTTTGTAATGATTTGATGTTCAAGGAATGCTGTGGGTCTGGTGTGGGTGTTTAAAAAAAACATTATCAATTGTAATGCGGGCAGCATCATGAGCAAAACAATGAAAAACTTATTTTTTTTAGCCATAACTATAGGCTGTGTTTGCATCACTGTGTATGCAGTTGTTAGTGTCATGGTTACAGCACAAGGAAAATAAAGCAGGCTCTACACTAAAAAGTCACATAATTCTTGTTGGCTTGATGTTTTTCATATCCCACAGGAGAATCATAGCAACGTAATTGCAGCAAGCAACATAATGATCTACATTGAGGTTCACAGGAATATCTCTCTGCTGTTCAGTGGTCCCTCTGATTGTCTAGACTTGTATTTAGAGCTACTGAATACGGGAACAGCAGCAAGAATCTTCTCTTATGTTGTCATTCTACTGGAGTTCTCATTGTCAAACTGCCCTATCTTTTTTGTTTGTTTGTTTGTTTGTTTGCTTAAATCAGGTAAAGTTTCTGGATTTGTGCATTAGCTGCATCAGTTCTTTACCTCTTGGGCTGTTTGCCAAAACCAAAAAAGTATGCATGCTTTTTTGCAACTTACACTACAGAAATCTCACAACATTCTTGTAGGAATGGCAGTGGACTCGGAGCCCGTGGATTGTCTTACGTTATTTAATGTGCTCAGTCTGTCGTGTTGTGCTAACGAAAACGCAGGCGGCGTAGATCAAGCTTGGTTTGGAGCATCACGTCAGGTACAACAGCTTCACATTGCTAGGTATCAGCAAGTGGACAGCATTCCGCGCATGCGTACACCTAGGGTAGCCCTGTAGGGTCAATACTAACATTACTGTGTCATTGACCAACCGGCTACTTAGATTTACAACTATCATGCCATATACAACTTCACCGGGTGTCACATTAATGAACGTTTTTTTTTCACGTCCAGAATTTGGGTAATAATTAAACTCAAGCTTCGACACTGTTACAGTATCAAATATAATCTAGCTATCTTTATAATAGATTTCTGAAATGGCGTTTCACCCATTTTTGTATTGCAATATAATGTATTAGACCATCGACGTCATTTCAGAGTCACGTGACACAGTCCTGTCCCCACGCACTTCCTTAGCAACGAGTAGCTGAACCCGGAAGTACTTAATGACGCTTCGGCTAACCGGCTAACTTGACAGCCAACTTTTAGTAGTTCGTATGCCATTCCTGTATGTTCAGGGCATGCCAAATAATTTGTGTTAATCCCACGGTCGTGTCGCCCACGGGGGGCCAGTATAAGTAGGTAAGTCGACGTTATTTTTGCTCAAATACCGTTAACTGTTCAATCCCAAGCAATACTACAAGCTTCCCTCTCGGTTGTTTACGCTCTTATGCCCCAACGTACTTCGTGTGGATAATGATTAATGGCTAGGTAATATAAAATATCGGATTCATGTTGTTTGCTCGAACCGATAACTTTGAAGGTTGACCGCATGATGCATGTGTAAATGCACAGTTTGAAACATTGAGAAGCAGTTCGTATTATTTTGTGACAGGGGTTAATCCAAAATAATATTACAATTAATAAAACAGCTCTATATAAGCTGCATGGTTAATGGATGGATAAATATATACAGATTTTCATTACTAGCCTTACTTCAATGACTGCGAAATGATGACGTTTGTATTGACAGACATGCTTCCCATACAATCACGTGAAATGCTATAGGTGGTGATAAGTGATGCAGGAGCTATGGAAAATCTACTGATGAAGACTGCTGAAGAGCAGCAACCCCCCTTTTTGAAAGACAGTTCATGGCACAATAACCAGGACTCAACCCAGAATCAACAGCTAGTTGTTGGTGGATTTGTTTTAGTGCATGCAGGTGAGTATATCCACTGTATTCACTCATTTTGGGCAAAATATAAACATTTTGTGATTGATCTTACCTTTGGGTTTGTAGTCCATGATGACGACTTGTACTCTTTGATTGAGACAAAATCAAAATGGAAGCTGTAGGGCAGATTGCTTTGAACATCTGATTTGTTTGGAAAAGTTAGCTTTAATTCATTTTCTTCCACTGTTTTATGTTGTTCAGGTGCAGGATACCATTCGGAATCAAAAGCCAAGGAATACAAACATGTATGCAAGAGAGCTTGCCAACAAGTACGTATATTTAGAGCCTTTCCACAGTGTCTGCACAATTAGAGGTAATATAGTATTTAATTAAATCTTCCTTCTTCCTTTCCTTTTTAAAATGAACATTTTAGGTATTTTTTTGACATTTTTTGCACTCTTAATGTCTCAGGCTCTCACAATAATCAAATTTAAAAGGTTTTGCTTGCTATCTATTATTTCCAGGCTGTGGACCACCTCAAAGCAGGGGCACTTGCCATTGAAGCCGTAGCTGCAGCTCTGGTTGAGCTTGAGGTTAGTTTGTTATGCCGCATCTTTGATTATTTAGTTACTTAACTTTGTATTGGGGACAGGAAAGAAACATGCCATAACCCCTTTATTTTACTAAATTTGACTCGACCTGTGTATGTGTTTGTCAAAAAAAAAAAAGTTTGGATTTGTAAATTGCTGATGTAGCTCTAGTTGAGTTTGAGGTTAGTTTGTTATGCTCCATCTATGATTATTTTATCACTTATGTTTGTTACAGGCCATAAGCAATCTATTCCAGTTTATACACCCCCCAAAAAAGTTTGAATTTGTAAATTGCTGATGCTTATACACACATCCTGTTGAATGATGTAAGAGGCAATTTACCTGAAGCGAAGGTTGGAAAAAAGAACAATCGGTTAAATGAACTCTGCAGATGCAAGTATTAAGAGAGACTAATTCAAGTACTTGCTACTGTAGCATGCACTTTATCCAAAACTCCAGTTACCAAAGACCCTTAAACAACGTGTAGCTTCTTCTAGAACAATTTAATAAAAACAGTTATACATTAGAAATACATTTCTGCAAAATGTTTCGATACAGTAGAAAATGCCGCAAATTATCTTTGGAGTTTGTCATTTTATTTTTAGGCCAGTGGCACAAGCCTGAAATGGGATTGCTTTACTTGTCCATCCCTTGTCACTCCAATGTAAGCAATTGTTCTTTGTTCAACTATCTACACATATCATACAGTATACCCCTGCAAGTATATCTGATTTGAAAATGTTTCATTTTGTGTTTGTTGTTGTTCTTAGGACTCTCCCTTTACGAACGCGGGAATTGGCTCCAACCTTAATTTGTCCGGGGAAATAGAATGCGATGCCAGTATCATGGATGGTAAATCACGGCATTACGGGGCTGTAGGTGCTATTAGTGGTAAGGCCATTACTAGGATGGGTAATTAGACAGATATATGTAGGTTATTTATTACTACATATCATAAATTTCCCATTCCTTCAGGTATCAAGAACCCCATCATGGTTGCAAATCGACTGCTGACTGAAGCACAAAAAGGGAAACTATCAGCAGGCAGAATACCCCCCTGGTGAATATCATGGTTATCAATTACTTTGTCAGTAATGTGAATGTATTATATTTATAATCTTTAATTTTTATTTATTTTCCAGCTTTTTGGTGGGACGGGGTGCACATGACTGGGCTATTAGCCATGGCGTCCCATCCTGCCCCTCAGAGAAAATGGCCACAAGTGAGTATTTTTGCACACATTCAAAAACATCTTTCTGTAAAAACTGAAAGTAACTTGGAGATTCCACCCAGGTTGATGTAAGTGTGTAGTTGCAAACATATTAAATACATTTTATTGCCCACAGAGTTCAGTTTATCTGCCTACAAGCGGAACAAAAGAAAGATGGATCTGGCTGAGAACATGGACATGGGGCATAATCAAACAAAGAAGAGACGACAATCAAGTGGCAACGTGAGCATTATTATAATAAACTGTCGCTATAAGAGTGCTGTTAAAGTTAAAGGATTATTCTCGTTTTAAATAATTGGCACAAGACTACTACTACTTAAATCTATAAAAGTGATAATAATGACAAAGGAGTTTGTTTATACCCCAAATATAGGAATGTGGTAAAAACTCATTTAAAAAAGAACAATTCATAACAGTAGAGATGTGATGTCCATCATGGAATCCTCAACATGATAATTAGTACTAGTAGATGTGGGGACCTAAAGCCACAAACAGACGCTCACTTGTTTAATATGGTATTTGGGGGAGAGAAGAAATGCAATAATGCTCAGTCAAAACGTGATGTCAGTTCTACTGTAGAACATCTCAAGTTCCTCCACAGAGGAAATTGAGTTAACAGACTATGGTGTCTGCTCCAAGAAAGGATGCAAGTGTTGACAGTGGTTAGTGCAGAGTTACAATGCACTGAGAGCCACAGCTGGCGACTGATTTGATGAGTTGAGCAGAAAGCAGCTGAGCAAAGATTAATTGTTCTCCCAAGCCACAAATGATGCTGCCCACTCACAGTAGAAAGTGGGAGAGTCCATCTTATTTTGGATGTTCATGTTAAATCGAGTATAGCACAAGAAAAACTACAACCATATGTTACTACTTCTTTCTAAAAAGTATTGTCTTTTGAGTTCACTTACATTAATCCTTGATATTAATTACATCTGTTAAATAAAGAACAGTGAAGTACTGTATTGTTTGTTGACTTAGCTGTAATAAAGTGATATATAATCACATGATTGATTTGTGTGTCAAATAGCTTGTTAGCAGATGAGTCACAGGGTTAGGTTCTCATCTGTCTCTTCTGTGTTTATGTAAACTTGCATGACCTGATTAATGACCACAAGCAGCATCCACAATTTTCCTGAACTTTATTTTTTTTTACCAGCCAATAGTCCTATGTATGCCATCAGTTTCACTCACTCTTAAACTAATATTCAACAAAATAACAATGCCCTCCATTAGATGATTACTCAAGTCACTATTTCCTAGCCTGCAGTCGACAAAAGATACATCTAAAATACTCTTTTTTTTAATTTATTTTTTCTTTTTTAAGTAAAATAAGACTGCACCAGTGGAAGTCTTAAAAATGTCTGGGTGGGATTTGTAAATGCATTACAAGCCACCTGACCAACGTACTTTGCAGTTTCTATCATGATGGTTAAAGCAAATCATGCAGGACTCAAATCATTATAACTGAAATTTAAACAGTTTGAAAGTGTGATTCATACAGTGCATGTTAAATAATATTAATTCCCAGCTGCTGATGACATCCTGTGACACAGGAAAACGGTTCTGGGTGCCTTGACACTGTTGGAGCTATTGTGATTGACATGCAAGGTAACGTAGCTGCAGCTGTGTCCAGTGGAGGTCTGGCAATGAAACATCCAGGCAGGGTTGGCCAGGTAATGGCTTTTATCATGTTATAATTGTGTACTAAGTCCTTACACAATATGCTCTTTATTTTTTCTGTACATATTTTTGCATGTATTTTAATAATACGGTGCTGAAAATGATTGGCAGCTGGAAAAAATGGTTTTCCTTACTGAAGAGAAAATTGAAAAATGACAAAAATAGAGAATTAAGCACAAGGGCTAATTCAAGTTACACCGATCTTATATGTTCAGTCACCTCCAAAAGTATTGGAACGGCAAGGTCAATTCCTTTGTTTTTGTTATATACTGAATATGTTTGGGTTTCAAAAAATGTATATGAGGCAAAAGTTCAGAATTCCTGCTTTTATGTTGTGTTATTTACATCTAGATGTGTTAAACAACTCAGGACAGAGCACCTTCTCTTTGAAACCACCCACTGTTCAAGTGAGCAAAAGTATTGGAACATGTGACTGATGGGTGTTTCTATTTGTTCAGGTGTTGCCTTTACATTATTGATTTTATAGACAAGAGACCTGTCTATGGGAGAAAATAAACCATTTTGAAACTGAGAGATTATGGAAATTTGATCAGAACTATTGCACAAACAATGGGCATCGCCAGTACAACTATTTGGACTGTCCTGAAAATGAAAGAAACTACTGGTGTACTGAGCAACAAACATCGAACAGATCGGCCAAGGGTAACAACAACAGCGGTTGATGACATAAAACATTGTGAGAACACTGTGAAGAAAAACCCAAAGACAGCCAACCTTCACAGTGGAGGGGTGAAGGTATCACAATCCACTGTTCAAAGACTTCGAGATAACAAATATAGAGGCCATACCACAAGATGCAAACCACTCGTCAGCAAGAAAAATCGGAAGGCCAGATTGGATTTCACTAAGAAGTACAGAGATCAGCCACAGAAGTTTTAGAACAAAGTTTTAACGTCTACCAAAGTGATGGGAAGACCAAATTGTGGAGAAAGAAAGAATATGCTTATGATCCAAAACATGCAACCTCTTCTGTGAAGCATGTAATGTGATGCCCTCGGCTTGTATGGCTCACTCATTTTTATTGATGATGTAACTCATGATGGTAGCAGAACAATGCATTCTGACGTCTACAAAACAATTTTGTCTGGCAATTTATGGAAAAATGCATCCAAACTAATCAGGAGACGCTTCATCATGCAACACGGCAATCACCCAAAACACACTGCCAACATAACAAACTACTTTATCGGGGGGAAATCGTGAAAGATTTTGTACTGGCCAAGTCACTCACCAGACCTTAATTCTATAGAACATGCATTTTACCTCCTGAACAGGCGACAGAAGTTGGAAACCCCCAGAAACAAACAAGAACTGAAAAAGGATTACTTGGCCATGCCGAAGTCATCCGGATACGTGGGAAGGTCTTCATCCAAGTCGGTGTAAAGACCTGGAAAAACATTTCAAACGAAGAATGCAGCAGCCTGGTGAAGTCAATGGGTTGCAGGCTCGATGCAGTTATTCCAAGTAAGGGTTATGCCACCAAATACAGCAAATGTTACTCATTTTAAGTTAATTTAATAATGTCTGCTCCAATACTTTTGTTCAATTGAAAAGTGGGTGGGTTCAAAGAGAAGGTGCTCTATCCTGAGTTGTTTAACACATCTAGATGAAAATACCGCAAAACAAAAGCAGAAATTCTGAACTTTTGTCTCATATACATCTTTTGATTTGAAACCCAAGCATCTTCAATATACAACAACAAAAAAGGAATTGACCTTGCTGTTCCAATACTTTTGGAGGGGATTGTATAAGTGTGCAGGTGTGGGTGTGTATATATAAAGATATATATTTGATTTGTGATTTACAATCCTGTTATATTGTTACAATGAGCAATTTCTAAATTCCAGGAATGTTGGTAGGCCAGAGCGACTAGCATAAATTTTGAAGCATGCTCAGTATTATAAATTGACTTTTTTTGACAAATTTGATGTATTTTCCAATAAAAATATTTAAAACCTAAATTATTAATAAACCTGGGGATTTCAAATTGTCCTTCCCCTAGGGGTGTTCAGTTCTGTCAAAGGCAAAATTGACTGATATTTAGTTAATAAATAAATAAATAAATATATATATATATATATATATATACTGTATAATGCACAATAACTGTCACATTGTAACAATGATTTTGACTTCTTTTCTCAGGCTGCTCATTATGGATGTGGCTGTTGGGCTGAAAATGCATGTAACATGAATCCATACTCAACAGCAGTGAGTACCTCAGGTATAACGCTCCACATTCTCTGCAACCTTCTATAATTAGTATATGAGAGCATACCTCTTTCTCTAATCTGTAGCACGTAACCACAAGCTCTCATTTTGTCTTGGAGACAATATGAATCAGTACCAGATATTGCATTTGAGCCTGTTATTTAGCCCGTGTGAGTCAAGCTTTGAAAAGCCAGATAATTCTTTCCGATGACCTCCGACCATTCCTGCTGGCTGAGTGATTCTCATCAGTCACTTCCTCAGATGATTGAGTCATCTTTCTCCGCCTTTTGTTAGTCATCTGCACGCCAGGTGCCTTTTGAGGTTCTTTGAATTTGCAAAGACATTTGACAAGAGACACCTGCTCTGGATAAAAACAGAAAGAGCCAATGGAGTGCAGTATAATTTTAAGCTATCTGATTGAATATCCACAAGTTATATCAAACTATTTTCCCCTGCAATTAATCTTTTATTCATTGTGTCATAGGCAGAGGACGGTGGTGTTCACCTCTCTTAATTGGCAACATTAGTATTTAAACTATGTTTTTAACTGTAGCATTGCAAAAGAAACACTGTCCCACATCATAATCACATCTTATTATTCATAAAAAAAGTGCATTTGGCTGGTGTTGCATGTCTTCTGCACGCTTTGGTTTGAGACATCTAGCATTGGCATGCTGGATATATGTGCTGGGGTGGATTAATAATGCTTTTGTGAACTATGAGCAATATGAATCCACCCCAGCACATATATATGTGCTGGGGTGGATTAATAATGCTTTTGTGAACTATGAGCAATATGATAAAACTGTAAATTATCCAAATGTGTTGGCAGGACATCAAGCCCCTGGATTGGCAGACTGGGGTGGTGTCCCCACTTTTTGAGAAGGGGGACTGGAGTGTGTGTTCTAACTATCGTGGGATCACACTCCTCAGCCTTGGTAAGGTCCATTCAGGGGTTCTAGAGAGGAGAATCCGCCAGATGGTTGAATCTCGAATTCAGGAGTAGCAGTGTGGTTTTTGTCCTGGTCGTGGTACTATGGACCAACTCTATATTCTCGGCAGGGTCCTTGAGGGTGCATGGTTGCCCATCCAGTCTACATGTGTTTTGTGGACTTGGATAAGGCATTCGACTGTGTTCCTCAGGGAGTACTATGGGGAGTGTTCCAGGAATATGGGCTATGGGACCAATTAATTCAGGTGGTTCGTTCCCGGTATGACCTGTGTCAAGAGTTTGGTTCACCTTGCGGGCTATAAGTCGAACCCGTTTCCAGTGAGGTTTGGACTCCAGTGCCAGGTCTGCCCTTTGTCACTGATTCTGTTCATTACTTTTATGGACAGAATATCTAGGCGTAGCCAGGGTGTCACGGTGTTCAAATTTGTTGGCCATAGGATTGGGTCTCTTTCTTTTGCAGATAATGTGGTCCTGTTGGCTTCATCGAGCCTTGCCTATCCTCACCTATGGTCATGTGCTTAGGGTAGTGACCGAAAGAACAAGATCGCATGTGCAAGCAGCCAAAATGAGTTTTCTCCCCAAGGTGGCTGGGCTTTCCCTTAGAGACAGGGTGAGGAGCGCTGTCATTCCAAAGAGACCCAATCGAACCGCTGCTCCTCCACATTCAAAGGAGCTCGATGAGGTTAGAATGCCTCCCAGACACCTCCCTGGTGAGGGAGAAGGGCAGTCTCAGGACACATTCGACCGGTAGGAGGCCTTGTGGGAGACCCGACATCTCAGTACATCGACATCTTCTTCATTTGGTAGCGGGAGTCGAGTGGCAACCAGCTTAGAGGCACATTTACCGCACCTACCTTGTTGGAGTGTGGCCCAGAGTTATGGCAGAGTTTGACATACCTGCAAAGGAAAACTCCTATATTTTGTTTGTAATTGCACGATATGAACGCTAAAAGTGTTCAAAAAAAGATGTTCAAGCTTAATTAACCACGTTAAATAAATTAAACAAAATGGAGTACATATAACGACAGAAGTTGATTTCTGTTATGTCCATGTTTTGTAAATGCAGTATTAATGATGACGAAGTGTGGATTTACTACTGTATTTTCACCACATCCTCTCTTTCCCTATAATGTGGCTCAGTCTCTGATGTTGGCTAAAAAAATCTTTCCTTGTGGGGATGTTAAGTGGATTGAGAACGTAATGTGTGTTCCAGTACATCACCTGGTTTTAATTTCCCTGCATGAAAGCTAGTCCCATCAAAAGAACCAGGAAAAACAATCGTTTTCATCCTGACATATGGAGAAGCATGAGCCTCACCCTCTCTGTCACCCTTTCTTACTCCGGCAACCGCCTGCCTTCTCCTCTATTGCATTCTGTTTTGTAAAATGTCACTCAGGCTGCACTTAATTTTTATTTTGTGTTATTTTTGTCTGGTTATTTATCTGTCCTTTAACTTGTTGTGGCCCATGAGAGAAAAGTTTGCATATGTCAGCTGCTGCTGGCTGTAACAAACTGTCTCCTTGTAGGCTTGTTCCCTGTTAGCCTTGTTATGCTGCAACTCTTGTTCAACTGTGTTTGTGCTGCTGTGGTAAGCACTTCCTATGGGATTGTGAACTTTACACTGGAAACAGTACAAAAGACCCAGTACCTGGCCAATTTGACATTCTACTCTCATTAGAAAAGAACTTGATGCTCCAGGCATTTGGTCTCCACAGTTGGAGACCTGTATTTAGTTTTGTTGTAGTTTCTTGATAGGCTTGTTTGTGTGTTTACAAAAACAACACAGCAATACGCTCAGGAGGGTTTCACTTATTTTCTAACACTTGTATTTGTCTTGTTTTCGGGTTTTTGTTTGTCAATTATGTTCAAAGTTTCAGTTTAGCATGCCTTTTTCTTGGCTGCAACACCATACAAACAAGGTGGTGGTGATCATTAAACAAACAGCATATTATCTCAGAAATATATATTAAAATAGACACCAGCAATGTTTTTTCATAAGAATTGTAGATTTGTATGTGAGACATTGGTGCAATATGCCTTTGCTTTTAATAGAGCCTTTGCTTAAAGTGTTTCTTGGGCATGTTACCATAACTACATGCAGTAAGACCAAACAGCTTTAAAATAATTCAGCAGTTTTGGCAAGAATAACATGTTCACACTCACAGTTTTTATGTATCCCACAGATTTGTTTTACTGTAATTTGAGAACAGGAAAATATACAATGTGTCCGATTTTACAGATAAAGTTTTTAGTGTTATATTTGGCATTGGTGTTTCACCCTTCACCCTCATCTGTTTTCAGTTAATTTCCTCATTGTTAACCAGTTGTGCCGTTGTAGTAATATTAATATGCATTCTTACATGTTTACCAATTCATATTCATACTTTGTGAGCGCTCGTAAGATTTCAGGTAGGACACAATTTGCAAAAGTCCTTTTGCAGGTGCATTGATCTTTACCTGAAAGAATGCAGTGTTTATGTGTTGGTTTGCCCTTTCTGGTTTTAACACTTTCAGTTGTGTCTTTATGTGTCTCCCACAGGCTGTGGAGAGCATCTGATTCGCACCATGCTGGCACGGGAATGCTCTACCGCCATGCAGTCAGAAGATGCCCACCAAGCGTTGCTGGAAGCTATGCAAAACAAGTTCATCAGTGAGTTGTACACATGTAGCTTTATTTCCTAGATTGGTCAGCCAAGAATGTGTTTGTGCAAAACATAATGATGTTTGAGTAGGATAAACAGACAGACCCATTGGGAAGCCTAAAAGAAGTCAGAAGATAGTTGGAGTGATAGATTTTATTTTTTTTGCTTCACCTGGTGATACTTTTTTGCAACTTAAACTTGGGTAATAACATCATTTGTGGCAACTTGCCCCCCAGCTCCACAGAACATTATAACTGACATTCAAAATACAATTTAGACAATGTTTTATTGAATGTTCATGTGAAGGTTTTATGTGTTTTATTCTTGGAAGTTTCCCATTTTAGAATGTTTAGCTTTATTTACTCTGCCAATGACTGACCATGTGACAATGAGCCTGTACCAGTTCGGCTTTGTCATCACCATTTGTTACACTGACACATTTGGACTAAAACCTGTTCAAGTGAACTCAGCTGTTAAGCTTGTTTTACTTTTTTTTTTTAATGCTCTTTATATCTAATAATGGTTTCAATAAATTAAAGGACTTCCACCTGGACGACAGCACTTTTCTCCTTACATAAGTTTTTAAAAGTTTCACAGCCAAACATTAGTGTCTTTGGCATGTCAATATTTTTGGCTATAATTGCACATGCCACAAACATCTTATATTTCTCTCATTTTGATAGTCAATATAAATCACAGGTATGATACATTTGAAGTCATCACCCTTTAGAGTTCAGTATAATTGGTATTGAACAACGACAACGGTATTTTTTCAAAAATAAAAAATTTAAATGCACTGTTCCTCATTACTATGCACACCAGAGTTTCAAAGCATTTAACTGGTTGTAAAGAATTGAAAATGGTCAATTGTAGCATTAGGAGGTCATATTTACTGAAAGCAAAAGCTATTTTAATCACTAACATTTTAAAAGGTAAAGTTACTTGTTAAGGTAAGATCCCTTCTTTGATATGTCCTTCCCAATTATTACATTGAACGTGTGAGTTATGGGGCGTTTCTGCTTGAATTTCTTTGCAAGATTTCAGAATAGCCTCCCACTGCTGCTGTTTTGGGATATGCCTCCTATCCTCTTGGATTGGTTGACGATGCTCCGTAGGTTATCAATTGGGTTGAGGTGAAGGGGAAAAAGGGGCTAAATCATGAGTTTCTCACCTTTTATGGCCATAGCAGCCAATCACAGAGAGGAATTTTTGCATCATGAGATGGTGCATTGTCATGCATGAAGGAAATGTTGCTTCATATTGTACCATGGAACAAAGTGGTTAGCCAGAAACTCTACATACATTGCTGACCATATTGCTTGATATCTTTGGCATGCTTAATATTGTTGAATATCATTTTTAAGCAGTTTTCTTTTAATTGAGCTCACCTGGCCTTTATGACAATTGTCCAAGATTGATATCAGTAACCAAAGAGCCCCAACACAAATGGCAACACAATGCCATAAATTAATTTCATTGAAAAACAAAAAATAGACATTTATTACTAAACTCGGATTGGCATAATACTTTGGAACACACTGTAAACAAATATTTCACACCTCTTTAACAAATATTTTACACCTCTTTAACTGTCAACTAACAGTCATAGTAAATCCTGCTTTTCAGGAGAGTTACCTTCCGAGAAACCAGTGAATCGTGAGTAATCAATAAACCCATAAAAATATTTCAATGTTTTGGACAAACAGCCCCCCCGGGCTCCTCTCCCTACTTCCCACCACCTAACCCCCACCCTCCAAACAGATTAACATTTGCTGTAAAAGTGACTGTTGGAAATTAGGGATGTCATGGTGTGTTTGGGATTGGCTGCCGACTCCTCCCTGAGTCACCACCTTATCGCTCCTCCATGAGTCACCACCTTATCGTGGTGGAGGAGTTTGCGTGTCCCAATGATCCTAGGAGCTAAGTTGTCGAAGGCATCGTGCCCCTGGTAAGGTCACCCATGACAAACAGATCCTAGGGGAGGGACCAGACAAAGAGTGGCTCAATAGACCCCAATGATGCACAATAACAATGTTTTCCCTCGCCCGGACGCAGGTCACCGGGGCCCCCCTCTGGAGCCAGGTCTGGAGGTGGGGCACGATGGCAAGCGTCTGGTGGCCGGGCCTGCACCCATGGGGCCCGGTCGGGCACAGCCCAAAAAGGATTTGTGGGTCCCCCCGCCCATGAACTCACCACTCGTGGGAGGGGCCAAAGGGGTCGGGTGCAAAGAGAGCTGGGTGGCGGCCGGAGGCAGAGGTCTTGGCGCCAAATAATAAGAAGCTAGTTGTTGGTACGTGGAATGTCACCTCTCTGGCAGGGAAGGAGCCTGAGCTGGTGCGTGAGATGGAGAAATTCTGGCTAGATATAGTCGGACTCACCTCAATGCACAGCAAGGGCTCTGGAACCAGTCCTCTCAAGAGGGACTGGATTTCAGTCGACTCTGGTGTTGTCGACAATGAGAGGCGACGGGCAGGAGTGGCAATTCTTGTTGCCCCCCGGCTCCAAGCCTGCACGTTGGAATTTAACCCAGTAAACGAGAGGGTAGTTCCCCTACGCCTTCGGGTTGGAGGACAGGTCTTGACTTTTGTTTGCGCTTATGCGCCAAACAGCAGTTCAGAAAAAAACACCCTTTTTGGAGTCCTTGGAATAAGTACTAGAGAGTGCTCCCTCCGGAGATTCCCTTGTTCTGCTGGGTGGCTTCAACGCTCATGTTGGCTGCGACAGTGAGACCTGGAGAGGTGTGATTGGGAGAAACGGCCCCCCTGATCTTAACCCAAGCGGTGTTTTGTTATTGGACTTCTGTCCTCGTCACGGGTTGTCTATAACAAACACCATGTTCAAGCAAAAGGGTGTCCACATGTGCACTTGGCACCAGGACACCCTGGGCCGCAGTTCGATGATTGACTTTGTGGTTGTGTCGTCGGACTTGCGGCCACATGTTTTGGACACTCGGGTGAAGAGAGGGGCGGAGCTGTCAACCGATCACCACCTGGTGGTTAGTTGGTTCCGATGGTAGGGGACGATGCCGGTCAGACCTGTCAGTCCCAAACGCATTGTGAGGGTCTGCTGGGAACGTCTGGCAGAGTCCCCTGTCAGAAGGAGTTTCAACTGCCACCTACGGGAGAGCTTTGACCATGTTCCGAGGGAGGCAGCGGACATTGAGTCTGAGTGGGCAATGTTTCGTGCCTCCATTGTCGTTGCGGCTGATCGGAGCTGTGGCCGTAAGGTGGTCAGTGCCTGTCGTGGCGGTAATCCCAGAACCCTTTGGTGGACACCAGTGGTGAGGGATTCCGTCAAGATGAAGGAGTCCTATCAGGCTGTTTTGGCCCATGGGACCAAGCCGGATGGCTTCAAAGAGATTCTGGACCACCATCCGCCGTCTCAGGAGGGGGAAGCGGTGCACAGTCAACACCGTGTATGGTGGGGACGATGTGCTGCTGAACTCGACTCGAGATGTTGTGGACCGGTGGAGGGAATACTTTGAAGACCTCCTCAATCCCACCGACACGTCTTCCAACATGGAAGCAGTGCCTGGGAGCTCTGAGGCAGGTTCGCCTATCTCTGGGGCTGAGGTCACTGCGGTGGACAAAACGCTCCTTGGTGGCAGGACCCCGGGGGTAGATGAGATTCGCCCGGAGTTCCTTAAGGCCCTGGATGCTGTGGGAGTGTCTTGGTTGACACCACTCTGCAGCATCGCGTGGACGTCTGGGTCAGTTCCCCTAGACTGGCAGACCGGGGTGGTGGTCCCGCTTTTCAAGAAGGGGGACAGGAGGGTGTGTTCTAACTGGCAGTGTGGGATCACACTCCTCAGCCTTCCCGGTAAGGTCTATTCAGGGGTTCTGGAGAGGATGATCCGCCGGATAGTGGAATCTCGGATTCAGGAGGAGCAGTGTGGTTTTTGTCCTGGTCGTGGAACTGTGGACCAGCTCTATTCTCTCAGCAGGGTTCTTGAGAGTGCATGGGAGTTTGCCCAACCAGTCTTCATGTGTTTTGTGAACTTGGAGAAGGCATTCGACCGTGTTCCTCGGGGAATACTGTAGGGAGTGCTCCGGGAATATGGGGTATAGGACCACGTAATCCGGGCGGTTCGTTCCCTGTATGACCGGTGTCAGTTTGGTTTGCATTGCCGGCAATAAGTCGTACCCTTTTCTAGTAAGGGTTAGACTGCCCTTTGTCATTGATTCTCTTCACTACTTTCATGGACAAAATTTCTAGGCGCAGCCAGGGCGTTGAGGGGTTTCAGTTTGGTGGCCACAGGATTCGAGCTCTGCTTTTTGCAGATGATGTGGTCCTGTTGGCTTCATCGAGCCGTGACCTTCAACTCTCACTGGATCGGTTCGCAGCTGAGTGTGAAGCGGCTGGGATAAGAATCAACACCAACAAGTCCGAGTCCATGGTTCTTGCCCGGGAAAGGGTGCCATCTCCGTGTCAGGGATGAGGTCCTGCCCCAAGTGGAGGAGTTTAAGTACCTCAGGGTCTTGTTCACGAGCGATGAAAGGATGGAACGCGAGATGGACAGGCGGATCGGTGCAGCGTTTGCAGTGATGCGGACTCTGCACCGGTCTGTCGTGGCGAAGAGAGAGATGAGCCAGAAGGCAAAGCTCTCAATTTACCGGTCGATCTACGTTCCTACCCTCACCTATGGTCATGAGCTTTGGGTAGTGACCGAAAGGACTAGATCGCGGGTACAAGCGGCCGAAATGAGTTTTCTCCGCAGGGTGGCTGGGTTCTCCCTTGGAGATAGGGTAAGAAGCACTGTCATCCGGGAGAGACTCGGAGTAGAACCGCTGCTCCTCCGCATTCAGAGGAGCCTGATGAGGTGGCCCGGGCATCTGGTTAGGATGCCTCCCGAATGCCTTCCTGGGGAGATGTTCAGGGCACCTCCAACCGGTAGGAGGCCTCCAGGAAGACCCAGGACACGTTGGGGAGACTATGTCTCTCAGCTGACCTGGGAACACCTGGGCATCCGCTGGGAATAGCTGGACGAAGTGAGAGGGAAGTTTGGGCTTCTCTGCTTAGGTTGCTGCCCCCGCGACCCGACCTCAGATAAGCGGAAGAAATTGGATGGATGGATGCCGATATGCTGTATTTTGAAGATCGATAAAGATCAGCTTCCGCCACAAAATCGGGCCAATCCGGTTGCCGTAACTCTGGGCAGCACTCCACATGGAAGAACACCGCCATGCAGACATATCGGTGGGGTACCATGGTATAATTAGTTCTCGTTGGATGCTTGATATTCAGCTTTGTAGTTACAGCAATAGATTCCCCTCACTGTGCCCAGACTCCTCTGTCATGGTCCTGGCCGCTCGCACGAGAAGTGCCACTCAACTGCTGTTTGTTACTAAGTACTGTTATACTGTTATTTTATTTGCATGTCAGCACTCAGCACACAGTCCTTCAAGCAGACTACACTTTTCTTATCCTACACACTTGACTCCAAAAGCTAGCTCTAACCAGCATGAAGAACACTACTGCCTGCTATAGCCCACACACTAAACAGCAGCTTGCCACAACACAATAATCCCACCACTCCAGTATTTTGCACGCCCATTTTTTCCAATGTTATCTTTTATTGGACAGATTTTTATTTTCATTAGGGACCTGACTCATAGAGGTTTGTTACGAAAGCCAAACAATATTGTTGATTAAGCTGTGTAATAAAAAAAAAAAAAAAAAGTAAATTCAGCAAAATTTTGGTTGCATTAATACTTTTTAATGCTTTAAAGAGCTACTTTAATAACCATATTCAATTCCACAAATTCATGTTTGTAACAAAGGTTTATTATTTTAAAAAAGTGATCGTATCGGATTGGCAAGACAAACATTTTTATTATTAAATCGGAAGCCAAAAAATTAGATCAGGATATCCCTATTGGAAATATTACTTTATATACCTTCTTTCATGATTGCCATTGTTCACTCGCAACCCAATCCAGGGTTAAGCCCTTAATGTGGGTATATTCACCTCGCTGCAAGTTTTGAGGCTGAATCGACTTTTTGTAAATTATTGCATACATGTGGTGAATGAGATGTTTTCCTCACCCAAAATGGTTTATTTTTAGAGAAAAAATAAAGAATTTTGACCAAAAATGTACAAATTTGCGGGGCTGTGAATGCTAAATTGCAAATGTGCCAGGATCCATTGTATTAAGTTGCTTAGAGGGTTTTGTGTAGAATGTTTACAAAGGTAAAATGTGGCTTTTTAATGCCTTAAGTATTTCTTTCTGCTTCAAGGCTCACCCTTTCTGGCCAGTGAGGATCGAGTTTTGGGTGGAGTAATTGTCTTGCGATGCTGCAGATTTGTGGAACCTCAGCCATCTCCAAATATTCAGGGTGCATTAGGTGAGACATGAAACATTTCTGTTCCGGCTACCTTTGGCATCCATACCACAGCTGAGGTTAGACAACGATTTGGCTGCTGATATTTAAAATAATCTATCATCGCATAATTAAGAAGAAGGGTGTGGGCAGGTGGGTCACCGCAGCTTTCCTGGCGGGTGGTCCATGTTTTGACTTGCACAATCAGGCTCCTGTTTCACACCCTTCATCTCAGATCTCACAGAGACCTCCCACTATGGAATCAACTGCTAATCTTCAGACAAGCAGATGCCTTCTGAATATGCCCTAGTTTAACTGATTTCTTGGTGGATCTGGTTTTACTACCTGTAGCTTTTGAAAAAAACAAACTTTTTTCCGCTTTCTTTTGCATCAGATACTTAGCTTTACAAAAAACTGGGTTTGGTTTATGTTGTTTAAATTTGCCATCATTTGTCATTGTCTGATCAACCCTGTTATTCTTTAATGATCAAAGTGAACTATTGTATCAGCTATTGTATTGTATTGTATTGTAATTTGTACTTGGGTTTTTTTAACTGTCTTTTCTCAGTGGAGTTTCTTTGGAGTCACACCACAGAAAGCATGTGTGTTGGCTACATGTCTGCCCAAGATAGCAAAGCAAAGGTGAGCTCTTAATTAAGTTGTTCTGACAAGATAATTATTTTGAATCAGTTTAAGCAATATCAAATTGTGTGTTGGCACTACTTCATCTTTCACCTGACTTTCATTGAAGTTTAAAGTTAGTCATTGATGCAACATGCTTGAACATTGTCCATTTTCATTGGTATGTTAATAACAACAAAAATGATGCGGTTAATCCTGACCCAACGGTATTTATAAATATTTATAAAGGATTTCCTATTTATAAATCAAAATTTTCCGGTCTTCTTTCGGTACATTCTGTACTAGAGCCCTTTAGATTTAGATCTTGTATTACACAATTAGCCATTTAAGACACAAATCAGACCTGCGCTCGTGTGTGTTACTGTAAATGGGCTCCGATATTTGTTACATGAGGTACATCCGCAACAGTAACTCGTGTTTGCGATTCTCATGCCTGCTGTGAGATTTTAAACCTGCTATAAAATCCTGATGTTCCGGCGATAAAGTCTGGTGCTTGTCTGTCTCACAAAACAGTTAACATAGGGCTGTCACAATAACAAATTTTGCTAAATGGTAATTGTCCAATAAATTATTGCCAATTTACTAGATTATTGTCAATAATATTTTGAGACCATTTTTTTTCCATTAATGATACGATAATATACTGTAAGGCATAATAATGCAAACACTGTAACAAGAGAAAACATGTTTGTAAGTTATCAAGAGTATTTAACCTTGTAATGGGAATGTCAACAGTAGTAATTTGCCAAAGTGTATTGCTGAGAAAAAATAGATCAGTAGAAAACAGACATAATGCATATCGTGGACACGATGCCATATTTCTGATTTTTAAATCAGTGTTCGGTTATTGTCTGCATATTGACAAAAAACTGAGATAGAACACAGAAATAATCGGTTCACATTTTGTGTCAATGCACACATACGCTCCTTTGCATATATACTTTTTTTAATTACTTTTGGCAACATTGTGTGAGGATTACGTTTACATTTAATGAGGTATAACATTTTGTTAGAGTTGTGGCCAAAGTACAGCAAAATACATGTACAATGAGGTCTTACACTTGAAGAATCTCGGCAGTGGAAACCTAAGTTAAACTGTTTTGTAGTATTTGTTTGTCTTTATCACAAACTTTTGCACACAAAAATTGTTTTATTATTTAAACAGATGCACAGATAGAACAAACCCTCTTGTCATCCAGCCTGTTTGGTATCGAGTTACCAAATTTGTTTTTATTTATTGTGCGGTTAATTGATTTATTCATTACTGTGGCAGGCCTACAGTCACATTACTGGTGACCAGTGTTGCTTAATTTAGGCAAAAATATATACAATTTGGAGTGTTTAAGAGTGTTTTGACTACCCCTCAGCCACAGTGACGGAACTGTCCGGGTTCGTGTCCTCCGACTGTTTTCTGTATGAAAAGTATGTCTGGGATTGAGAAGGGCCTCAAGGCATTCTTTCCACAGACGACTATATCCCCAGTCGAGGTAAGCAGGCTTCTGTCCCCACTGTAAAGAGTGTGAATCGAGAACTGCTTCCTCTTTCTGAGGCGTCGGAGGGTTTGCCAGAACCTCTTCGAGGCCGACCGAAGGTCGTGCTCCATGGTCTTACTCTTTGGCCACAGCTGAACTCCTCCCACACCTGAGTTTTTGCCTTGACCACCGCCAAAGCTGCGTGTCACTTGGTCTGCTGGTACTCTCGGGTGCTTTGGGAGTCCCAAATGGCATCCACTCTCGATAAAGGCTCCTTCCTCAGCTTGACGGCAGCCTCTGACCTCTGGTGTCCACCATCGGGTTTGAGTCTTGCCACCACGACTGGCACCAACCACCTTGCGGACGCAACTGACTGTCTACCTCAGCAATGGACGCACGGAATACAGCCCATTCAGACTCAATATCCCCGTCCTCCTCCGGGATGCAGGCAAAGTTCTGCCAGAGGTGAGTGTTGAAGACTCTGCCAGATGTTGCCAGCACACCCTCACTACACTAGGTATGTCCGGCACCCTACCCCGCCATTTAATCCTTGTCATCACCAGGTGGCGATGACAGCTTTGCCCCTCTTTTCACCCGGGTGTACAGAACATGCGGATGCAGTCTGCGGTCTGATGATACGACTACAAAGTCCTTTTGTCAAGTGCACTTGTGGACATCCTTATATTCGAACATGGTGTTTGTTATGGACAAAAAGTGGTTCGCACAAAAGTCCAACAAAATACTGCACAGGTTCAGCTTGGGGAGGCCTTTTCTTCCCAATCACATCCCTCCAGGTCGCACTGTCATTGCCCAGCAGAACTACGGAGTCACCAGCTGGGATGCTCTCCAGGACCCCTCTAATAAGACTCCAAGAAGGCTGGTGACTCTGAACTGATATTCGGCACATACAACGGTCAGGACCCTTTTCCCAGCCCGAAGGCGTAGGGAAATAACCCTCTCATTCACCGGGGATGACGCCAACACAGAGGCACCAAGCCAGAGGGCTATTAATAAGCCCACATCAGCTCGCCGCCTCTCCCCTGCAGCAACTCCAGAGTAGAACAAGGTCCAGCGCCTCTCGGTTACAGAACCCAAACTGGGGATCGAGGTGAGTCCGACTACAGCTAGTCGGAATGTCTTTACATCTTGCATGAAGTTGGGCTCCTTCCCCACCAGAAAAGTAACATTCCATGTAACAAGAACCAGATTTGGCTGTCGAAGACCAGTGAGCCTGCATGCCTGCCCTTGACCGCCACCCAAATCGCATAGCACCGGACCCTTATGCTTGCCCCTGCAGGTGGTGGGTATGCCGGGGGGAGATCTTGTGTGGCTTCTCCTTATGCTTGCCCCTGCAGGTGGTGGGTCTGCCAGGGGGGGGAAATCTTGTGTGGCTTCTTCAGGCTGGGCCCGGCCTGGCTCCACGAGTGAATTCCCGACCACCAGGCGCTCGCCTGCGAGCCCCTCCCCCAGGCATGGTTCCAGGGTGAGTCCCCGAAACCCCACATCCGGGCAAGGTGCAGAACCTCCTAAAAAATTTTCATAAGGTTCTTCTGAATCACTATTTGTCTGACCTGTCATCTAGAAACTGTTTGCCAATGGAGACCCTACCAGTGGCATAAAGTCCCCAATAACATAGCCCCTAGGATCACTCAGGCACTCAAACCCCTCCACTACGATAAGGTGGTGATTTACGGAAGAGAAGCGTTTACTGGAGCAGTTTGCAGCAGAGTGTGAAGCTTCTGGGATGAGACAGTACCTCCAAATCTGAGGCCATTGTTCTCAGTCGGAAACTAGTGGATTGTACCCTCTGGGTTGGGAGTGAGGTCTTGCCCCAGGTGGAGGAGTTCAAGTATCTCCAGGTGGCTGGTCTCACCCTAAGAGAAAGGGTGAGGAGCTCGGCCATCCTGAAGGAGCTCAAGAGTAGAGCCGCTGCTCCTTCACATCGAGAGGACCCTGTTGAGGTGGCTCAGGCATCTAGTCCGGATGCCTCCTGGGTGAGTTGTTCTGACATGCCCAGCCGAGAGAATATCACTGTATACGTGTACTACTCTACTGCACGTCATATGTTGTTATACCAAGTTTTAATATTATACCAAACAAACCCAACAAAGTAAACAAAAATTTGATTTGGACTCTAAAAAGAAAGGACAAAACATCAGTGCGGTAAAAAATTATGTAAGGGTCAGCCGTACAACATACAACAATCACCTAAACATTTGAATACATGCAATGAGTAACCATAGCAACATAATACAAAGCAACAGCAAGTCCTCTCAATGGCAGAAATTTGGCAACAGTTTGATATTTCCAGATGTGCTGTCCAAGCTCCTCTGTAGAGTACAAAGAAACGTGCAAGGCTTAAGAGCAGCAATTAAACAGAGTAGCAAAGGAAGGACACATAAAGCAACACTTCCCTTTGAATTATCAATATGTCTTTACCTGCCATCATTTTGTAAAACCTCCAGGTACACCCTTAGTAAAAAACTGACTTTACATAAGTGGAAATATTTGTAACAGACAACAGGCTGTTGGGCAGAAAGTTTGAGAGAGGTGTGCATATGATTTATTTACAGTGAAGTGAATGCATTGCAGATTGTTGAGTTGGGGTGCATCTTCTAATAAATGAATGGTTACTTGTGCATTGAATCAATGGTTTACCTGGTCAGTGCTCAACACAGAACAACAATGTTGATGTAAAGTTTTTCTACCCCCCCTTTGCATATTTGTTTTAGTCAGCTTGGTGCCTTCATTGTTGGAGTGAGGACGGATTTGTGTTATGTAACCATTTGTATTTTATTCTGTTTGACTTTCAAGATAAATTACACGAGTAAAGTTAGTATGATTTCATTTAGTTTTTCAGCAACAACATTGTGGTATCATGGCTTTGATAATTGCTCACACCGATCTGTTCAGCTAATGGATCTCTGTCACTCTGAATGAAGAGAGACCACTGTTGTTGAAGTTCGGCTCAGATTTCAAAGAATTTGTGCTTTGTCCTGCTGAGCACCAACCCACTCCTTCTAAGTTTGTCTCATCTGCATTCAAAGTATGAAAACATTTACTTAAAATTGATTTACTATATACAGTGTTTATTTGCAGAATGTAAAGTTTTCTGTAAGTTTGGTTGCTAAATGTCAGCATGCAAGGTTTGCTTTCTCCTCCGGATTGTCTATCTCCCTTTTTATCCAAAGTCAGCTAGGATGGGCTCCAGCTCATTCTTTACCATAATGAGAACAAGTGGTATAGAATATTGATGGATGCATGGATGGATTTATAATTTTGCGTAGTAACAGAATTTCAATTATATCTATACACAACAATAACATTAACAAACATTGGCCATAACGGCCCCAGAAAACCCTGCAATGTGCCATTAAACACCAAAAAAAACAGCAAGTTGAAGTAACAAGGCTGCAAAACTTGCACGTGCATCTGTTTCTTTCACCATCTGCATACCAGAGCAGCTGGCTGTTCAGTCCTTAAAGCCAACATTATGGGTGCAAAACAAAACTCGAGCCTTTGCCTCTCGGCTGGGCCTCTAAGCACTGCCAAGACATTCTCTACTGAATGAATGCCAAAGTGAATGGCATCTGTTCCCTGTCCAATCTGTTTGGGTCAAAGAAAAGCGAAGAAATGTAAAGCTTTTGTTTTAAATCTGTCAAACCCTCCTAATGAGTGACAACTATTTCATAGAGCTTCACAAAGTATGCTCATGATATTGGACAGTTAGGTTAGTTGAGGCCAAAGGAAAAAGACAAAACCTTGGTGGGTAGTGATGTTTCCATTACATGTAGAGGCATTTTTTATGGGGAACTGAAAATTAACTCTTCATTGTGTTCAGTAAAGGCATGTGTGAGAACTTAAAAAATAGCACGAACTGTTGGTGTGCATTGCTTCTCAAGTGTGCGGTTACTGCAGCGCTACTGCATCAATTAGAGATGCTATACTTCCATACAAGGCGTTCAGAAGTTGCTTTTGGTCAAGAGCTGTAATGACAAGCACTTGATGCACTTTTTTTTTCATATTTAGTATTGTATGTGCTATGTATGCAGAACAGTGTTGGCTTTATGGGAAATGTTACAAAAACAACAAGGAAAAAGCAACAAAAGGTTATTGTTAATTACTGGTGGGAACAATCACGTTACTTATATGACACACCCGGGTCTGGCACTTGCTTGTGCTTGAGCAATTGTGCCAAAACCAGGTTCACCTCTTCAGGGCTCGAGCAAGAGAAGTGTTTCATGCTTGAGCCAAAACGAAGACCTCACACAAGTCAAACTAGATATTAGTTGTTGTGATCAAGAGGGCTACAAGTTGCTTAGTATGAGCAGACCTACACCCTTAGGTTGGTAGAATTTTACTGTGTCAGATTGCCCAAAAACGGTTCTACTCACCTACGTCTGCATTGGATTGAACATCAGGGCTTCACACATTTTAGCTTTCTGGATAGGCAAAGGCGTCTGTTTTTCTTTTGTACGTAGCTTATCGTGAAGAGAAATGTAAAATCTGCTGTGCCTCAAAAAGGTTTTGTTCCTCTTCCTGGACATCATTAGCACTATAAAGCTTCCACTGTGCAAACTAAGGCCAGAGAAAATGGGATGGCATGCAATGTAAGCCCCTTTGATAGTGTCTACTTTTCATACATGACAAATGTCTTTCATTCTTACGCATTTTGTTTTTGTTACCCATTTTAATAAATAGCACATGATTCCAAGAATGTGAAACCCACAACAAAAACTTTGACATATTTGGAAAGCTAAAGTTCTTTTGCAGTTTTATCTGCAATTAGCATGTGGTTTTGCTTGCCTGTAGAAGCATTTATGAAGTTGTTTTTGTGCACAAATTCAGAACTACTATGTTTTTCATGTTATGGTTTGACCCGGGTTTCATCTTCTCATGTGGTTGCTTCACTGAGTGACGATTTGACAGCAAACATGCTGTTTGTTTTTAGATTCATTTTTTCAGGATACTTTTGCAGCTAGTGTGTAATTTATTTGCTGGTCTACAAGCCCACCAATCCATTCATTGGTCACAATGCAGCAACACATGACAAATGGGTCGTCAATGTGCATTACACAGGCCAGACCTGATTAAAGCATATACAAATAGATTGTGATTTAAGTTGTAATGTAACCTTCCGTACACATGTTGCTGTTACATTAGGTGTTTACACACATTTATGGCTACATCAGACTTATTTACTCACTATAAATAACCGCTCATCCTCCCTGCACAGACCACATAAGTAGAGGTTTGGAACCAGCAACATTGTGTCAGCATTGTGGTGAGCTTACTCACTGGCTCTGTCTTACCTAACCAGTCACTGTGGACATTGTCAGGGCGCAAAAAAAAGGTCTCAAAAACATTATTTTGTAGTCATGTCTCAGCCTTCGGAGCCCTCTTAAACTGTACGATGTTGCACCTGTTTGTAAATAGTGTACATTTTTATTTGTGTTCAAGAGTTACAATTATGAAGAAAAACATTGGAATGGTTCTATTCGAGCATGCAAGCACCTTAAATTGATTAGGACTCAACTTTGAACCTTCACTTGAAACAGATTTAAAATGGCTGTTCTCAAAGCCTATCCCCAAAAGATGAAGGGAATAAGATGAATATAGATGTTGTATCAGAGGCATAATAACCCCAGAGAGTGTTGCCATGTGTGTGTAGACTCGTCTGGGTGTTGTCTGAGTGTATGACAGTTGCCCCCGGGGTACCTGGGGCCCTTCACTAAAAGAATGTTCTTGATATGGATGCTCCTGCAACTGGAGATGTGATGTTAGGGCAATTCAGTGGCCTGTTGATTACTTTAGTTTAATATATGCCTGCTTCAACTGTTCACAATGGGCACATAGAATCAACAAACTGACCTGTATGGCCTTTTTTCACCAGTTAGTTTGCCCAGCTGAACTGCTTTTGTCTGTGTTTGACTTAATGATCCCAGACAAAGCTTAACATCTAAGAATTCCCTCAAGACAACCCATAATGTGGCTCATTAAGAAACATTGACTCTACATGTCTGTATAAACTCATGCGATGAGTGCATCGATGCATCTGAGGTTTGCGGTTTGATTCAGATATGGCGTTTCATCCCAATTTCAAACAGTACAGAAGACTGTGCAGTCCTCCATGGGTATACCTCACCTTACCATCAATGACCCACTGCCAAACCGATCATGTGGCAGAATGTAGCAGGTTCCCAACTGCGTCTTGTTACTTCTTACATGTGCTCATTATGCTGTCATCTGACAAAATCTGGGGAATGCTATTTGGGCTGTGCTGTATCCGGATTGGAGCACAGCCCCACTTGTGGATGTTCAACCCATATGCCACCCTCATGGAGTTACGTAGTTTCAGAAAGGGCCATACGTAGTTTCAGAAAGGGCCATACAAGCAGAAGCCTTTTATATAAAGCACTGCCTGAAGTGGGTTAGCCTGATGGCTAATACTAGTAACAGCACAAGTTACTGTAATGTTGAGCTTTCCAACTACATTAATACAGAGACAGGTTAATATACCATGATAAGTTAGTGCATTTCAGAGCACCATTTTTTGCATATATATTTGTAAAGATTTTTTTTTAATTATATTACCTGCCTTTGTCTTGGATACCTGCCTCTGCGTCGACTTAGGCCACTTATATGTCTGAGCTGTCTCAAGAACCGGTGTTACATTCAGAAACGGTTCCATTATGATGCGTTGATGTGCGAGGGCGAACAGGTATCCTAAAAGTGTGATTGACAGCTCCACTGTGAAGATTGTGTTTATTTTTGAGTAATGTTTTAAATAATTTTATAAAAGTAACATTACTAAATGGGTAACCAATTAAGATTAGTCAACTACTTGTGAAGTACTGTAATTTCCAATGTAGAGGCCACTACTTTTTTCTAAAACGTAGAACCCCGCAGTTTATACAGCTAATTGTTCTGAAATGTTCAATGTTCAATACCACTAATCGTTTAAATACTGTGGCACTCACGAATCAGCGAGAAAACAGTAGCTCTTTGTTTGGCAGCAGCCCAAGCAATATGGAAATTCAATACAAGCTTGTTCAGCCATCGGAAATCGCAGGTCATTACTTAGCATTCTGACTGTCTGTGTCATCTTATAAAAACGGTAAAATCATCACACAGCACCTTAACACTTGGAAAGTAGCTAAAAAATATACAAGAAAAGGACCAATACAAATTTAAAAAATATACTTTTTTTTTTTTTTTTTTTTTTACTTAGGCTGGGTACTACTTTACCCAGCCTAAATAAAGAGCTGCCTGGTTCTCACTGACTCATGCACAACACAATATATCTTTTTATGACATGGACATGTGCGGCTTACAGTCCAGTACAGCTTTAAACAGTAGTGTTCAAAATAATAGCAGTCCAATGTGACTAACCGGATTGATTAATCACTGTTACTAGTATATTTTTATTGCTACATGGCAAACATGTTACCAGTAGATGCAGTAGATTTTTGGAAAACAAACAAGACCCAGCATTCATGACATGCACGTTCTTAAGGCTGTGTAATTGGGAAATTAGTTGAAAAGGGGGTGTTAAAAAAATAGCAGTGTGGCATTCGATCAGTGATCAATTTTGTGAAAAAAAACAAGTGTGAATCAGGTGGCCTCTATTTAAGAATGAAATCAGGGTTTGCATTTCTTTTTGAAAGCCTGAGGAAAATATGGGTCGTTCAAGACATTGTTCAGAAGAACAGCGTACTGTTCAGTTAAATGATCTCAGTGGTTAATCTCGTTAGTCACATTGGACTGCTATTATTTTGAACACTATACTGTAAGCACAAATCTAGTTTTCTCTCTAAATGTATTGGGTGAGGCTTAAACACAGGAAATAACGGTAATAACATTATAACAAATGTTGAAATTGTATCTCACGGTGTGTAATCTTCTGTGCTGTTTCCAGACACACATATCCAGATTACCACCTGGGACAGTTCCTGGTCAGTCCTTGGCTATCGAAGGAGGTGTTTGTCGCCTGATGAGTATGCTGGATTGAATCGCATTTCTCTTTTCGTCTTCTAAAGCAGTACGCTAAACACAACAAGCTTGGGTGTTTCACTTGTAGTTTGTGCACTTGCAGGACCTGCACCTGGATTATACTTGATACACCGTTGCCTTGATGCGCCTCTTTACTTTTCCACAGTTGCTTTCTTCCTTTTTAGTGTAGATAAGCTATGATAATATGGTCAACAGGGTGAGTGTTCTTTGTATTGGTGCACCAATGGAGCTATTTTTAAACCGAGATAGAATCTCAATACAAAATTGAAGTTAATAACTTTTCAATTAGGACATCATTTACTGCATATCTTGAGTGCAGGCTACTAGTGTTAAACACAAGTGATAAATAAGATCTTGTATATGTATTGCCTCAAAATGTACAGTGAAGAATCACACTTAGATGAGCCTTCTACAACCACACAAATAGTACTACCGTAGCACTGCATGAGTACAAAACAGGACTGCATATATGCACTTCCAAAGCTACGCCAGTACTGCATAGCACTCAGGTAGCAGTTCAGATATTTACCATGAAGAATGACTGTTAGAAAACCATTAAAATAATGCACATTTATTGTTACATTAAGAAAGATATGTATTTTGTGGTTTTGAGGAAAAAAGGGTAATGTAATCTTTTAATTTAGCATGTAAAAGCTGGTAGTGCTTGACTTGAAAATATCTTATCCAAATGATTGTTTAAAAACAGATTAAAAATAAATTATCTTTTCCTGACATTGCAGCGAAAAACTATAAAAAATACAGAACATCCTAATATGTGCACAACTCTGTACTTGGCTTCAAACGTAAATAAACTTATGTTACGGTGTTACTGTGTCATAATTTCTCACTACCTTCCAGACAAGATGATTCCTTGGAATTGTAGTGTTTTTTCTCCAGAAAAAAGCTTTTAGGAGAAAATATTTCCAAGCCTGGCAGCACGGTGGCTGAAATGGTAGCATGTTGGCCTCACAGTCAGGAGGTTCTGGGTTCGAATCTCTGTTGGGCATCTCTGTGTAGAATTTGCATGTTCTCCCCGTGCGTGTGTGGGTTTTCTCCGGGTACTCCGGTTTCCTCCCACATTCCAAAAACATGCATATTAGGGTAATTGGTGACTCTAAATCGTCCATAGGTATGAATGTGAGTGTGACTGGTTGTATGTCTTTGTTTGTCTATATGTGCTCTGCAATTAACTAGCGACCAGTCCAGGGTATACCCCGCCTCCCGCCCAAAGTCAGCTAGGACAGGCTCCAGCATACCTGCGACTCTAATGAGGATAATCGGTATAGAAAATGAATGAATGAATTTCCAAGCCTGAGAGACAGCATTTTATTCCGAAGTGTGGACCGTCAAAAATATATAGTCTGGGAATAAATTAACATGCTGGTTGGAAAAAAACTCAGCAGACAGCTGCCAGTATGCTAAAACTCCTCTGAAAGTATTTTAAGGAGCTGCAATTTTTACCTTTCAGAATTTATACTTTCACAATTTTTTAATTATATCCAACAGATGTAATATTTACTGAGGTCAAAGGTTTAGCAGCTGTTCTCTGTTTGCTTTTGTTCTGGGTCTCATTGTTAACCTTCAGATTTTTATTGTACCGTGTCAAAGCAAGAGCATGACTTTAAAAGCTATATGATCAAAGATGCAAGAGTTTGATGGGTTTAAAGGTCATACTGGTAGTTTTTCTTGGAATTATAAACCAATTTTCCTTTAATATCTTTGCTCACACCGTATTCCAGATTGAAAACATCTCAAATTTAATCTGTTTGAAGGCAGCAATTTTTCTGTTGCTTGTGTGTACTGTACAATTTTGTTGGGAGTGACTACTTTTTGACTTCCCGCACTGGCAGCTTGATTTTCAGGTGTTAGAAGTCACACTCCTGTGAGATCACAAACATGCAAAGTGTAGCTGACAGTTCAAGAGAAGTGTTAAAAATGGGGGGGTGGGGAGTTGGGTGCATCATGTGTTTGTGTTTGCTCCCAGCCTCATGACCCTGGATTGATCCTGCAGGTCCATCTAAAAGAGCTGTTTGTTACCACTCGCCTTACCCATACTCAGACCAGTCACCATTACCTTGATTATGGGTCATTACCAGAGTGCCCTCTTTTCATCAGAGCTAATCTGTGTTGCTGGGAGATCCTCAAGCAAACTGCATTTTGGAAACCTTGCCCTCCAAGCTTCAACCTTCTTGCCCTGAATCCCCTTTTGCTTTGAAAAAGGATCCTGGATCTTTAAAAAAGTGGACAAGGTCTTGAGCCGATCAAGGTGTATCCAATGCCTGGTGCTCAGCGAGGCTCTTAAATGCAAAACAGACGGTGGAGCAAATAAAGATCAAAGACGGTGGGCCGGCCCGCTGTCCTCACATGCCAAATGCTGCTGTCACAATGAATCACGGCCATGCGCCTTCCCTACTCATGAGGCTTCAGCTCCTGCCCGAAAGACGCCGACCTCCTCGTCACTGTCACCATGTTTTACATCAGCACACGGTGTTGTACACATTACGCCATGTATAGGTTGGCAATACTTGACCCACAGGATAAAGCGGGAGATGATGATGTTGGCTGTAGTTGTCTTAAGTGAATCCCGACAGCAGATCAAGCATTTTTTTTTATTCACCACTCAGTCCCATGAAAGGTTATGGCCATGGCGTCTTCTCCATCAGCAGTTGTCATCCTACCTGTAGAACTACAGTGGAACGTTATCAACCGCATCTTAACTGTTGAAATTTATAACTAGGCTTGACTTTTATCAACAGCAGAACAAGTTTACCGTCGAGTCAGCCATTTCTGCACATCTTTTCCCTTCTCCCTTTACCTTACTTACAATAATAATCTTCTATGAAAGGAGGACGGAAACTGTATTTAAGCCACGAGTGTCCAAACCTTTTCCATCCTAGGGTCAGATACTCACACTCATATACAGTAGAAAATATATATCTCACACACTGCAAAAAAAGTTAGAGGAACACTTTGAAAACACATCAGATCTAAACGGGGGGGGGGGGGGGGGGGGTGATGTTGAATATTTTTCCTGATAATAAGTAGATGATGTATTAGTAACAAAATGATGCCACATAATTTGATAGAAATGAAAATAATCACTCTATAGAGGGGGGACGTCAAAGACACCCCAAAAATGAGTAAAAAAAATGCAGCAGACTGGTCCATTTGCTAAAATGTCACTGTAGCAAATGATTCTCAGTAGTTTGTGTGGCCCCCACGTGCTTGTACGCATGCCTGACAATGTCGGGGCATGCTCCGTACGAGACTACGGATGGTGTCCTGGGAGATCTCCTCCCAGATCTAGACCAGGGCATCACTGAGCTCCTGGATAGTCTGAGGAGCAACTTAAACATAATGTCCCAGAAGTGTTCTATTGGGTTTAGATCAGGTGAACGTGGGGGCCAGTCAATGGTATCAATTCCTTCATCCTCCAGGAACTGCCTACATACTCTAGCCAAATGAGGTCAGTCATTGTCGTGGACTAGGAGAAACCCAAGTCCCACTGCACCAGCGTAGGTTCTGACAATGGGTCCAAGGATTTCATCCCAATACCTAATAGCAATCAGGGTGCCATTATCTAACCTCTAGAGATCTGCGTCCTTCCAGGGGTATGCCTCCCCAGACCATCACTTACCCACCACCAAACCGGTCATGCTGAATGATGTTGCAGGCAGCATACTGTTCTCCACGACTTCTCCAGACCATTTCAGGTCTGCCGCATGTGCTCAGGTTGAACTTGCTCTCATCTGTGAAGAGCACAGGGCGCCAGTGGCGTAGTTGTCAATTCTGGTAGTCAGGTAGCGCACCATGCTATCAACAGAGATGTTGAGCCAAGCCAAATGAAAACTACAACAGTATAAAGTCAGTCAGTAAAAAACAGCCAAAAGAGATGAGGAGTCACTGGCCTCAACCTGGAAAACCATTCCTGTTTTGGGGTCTGTCTCATTGTTGGCCCTCTGATGCACCTGTTGTTGATTTCATTAACAACAAAGCAGCTGAACCTGATTAACAACCCCCTCTGCTACTTAACTGACCAGATCAATATCCCAGATGTTTGACTGATAGGTTACTATACTCTGATTAAAAAGTGTTCCTCTAATTTTTTTTAGCTGTGTTTGTGTGTGTGTGTGTGTGTGTGTATTCATTCATTCATTCATTCATTTTCTATGCCGCTTATCCTGCTGGAGCCTATCCCAGCTGACTTTAGGCGGGAGGCGGGGTACACTGTGGACTGGTCGCCAGTCATTCGTAGGGCACATATAGAAAAACTCCACACAGAGATGCCAAACGGAGATTCGAACCCTGAACTTTATATTATTATACACACACACACACACACACACACACACACACTGTATTTTAACTAAAAAATGATAATATAACTTTTTCCCCAACCTAAGTTTTCAATAATGACAACTTGTTTCTTGTTTCTCAAAATATTATGACGTAAAAAATAACCATTCCATTTTCCTCCGTTTATCTGGGTCCGGGTTGCGGGGCAGCACTTTCAGTAGGAAAGTCCAAACTTCCCGGTCTCCGGCGACCTCTTCCAGCTCCAACGGGAGGACACTGGTGTCCCCAGGCCAGCTGTGAGACATAGTCCCTCCAAGTCTTTCCCGGGGTCTTCTCCCAGCTGGGCGTGCCCGAAACACCTCACCAGGGAGCTTTGCCTTCCAGCTCAGCTCTCTCTTCACCACGACGGTCCAGTACAGTGGCCGCATTACTGCAGACGCTGCTCCGATCTATCTGTTGACCTTCCGCTCCAACCTTCCCTCGCTCATGAACAAGACCCCGAGATACTTGAACTCCTCCACCTGAGGCAAGACCTCACTCCCCACAATCCACAGGGTACAATCCACCCGTTTCGTTTCCCAGGACAGGAGACACTGAGGGACACTTCGAATGCCTTTTCCAAGTCTACAAAGCACATGTAGATCAGTTGGGCAAACTCCCACATACCCTCCAGTACCCTTGCAAGGGTGTAGAGCTGGTCCAGTGTTCTGCGACCGGGACGAAAACCACATTGCAGGTCCTGTAACCGAGGTTCGACTAACAGTCGTACCCTTCTCTCCAGCACCCTGGAGTAGACTTTCCCAGGGAGGCTGAGGAGTGTTATCCCCTTATAGTTGGAACCCACCCTCCTGTCCCCGTTTTTAAAAATGGGGACCACCACACCGGCCTGCCAGTCCAGAGGTACTGTTCCCGACTTCCATGCGATGTTGAAGAGGCGTGTCAACCGAGACAGTCCCTCAACATCCAGAGCCTTGAGTAATTCAGGGCGAAACTCGTCCACCCCTGGAGCCTTGCCATTGGGGAGAGTTTTGACTACCCTAGATACCTCAGCCACGGTGATAGAACTGTCTGCGTATGTGTCCTGAGACTCTGCTTCCTCTACGGAAGGTATGTCAGAAGGATTGAGATTAAAAAATAACTTTTTCCTTTAATAATTATTTTTGCTCATATTATTAGTTTATTCTCATAAAATAGTGACTTTTTCCCTTAACATTTTAACTTTATTCTTGTAAAATTACAGCTGTTTTCAATTTCTGCTGTGTTTTTTTATTTACATTTTCCAACTATTTCAACTTTCTTCTTGTAAATTATCTTAAACTTGTGACTTTATTCCCATAATATTTTGACTATTTCTATAATATATTTTTAGTTCAACCTTATGCTACTATAATTTTTCTTTTTCTCACAATATAAATGATGTTATTCTCATGAAAATACACCATTTTTTTGTTAGATGTCAACTTTTTTGGTTTAATTTTTAGCTTTTTATCTTAATATTTATCTTAATATTTATTCTTGTAAAAATTACTGTTTTTTTCATTTTTGCTGCTGTTCCCCCCCCCCCCCTTTTTTTCTTTTCAAGTTTTCTTGTTTTTTTCACAATGTGCCCTGGTCAAAAACAGTCGAGGTCTACAAATGGCTCCGAATTTTGAACGCTTGTGTTCTGTTGTTGATTAATTAGTTGTGTGTTGATTAATTATAGGTGCAGAGTTGTCACATTGCAACCAGTTCATATAACTTAAAATATACTTTATAATTTGTATTTCTTGAAGTATCTTTTATAGTCTCTACCAGTGGTTCTCGAATAGTGGGACGGGCTCTCCTGGATGGCGCGGTGATCCGTCGGGGGTCGCGAGAAGCGGGTATTACTAAAAATTTTAGTGTAAGCCTGCCAATATGTCCAAATTTATTATACTCAACATGCCATTTTGACTTTGGAATACACTCCACAGCATCCATTTGGTTGCATTTTCCTGGTTTCAGTTTCAAATTAAGCTAAGATAAATAAATGGATGTTATTTGTGTCAATAAAATTACAAATGGGGGAGGGGCGTGACACTTCTGGCCCTTCGGGGGAGCGTAACAAAATAACCGAGAACCACTGGTCTATACAAAACTATTGTTATAAATGAAGTACACATGGCCCTCCTGCTCGCTTGATGGTGATGTAATTTTTTTTGCAGTCAGAGGGTGACACCAAGGATTTACTCCCAGCTAGTGCACATTGTGTCATGAAGAAAAACTTGCTGTCTCTCTCTAAGGTCATGCACAGTTTTTTTCACAGTGGGGGTAATTAAGATGGATACAGCTCTGACAAATTCAAAGAAAGCAAAGCTCTTAGCTGCAGAGGCCTGAAAGACAGGATAGTGGTCTTTGTGGCTCCATGCCGACCACCTTCGAAGCAATTACAATTAGCAGTGCCTTCTCTAGTCCATTCAAAGTATTCATTCTTTTTTATGGCTATTTATCATGCTTACACACCAGTGTCACACCTATTCTGGACATGAATACACAAAAGGAACAATATTTTGTCTTTAAAAAAAGTTCTGAAATCGTTGTTCACGTTTACTTCAAAACCGAATGTTGACAAAAAATGCACATTGTTCCAACAGACCAGTATATGGACTGCTAGTATTGATTCCAGCCTTTTTTTTGGAAAGTGTACTGTGTACTAATTGAAGTTTACTTTTAACTGCACTATACTGTATGCATGTATATGTGTGTGTGTGGTATTTATATTTATGTATATTTATATATGTAAAATTGTTTCAACAAACATGCGCACATCCTGTTTGACCAAGTAACTGACAATGGAATTGGCAGCGGGAACAAATATTGAGCAGAAATGTTTTTTTGTAAATTTAGCTTCAAAGTCGTGGCAGATGGTTCGTGCACAGTGTGTGTCGACTTGCCGGAGAGAAGCGAGCTGTGAGAAGGTAATGAAGTATGTTTTTATTGTCATTTAATGAGTGTTATTTTGGCACACACGTGTCCAAACTAAAAAGTGTTATTTTTAGACTAATTTTTTGCTTTGAACTGAGAGCTACAATTGGGGTACAAGCTGCTGGTTAGTGGCAGGCATAGCAGAGGACAGCTATTTTTTAAATAAAAAATTCACCAATATTTCCAAAATTGATCTCTTTACATAAAATTTGATGTAGTTATTGTAGTTGTGTATAAAATTGTTTAACACAAAGAGATTTACATTCCTACTTATTATAAATAAAAAGTTAATTTCTTATCTGTGATTAAGTGTGGTTAATTATGGGTTAACTATTAACCGAATGTTATTAATCAGGATTAAATACTTTAATTGACACCCATACCACTTTAATTGCTCTCACAAGACGGCAGCCACCATTTTCGTGTTAGATTCTGCCGCCATTTTGTAAAAATAAAAATCTATTTCCCAAATTGACAGACTGATTGAATGTAATCACACCGGCTGATGCAGAACTGCTCGAGCAGTTCCTTACAAAGTGTTAGGGCTTAAAGGTTGATTTTTGCACTCACCACAACCATGGAGGCTGATTATTCTCACCAAACCACAACGCTTTTGTCTAAAAAAATTAATTTCTAGTCGCTCTGTGCTGAGTAACGTATGTGAAGTTTGAAAAGAGAAAGTAACATCTTTTACAGCAGATCATCTATTCAAATGCACTTAGAATACCACCAATGCTCTCCCCCCCCTTTTTGCAGCTAAATAAGCAAGTGACAAAATTAGCTCTCTAGTTGTCTATTCATTTTCTTCAATTTATCGGTCGGGTCACGGGGCAAGCAACCTAAGCAGGGAAGCCCAGATTTCCGTCTACCCGGCTATTTTGTCCATCTGCTTCCGGTAGGGCTCGAGGTGTTTCCAAGCCAGATGAGAGACATAGTCTCTCAGACGCGTCCCGTGTTTTTCCCGAGGAACATCTCCCGAGGAAGACGTCAGGAAGGCACCCTGACCAGATGCCCAAATCACCTCATCTGGCGCGTCTCAATGCGGTGGAGCAGCAAATCTACTCCGAGTTTCTCCCGAATGTTAGTCCTTCTCACCTTATCTATGGTGGAGAGCCCAGCCAACCAATGAAGACAACAAATTTCGGCTGCTTGTACCCGCAAGCTTGTCCTTTCAGTCACTACCCAAATTCATGACCATAGGTGAGGGTAGGAAACCAGATCGACTCCCATGCACCCTCTCTTAACCAGATTGCTCCATTCAGGTGTGTCAAGGGCCATTGTCTTCACTTTGGGTCATTTCTTTCATTTTGGTCCTCCCAACTTTTGTCATTGGGCTTGCTGTCGTACATTTTCTTGCCAAGATGTCACTGTCTCTTGTGTGTGGCATCCTCAGTACTCATAATCCAACACAGCAAGTTTGCTCTATGGTAAATATTTTGGCATCCTGCTGGGAGTACAACGGCTTTTTAGAAATTATTTATGCAATAATTAAAAAAAAAATGTTCTAAACTTGGGCCGCACGGTGGTTGAGTGGTTAGCACATTGGCCACACAGTCAGGAGAACTGGAAGACCTGGGTTCAAATCTCCGTTGGGCATCTCTGTGTGGAGTTTGCATGTTCTCCCCGTGCGTGTGTGGGTTTTCTCCGGGTACTCCGGTTTCCTCCCACATTCCAAAAACATGCATGTTAGGTCAATTGGCGATTCTAAAATTGTCCATCGGTATAAATGTGAGTGTGAATGTTTGTTTGTCTATATGTGCCCTGCGATTGGCTGGCGACCAGTCCAGGGTGTACCCCGCCTCTCGCCCAAAGTCTGCTGGGATAGGCTCCAGCATCCCCGTGACCCTAATGAGGATAAGGGGTACAGAAAATGAATGAATGAATGAATGTTCTAAACTTACTTAGGAACAGGAATAAATTGACAGGGTGTACTTCATTTAGCATTGCAGTGGTACCTTGATTTTTTATTAAGAATTTATTTGAAGCGGGCAGACAAAAAAACAGATTGTACAAAAACTGAAGCAATTTTCCCCATTCTCCCCACACACCCAAAAATATGAACAAAAATACATCTTATAGAGGACAATTCCTTTTTCATGCATAAAATAATGCAAAATATAGTATAAATGGTGAATGAAATGAATAAATTAACATGTAACAATTTTATAACTTTATCAAAAACTGTTGGCAAAGACAGCAAAAAGCAGAAACAGAAGAGAGTGGAGGGCATCTCCACAACAACTTCTCTGTTTTGTTAACACCTTTACCTCTTTTGCAACATTGGCCTCCTTGATTTCTTCTTTCTTCACCAGGGTGTAACTCATGCTAGCGAGTATTTTTTATTGATACCGCAAGATCAGAGTTTTTGTTAGCCACAACATTGTGCGATAACTGTGAGGTGTAGGAGAACCAAGGCAAAGTTTAGAAAAAACAAACATTTAAAAAACCAAATCATACCAAATTTGAGGCATTCAAAAGGTTTTGTTTGGTATAGTAGAGGTACAGTCGTCCCTTTCTGAATTGAGAAAAAGATATTTATGACTAAATAATCGTTTTTTGTTTTGTTTAAATATGGTCTGTTATTACCCAAAAAATATTAAAAGACAAGACAAGCTCTGGGTAGTGACCGAAAGGACAAGATCGCGGGTACAAGCGGCCGAAATGAGTTTTCTCCGCAGGGTGGCTGGGCTCTCCCTTAGAGATAGAGTGAGAAGCACTGTCACCCGGGAGAGACTCGGAGTAGAACCGCTGCTCCTCCGCATTGAGAGGAGTCAGATGAGGTGGCTCGGGCATCTGGTTAGGTTTCCATCCGGACGCCTTCCTGGGGAGGTGTTCAGGGCACGTCCAACCGGTTGGAGGCCTCGGGGAAGACCCAGGACCCGCTGGAGAAACTGTGTCTTTCAGCTAACCTGGGAACGCCTCGGCATCTGCCAGGAAGAGCTAGACAAAGTGGCCGAGGAGAGGAACATCTGGCCTTCCCTGCTTAGGCTGCTGCCCCCGTGACCCGACCTCGGATAAGCGGAAGAAAATGGATGGATGGATGGATGGAAGTTCTATGTAGTATTCTGGTCACTAGGTACATTACAGCACCTTAGATACAAGGCTGCACGCCATGACATGTCCAACATGATAGAGTGAAAAAAGTTATCCTCCCATTCTTTGTGGAAGTGGTATGTTTTTGGATTCTCATTTTGTCATTCTTCCCCACTTTGTTTGAAACACTTAAGTTTAGAACAAATAAATTGGAGGCTAACTAGTTAGCTTTGTGAGTCAATAGCTTGCTGTGTGTTGTGAGGTCGTCCTGCTCAACAGTGTTGCTTTATGAAGTGTAAGAAAAGAATAATAGGAGTGTGAAGGTGACTATGTGTTGTAATTTCTTGTGTGCAGGGCTCTAAAAATAATATTTAGCAGGTCAACAGGTTTTCTATGCTCTAACTACAAATATATATTTTTATTAATAATGAGTTCTACTTTGGGAATTCACTTATCGCGGTCGGATTTGGAACTACTTAACCGGTGTAAACGAGGGACGACTGTATTGCATTGGTAATGGCTAATCAACCCACCCCACCCACCCTGTTACAATTTGTAACAAATTGGTTCTCTGACACAAATTATTCATCTCGTTTAAGTAAATTGCAATTACTAACTTTTTTAGCCAGAATTGCACATTTGTTTGAAGAGGAAGAGGCAGTTGTCCATTCAGGTTTACACAACTTTGTATTTTTGAAAACATCTAATAACACTGTCAAAACATATCTCCCGTCAATGGCCAGTAGTTAGTGATGAAATTTTGCAAGGTAACAATACCCCTTGTTAGCATATATGGTGGATTAAATATGCACTTTGCAGGTGACCTAATCCACACTGAACACTTATCACACATTTTCTCCGTTTTCATAGACTACCATTTTTAGCGTTTACATGGAAACGATATAATGTAACGTGTTAACGTAACCCGAGGTAGGTCACTTGAGTCTCGGCTCTGCTCTTATGGCCTCCACAGCCTGGGCTGTTTATTCAGCTGTTCCCACCTCCTTCCATCCCAGCCCTTGGCCCCACCACTGTTGTGCTGCTCAGACAGAATGGGTGGAGGTGCTTCAAAGGGGAGGAACACTCGCACGCTCCTGATCTAAATCAGAGATTCCAGATTAAAACAGAAGACCTTTTAATTTGCTGTGGAGTTGGCCTTCAGCATCAAAAAGAGCCCTTCTGCCTCTTTTCCAGTGAAGAAAAATGTTCTGGAGCCGCAAAACATGACACAGCTTTTGAACGTTTTAATCTTTGTTAAATTGTACCTGTTACAACAGAATTCAAATAACAGAATTGCAGTATGTACTGTATGTGTATGCCTACTTTAAATATAATAAATTGTAATATAATAATGTCATCAATTTACCTACTTATGTTTTTTTGTCATTTGATTGGCCCTGTCCTTAACTCTTTTTGCAGGCAAAGAAGCTGCGTATTTTCTTCTGATTTTTTTTTTTAGAGACGAATTCATGGTTATGGATTGCTAACCACGGGGATAGAACACTCTCAAGATGTATTTTTTGTGCCTCCCTAAACACAATGCTCCCCCACCCCCATCTCTTGCTTATCCAATCAGTGGTCAGAATGCAGTGGGGATGCATTCAGGGACTTGCGGTGAGTCAGATATCAGTAAGTCTTTTTAAAAATGCACTTTTCATCCACTTCAGTGTTAAAAAAAATCCCAGAGCTTGGCATAGGAGCTGCAACAATGAGGCTGAAGAGCTCGGCTCCATATCCGCGGGTTGCCGACCCCTGCTTGATTATTACTAATCTGCAGTGCTACCCCATTTAGAAAAAAGGAAAATGTGGGCCAAAGCCTCATTTAAAGAGCGGAAAACGGTGGTGATATTGGAAGTCAGGAGGCAGGAAGACGAGCGCTACAAACTCAAACCTGTGAGTCAATCTCAGCAGGGTAGGCGGACAAATTGGAAGGCTGTCATTGACAAGACCATTGAATGGGCCGATCTGTGGAAACTACCTCAGGCAAGGTTGAGCTTTCTGATTAGGTCCACATACGATACTCTCTCAAGCACCCAAAACTTACACCAATGGTTCGGAAAAGAGGAGCCCTGCAGCACATCCTCTCTGGCTGTAAAACTGCATTAACTCAGGGCCGAAATGGATAGCGCCACAACCGAGTCCTGCAAAAGCTAGCATAAGCCATCGAAGCTCGCAGGTTTGAATTAAAGAAGACCATTCCAGTAACAACACATAAGCTCATCCAGTTTGTCAAGCAAGGGAGAGCAGCTTTAAGCAGCTCCCTAAAGGAGAGGTCTCAGCTTTCCGCTGGAGGTGAATGGGTCCTCAGAGTCGACCTAAATCAGCAGCTGAAGTTTCCCCCTGAGATTACAACAACTCCACTTCAACCAGACATCGTGCTCTAGTCCACCTCCACAAAGATCGTCATCATGGCTGAACCGACAGTCCCATGGGAGGAGGGGATGGAAGCTACCTTTGAGAGGATGAGGGAGAAATACACAGAGCTTTCTGCTGCATGCACACAATCTGGTCGGAGATCTTACATCTTCCCAGTGGAAGTAAGCTGTAGACTATATCGGAACCTCCACCCCAAGACCTTGGGCACCAGAGGCCGTATGTTAAAAATGCTCAAAGGAGCAAAACATTTGTGAAGGGTGGGTCCCGGCTAATGACCCTGCAGCCAGCGCTATGGCATTGGCGGAAGTGCGTCAGGCAGCGATGCCTTGCAGGTAGTCTTACCTGTGCTTACAACTAGAGGAACGGCTCTGTGTGTACTTTAGCTGTGGTAGCTACAGCACTATATTGCACAGACACTTTTTGCAGCTTATCGCTTTTCAGGGCATGGCTTAGTTGGGTCATCAGTATGAATTATTGCAATAGAATTAAAATCTCTCACAGGCCAGACTTATATTGTTTCTGTTATATATCATTTATACAATAGTATTCAAAAATAATAGTACAATGCGACTAAGCAGATTCATCAGTTATTAATATGTTTTTATTGCTACATGGCAAACAAGTTACCAGTAGGTGCAGTAGATTCTCAGAAAACATTGTCATTGTCTTATTGAAACACCCATTTCAAGGGCATTTCCTCTTCAGCATAAGGCAACATGACCTCTTCAAGTATTTTGACATATGGAAAGCGATCCCTGGTATGTGATTAATAGACCCAACACCGTAGTAGGAGACACATGCACATATCATGATGCTTGCACCACCATGCTTCACTGTCTTCACTGTGTACTGTGACTTGAATCCAGAGTTGAGGGCCGTTTCACAAACTGTCCCTTGGACCCAAAAAGAACAATTTTATTCTCATCACTCAACAAAATGTTTCTCCATTTATCTTTGGCAGATTGTAACCTCTTCTGCACATTCCTTTTTTTTTTTTTAACATTGGGACTTTGCAGGTGATTTTTGTAAATAGATTAGCTTCACACAGACATCTGTCACAGTACTTTGAAGTAACTCCAGACTGTCTTTGATCATCCTGGAGCTGATCACTGGCTGAGTCTTTGCCATTCTGTCTATACTTCAATCCACTTTGATAGTTGTCTTTTGTTTTCTGCCTCATGTCTCTGGTTTTACTCTCAATTTTAAGGCATTGGACAGCCAAAAATGTTTTCATACGTTTTCCCCTTTCCAATCAACTTTTTCATCAAAGTATGCTGTTCTTCTGAACAATGTCTTGAACGATTCATTTTCCTCAAGCTTTCAAAGAAAAATGCATGTACAATAAGTGCTGGTTTCATCCTTAAAGCTTAGGATTTATTACGCTTTGCTTCTTCCTACTCCTTTTGGAAATGTGGAACTGTCAAGTGTATTAAGTGATGTATTCAAATGTAATTTACATGCATGTTCAAATAAAATTATGCCAGTATCATTAAATAGGGGGCATCTGATTCACACCTGCTTTTTCACAAAGTTGATCACTGATTGAATGCCACACTGGTATTTTTTTTAACACAACCCTTTCAAAGAATTGTCCAACTGCACAGCCTTAAAGGGATAGTTCGGATTTTTTGACATGATGTTGTGGGAAATCCTCATCACCAGTATAGTACATCACCAGTGACTTACCTCTCACTTCGTACCTGTGGGCCGAGTTCTGGTCGGATTTCGGTGCTGAAGAAACTAGTTCTGGTCAGTTGCTGGGGTCACGGAAGTAAAGGGTTTAGTTTCTCAAAACAATATGTGTTGAAAAGAGTAACAAATTTGCATGACAAACATGCCGCCCCCCAAAAAATCTGACCTCACGACTCGCTCGGCTCTACTTTCTCTGTTGTCATTATCACTACGCCATCCCGCCTGTCCACTGTTGTGTATTTCATAAACAGTAGGAATTGATACGCAGGTGGACCTCCATCCTCTACCACGTGCGTGGTATCCACCACTGAGAAGAGAATGGGAAGGAGTACAACTGTTACTACGACGAGCTCAGTGTAGAGAAACAAAAAAGGAAGAAATTATTTTAGAATTTTACTGTTGATCCCATAATTTACTAAATTCCAGATTTGTGATATAGTTGTCACAAAGCATTGACCTTTTCTGTTACTAGTATGATGTGTCCTCATTCCCAGGATAAAAAAAATGACAATGTCATTCATTCCAAGCAGTCAAAGTGGTGGCTTGTAAGGAAGCTGTACGAGCCAACAACACAGGATTCAAGTCATTCAGCAGCAGCTGGATAAGAATGTCAGGCTTGGAGATGAGCAGCTCCACCTCCACCCACCAGTCAACATGCCGGCCAACGTTGCTCTCACTCCAAATCCAAACAAAGATGACTTGTTGGCACAACATGCACCACGTTTTCCATCAAAATATGCAGATGATAAAGTTGCTGTCTCCAGCATACCCCCGCGACCCTAATGACGACAAGCGGTATAGAAATAGGATGGAAGGAATGGACAAAGTTGCTGCTGTTTACTGAAAAAGTCATAGTTTTATTTTTCTACATTTACCAAAACCAATTTTTTCAGGCCCGGATTACATGTTCTAGAGACTGTATATTGGTTTTTGTAATATGGAAAAAGGTCTCCAAAACACCGGCATTTGGCTTCCGTGTATTCCCGTTCACAAAAGGTATCCCTTTGGCTTCGAGCTAAAAAGAATGTCATCATTATTTGTTTCGTAGTCTGACATGTTTACTTTCACTATGCCAGCAGTAAATGCAGAAGGAGGTGAAGGAAATGTGTGCAAAACTTGGCGTACTGATAATGACAACAGAGAAAGTAGAGCCGAGTGAGTCGTGAGGTCTGATGTTTTTGGGGGGTGGCAGGTTTGTCATGCAAATTTGTTATTTTTTTCAACACTTATTGTTTTGAGAATCCAAACTCTTTACTTCCGTGACCCCAGCAACTGACCGGAACTACTTTCTTCAGCACCGAAATCCGACCAGAACTCGACTCACAGAAGGAAGTGAGAGGTAAGTCACTGGTGATGTACTACACTGGTGATGAGGATTTCACACAACATCATGTCAAAAAAAACCCGAACTATCGCTGTAAGAGTGTGCATATCATAAATGCTGGGTCTGGTTTGTTTTCTGAGAATCCACTGCACCTACTGGTAACGTGTTTGCCATGTAGCATGTAGTCTAAAAATAGACTAATAACAGTGATTAATCTGGTTAGTCGCATTGCACTGCTATTATTTTGAACACTACTGTATATCATGCAACCTTACATATAGGAAAAGTTTCAAGCTGTCATGTTCTGCCTAATATAGGAGTTTTGCTTGGGATGTTTTGCTTTATTTACCAAATTTTTAAAACTTGTACACCACATTGACCCAAATATTGGACAATATTTTTTCCCCATGAAAACAGTCTGAAAAAGATGGGTTTCGAGGTTTGTACAAGCCAACATAAGTTAAGATATGCCTTTATTAGTCCCACAAGGGGAAAACAGACAGGCCGCCAGTGCATATGTCTGTGAAGAACACCGAGGGGAAAATTGGAGCAAGGACACAACGATTCGGATCCATTTTCTCTTACATATTTGTAATTTCTTTATGCTCTTTGCTGACAACTCTGGTCCATATCTGTGCAAAGTGCTTCACAGATGGACTGGCAATAATACGCTTCACAAGTACATTTTGGAAGCTTTTTGTGAAATCTTCTAGTGTCTGTATTTCATGGTTACATAACGCTCCTATAAATTAATTGAAAACTTCATTTTGGTCCGTAAACCCTGGCACTCTGGAAAGCTAGCTTCATCACGGTACACGCTTCTAGGGTGCACATTGTCCACCATCTCGTCTGAATACAGTATGTGCCTTTTTTGAAGCCTTTTTTTTCGTTATGTCTCCCAGGCTATTCTGGTGGAAATACCCCATGAAAAAGAAAAGCTATCGCCATGGAAGTGGAGATAGTGGCAGGACTTTAACTATCTTTGGCTACCATGACCAAAGATATGCATTTGGCCTTTGCATACCCCTAATTGCTTTCTAATTCAGAAACAATTACAACTTAGGTTTTTTTTTTTCAAGATAACATTGCGTCCATAGAGACAGTTCATGTGTGTTCTTCACACAGCTTCTTGAAGTAGACAAAGTTTGGTTATAGGACGTTCAAGCTCAATCGTCTTCGTCTTGACTCAAACCCTGCAAACTATTCCATGTTCATCTTCTATTGTTGCAAGCACCCCCCTGCCTCCCCAGGATCAGCCACGAGCCTCTGGTTGATGCCTCATCGACAATTATGACGACATCTCCTGGAATGAAGTTGCGGGAAGGCCTGGTCTACTTCTGTACTTTCTGGAGTTCTGTGGGGTTAAAGCCTCAAGATCAGTCCAATCATTCGAAGGAGTAGTAATGGGCCTACTATTTAGAATAGCTTCACATTCCCCAAAAAATGTTTGAAGACCTTCATCATCCAAACTTTGTTCTATCAGAGTATCTCCCAGGAATTTTCTGATGGAGAGAAAAATTATTTCCCTCACTCCACCGTGGTGGGAGCCTGATGGTGGATTGAACATCCGCTTGATGTCATGTTGGAGCAGGATACTCTCGATCTGAAAAGTATTCGACTCATGAGCTCCTTATCAGCTCCAACAAAGGTGGTACCATTATCCAATCTGATTTCCTTCACCTGCCCTCTTCTCGCAATACAAAAGATCTTCGTAATGCATGAATGAAGAAATCTGTTTCTAATAATGATGCCATTCAAGGCGAGACAGGTAAATATCACACCATATCGTTTAACAGATGATCTTCCACATTTGATTTCAGGGCCCAAACAAATCTACTCCGGTTCTGGTGAACGGTGCTTCATCAGGTAGGATTCGGCTTTGCGGCAGGTCTGCCATTATTTGCGTGCCTGATGCACCATGTTGTCCACGACAGATTGTGCACGTAGATAATATTCGTCTGATCAGTGAAAGTGCATCTGGAATCCAATATCTTTGACGGATCTCAGACAATACATGGTTGTGTCCACTGTGTCTTCAACGCTCATGTGCATCTTGAGCAATCGGATAAGCCACACAATGATTCTCTGGGCAGTATTGCTGGGTGCTTGGCTTCAGCTGGCATTGCTGAACGACTGAGCCTTCCTCCGACACGCAAAATGCTCTCTTACAAAACTGGATTTAATCTGACGATATGGCTACTCCTCTTGATTGGCTCATGTTTCTAAAGAGCTAATATTTCCTCATGGAATTCCATCTCCTGCGAGTGGCTAATGATGCTTAGTTCCGCCTGCTGCAGCTCACCAACAGTGCGTTAGGTCAGACTGACGTTCCTCAAATCGTGAAATTGTTGTAGTTTTGATTGGAGCCACCCTTGCTTTTCCTAAAACAAACAAGAAGTGTAATTGATGGCTGCTGTTACGCTGCATAAGGTAAGTGACAGTCCCATATCCCAGCTCGATTGCGTTGAAATGATGCAGTTGAGCTTCTTCTGCTTCTCCAAATTCCAATTGCTTGAAGCACCGATCCACTCCAAAGGTGTTGAGTTGATGAAGCTCTTCCACCCATTTCAACCACTGTTGTGCAATATGTAATGGCACTGTGTCGTCCCAGCCTGTCTTGAGTCTGCATAATTCTTGTAGGATGTTTTTAGCAGGCAGTATGACTGGTGACAACATTCCTATAGGGTCACAGACACAGCTCATCACAGATAAAATTCCTCTTCTGGTGAGGGCCTTCTCCGGCACATTCACAGAGACTTGAAACTGACCTGAACCAATTGACCATTTCACTCCCACAACTCTCTCATTTGGAAGGTAGTCTCGTTCTAGGTCGAGATTTTTGGCGTCAGTTGCTCGATCATCTTGGGGAATGTTGGATAACACTTCCCATTCGTTGCTCATTCATTTGGTTAATTTCAACCCTCCTATCTGACAGATAGCTTTCGATCTGACTGCTTCCTTTCTGATTTCAATCAACATAAAAATTATGCAGGAGTGTATTCACAACTGCTTCATCAAAAAGATGCTTGTTGTCTTCAGCACATCGTCTCAAGGCGTAGCTGGCACAGCTTGGTGAGGAAGTGGCACCAAACAAATGCACCACCATCCTGTACTCCTAAAAACTTTTGAGAGACATCACCATCTGGCCACCAAAGGAATGTGTGGAGATATGTGGAAATAACTACAAAAGTACACTTCACTCGCTAGATGTACTGCAAAAAAGATCAATTAGGATAATCCATAATGCGGTGTATAGAGAGCATACAAATCCACTGTTTCAAAAATCACAATTATTAATATAATTTCCTCCTTCTGGTAAACCTTCAAACCGCTAAAATGATGCATATTGCAAACAACAACCAGTTACCAAAGAATGTCACACATTTTTTCTCAACAAGAGAGGAGAAATATGATTTTAGGAATAAACTACACTTAAAACACAAATATGCAAGAACAACGCTGAAAACATTTAGTACTTCGGTATGTGGAATCAAAGTATGAAATGGATCAAGTAAAGAACTAAAACAATGCTCTACAATGAGTGACTTCAAGAAACATTACAAACAGTTACCATTACCAAAGTATTCCGAGAAGATCAGTGTCATCTGCTGGAACCCTCACTTGATAAAACATTGAGTCCACGTCCTCCATGACTGCCACAGGCTCTTGGCGGAATCTGGTTAGAACTCCTATCAAACTGCTTGTCAGATCTGGCGAATCAGTAGTTTGTCGTTAAGTCTGGTTCCTTGTTATGAAGCATCACAGTCGAATACCGTCCGTATCTTCTGTTTCTTTGGGTGATAAACACCGTGATGTGAACCACATCTTTCCATGACTGCGGCAAAGCTCTTTGTGTGGGACCTTCACAGCGTGTCCCTTGTCAATCATGTCACAAATGAAGTTGACATAGTCTTTTTGAAATTGCTGATTTCTTTTTTACGTTCAACAGGCGTTGCTCAGCTACTGCTCTGTTGTTAGGCATTCCAATGTCCCCATTCTTCAACGGCAGACAAATAGAATAATGGCCATTGACAAGTTTTACTGACTGAGACACCAGGTCCATGAACAACTAATCTTGTTTTGACATTTCTAACTGTTCCTCTTGATCCCGCTCAGGAGAATCAAACTTAAACTGCTGAGCCCATAAGGTCTCCAATTTAGCTACTGCTATTTGGTTCGTCCAGACATCCTGGCGTCCATTGTGTTGGCTTGTTGTGTTCTCACGCAATGGTCCATTTACAGTCCATCTTAAAGCAGTGCGCACTGCATATGGTCCATCCTTGGTGCCGCGAATTACCTCTTCTGGCACTAAGGCCTTAGCTGTACCAATACCAATCAGAAGACGTACTTGATCTTTGGGATTTGCCAACTTTTCCTTATGGAGCATTCGCTGAAGTTTCACCTTGACAGCAAATACAAGGTTTGCTAAATATTTTACTTGTGAATGTCCTCTTATCCTGTGATTTTTTGCTTCCATCAAGGGTCTGTGCTTTAACCTCGATGTGGCGAGGGTTGTAAAACTGCATAATTTTTTGCGATAATTTTTTCCATCTTACTGTCTGTCTGACGCCTTATTGGTCCTTGAATTTCGCCAAATACGGGATGAGACACCATCTCACCTTGCCTGTTGACAAATGCCACAATATCCTTAAATCTTGTCTTGTGGTGTTCTTTTATTTGAATATCCAAAGCAATTCCTAAAAACTCTATACCTATATGGGAGTTTTGAAATGATTGTGCGCATATTGGTGGCATTCTCCATCTCATTCAAGTAATCCAAATCTGACATTGCATTGCTGCTTGTGGTTAGACAAAAGAGCGAATGCTTGAAGTGCCTTAGCATTATCTGACTTGATATCTTAAACTTGTCGCCAAAGCGCTCTGTCAGAAGTCTCTTTCAGACTTTCAGATAGATCAGTTTCTTAAAAATTTTAATCTACCGATATTACAACAGCCCTGCGATTGACTGGCGACCAGTCCAGGGTGTACCCCGCCTCTCGCCCAAAGTCTGCTGGGATAGGCTCCAGCATCCCCGCGACCCTAATGAGGATAAGCGGTATAGAAAATGAATGAATATTACAACAGAACCAGAAAACATCTCTGGACTCACCTCTGTCTGTTGGCGAACTCCAGGAAGCTCTCCAGCTCATGCCTAATAATAAAGCCCCAGGCCCAGATGGTTTTCCTGCTGAATTCTACAAATAATTCTGGACTACACTGGCGCCAACTTTTTACAAAATGTTATTAGAAATAAAGGAGAAAAATAAAATGCCTCCAACTATGAACTTAGCTAATATTACTCTCTTGTTAAAACCAGGAAAAGACTCCACACTCCCATCTAGCTACCGCCCAATTTCCTTAATTAATGTAGATTTAAAAATAATCAGTAAAGCTTTGGCTAGAAGGTTAGAGAAAATAACTCCTTTCATAATCCATCCAGACCAAACAGGTTTTATAAAAGGTAGAAAATCATCAACTAACACACAAAGATTAATTAAACTCATAGATTATTCTAACATACAGAATTTGGAAACTATTATCCTTTCTCTAGATGCAGAAAAAGCATTTGACAGGGTAAACTGGAAATTCCTATTCAGGACATTCATTAAATTTGGGTTTGGACCGGGTTTTATTGATTGGATCAGAATATTTTATACCAACCCACATGCATGTGTGAGGACCAATGATCAAACTTCTTCAAGCTTTAGCCTTCACAGAGGCACAAGGCAGGGCTGTCCACTGTCCCCTTCACTGTTTTCCATATTTATCGAACCCTTAGCGGCGGCCATCAGACAACATGAAGAAATCAAAGGGATCCGCACCAGAGATATGGATCACAAAATAAGTCTCTACGCTGATGATGTATTACTTTTTCTCCAGAATACTAAAGCGTCCCTTTCCCGCACGATTCAACTTATAAACAAGTACTCATCAGTGTCCGATTACTCTATTAACTGGTCTAAGACCACAGCTCTACCCATTAACTGTCACTTGCAGGGTATACCTGATGCCATAATACGGACAGGAAAGATTCGATATTTGGGTATAAACATTTCACCCAAGTTGTCAGGGCTGACACAGTTGAATTACGTTCAGCTTTTAAAAACAACTGAGGGTGATCTTTTGCGGTGGAGACGTCTACCCATATCACTCATGGGGAGAGTGGCTGCCGTCAAAATTATGGTTTTATAGAAAATTAATTATTTGTTTTCAATGATAACCACCAAACCATCCTCCAACTGGTTCAAGTCACTGGACTCCCACATCTCTAAATTCCTTTGGAAAGACAAACCATCACGTATCATCTTAAATACGTTAAAACAAACCAAAGGCAGGGGTGTTTTTTTCAGTATTTCTTAGCCAATCAACTACCATATGTCTCCAAATGGCTCAAACCGAGTTATCCAGACGAGCCATGGCTAGATATAGAGCAAGCACTGTGTGATGATCTAGAAATCTGTGATCTACCATTCATCAGTTCAACCATTAAACATCATAAATTTTACAAAAGTATGAACATCAGCTCCACACTGACAGCTTGGTGGGAACTTCTTAAAATAAACAAATGTTCCCTCTATCCATGTAAGCTGACACCCATCTGGAACAACCCTGACATCCTACAAAATAAAAGAATGATAAAGTTTTCTCTCTGGAAAAACAAAGGGATAAAACACTTAGATAATATCATAGTAGAAGGAAAGTTTGTGTCATTTGATACGCTCACCTCCCAATATGGAATCAGCAGCACCAAATTTTTAGAATACCACCAAATCAAATCTATAATAGGAAAAAATACACACCCAATCCATTGAACCTGCAAATGCCAACCAAGGTGGCAGAATTCTGTAACCTCTGCGCCCCAAAGTTATTATCAAAAATATATAGGCTTAACAATAAAACAGAAGATTTAATACACCTACCGACTGCAAAATGGGAAACAGACCTACTCAGTAATTTGGATCAAAACACATGGATACAAATATGTTCAAATACATTTAAAATGACGAAAAACTTAAATCTACAGCTGATTCAGTTCAAAATTCTTCATAGGACTCATTATACAGGACAAAGGATGTTCAAGATGGGTCTCACAAAGTCAAATATTTGCTCACAGTGCACAAACAACTCTGTTGATAACTATATACATGCTGTTTGGTATTGTGCACCTGTCCAAAGGTTTTGGCTTCAGGTATGTGAAGAGCTGTCCACTTGGTCCAAATGTAATATTCCAGCACACCCCACATTGTGTTTACTTGGCCATTTAGGTGGCATCAATATCGATAATAACACCTCACGTATGGTTCTTACTGCATTATGCATCGCAAAGAAAACTATTCTCATGAATTGGAAAACAAAAGCCAATCTAAGTATGAAACAATTTAGGAACCATTTATTAGATCATATCTCTTGTGAGACAATGTCTAGCTCTTTAAACAATCAATTGGACCAATCTCATTCACTCTGGTCCCCGGTGATTAGCTCTTTCACTTCACTCTGAGAGTTGGGCGGCTGGCGGAGGTGCCAGGGGCATACGGGCCGCTGGGGCTCCCTTGGGGAGGGGGGCTGGGCTACGCTGCTCTGCGGGGGACCGGTGTTTATCTCTATAGAAGCTGCGGTAGGTCTGGTGCTGAGACGACCGGTTGGTGGAGGGGCGGGGGACCGTGGGGTGGGGCCTGGGTCAAGGCGTCGGGCCCCGGGTCGGGTGGCTGGGCTGGCTGGGTGTGGGTGGGGCGGTACTCCTGGGCCATGGGTTCCGGGGGCTGCCTCTACTCGGATGTGGGAGTGGGGGCGTATCTGACCCCCGGGGGCATCTGGGTTGGCCCGGACTCGCTGCTGCGGGGGTGGATGGGTGCGCGTCGCGGTGCCGGATTGGTGCCTGGGAGGACCGGGGTTGGGGGAGTGTGCAGGGGGTTGGGCGGGTGTGGGTTTGTGTGCGCGAGTGCAGGTGTGTGTCAGTGTGTTTGTGTGTATGTTGTATGTCGTATGTTGGGTAAAGGGGTGTGGGCACTGGGGGCAGTGGTGGGGGGTGAGGTGTGTGATTGTGCCTGGAGGGTTGCTGCCTCTCCGAGTGGTGGGGTGTGTTTCCCAAGTTCCTGGGTCCCGGGAAACAGAGGGGCCTACTGCCCAATGGCTCATCCTCTGGGAGGGAAAAAAATATATAATTTCCCTCCCAGTCTTACAGTCCCTCGCGCCCTCGCCCCCCCTACTCCCTGCAAACAAGCACATAGGATCTTGGGGAGTGCGCGTGCTCCATGGGGGTGTGGCAAGGGGTGTCCAAACATGGCCTCCTTCTGTCATGACCTGGGGGCTGCAAACTCCCCAGTTTTAATTACAGTTATTCACTATACATAGACTCACAGACACCTCACATTCATTTTTGGGGTGGCGGGACTCGTGTCACAGGGTGGGAAGAGCTACTTAGCCGTGCTCAGCCGGCGGAGTGTTTTTGCCCATGGTGTCACGCAGTTTCGGCTCCTCAATTTTAACTGCCTACACACACACATCTCACACCTCATAACACTTTTAGTTGGCTGGGGAGGCGGGGATTAGAGGGTCCTATTACACCCCTGTTTTCTTAGACGCTCCCTGTGGCGGGGGGCGGTGGGGGGAGGGGAGTTCAGTAAGCTCCAGGTCTCAGTCGGCAGCAGTGCTGGGAGGAGTGCCTGCGTACGTGCGTGCCTGCGTGCTTGCGTGCGGTTGTGGGTATGGCCCCTGCTTTGGGGGGTTGGGTGGCTTCTGGGCCCGGGGGCTCAGGAGCGGTTGTCCTGCTTGCCCGAAGCTGGCCGGCCCCCGGCGGGTGTTACGGCGGTTGGCGCCTGGGCCCCCCCTGTGACCCTTGCTCGGCTGCCGAGTGGCGTCCGGCCGGGTCTCCCTTGCACCTCTTCGGAGTGGACTCGCGGTCGCCCCTTGTGGGGGCGGGGTCGGGCCTTCCCCTCTGTAGGGAGCCTGATGGGGGGCCGTGCTCTGGTGTGTTCCTAGTTGGACCCTCGCTTTTGGAGGGAGTGTGGTTTGGGATGCATGGCTGTGTTCACCACGAACGTCTCCTCATTCTCTGTTTCACTCTGATGTAGTTATCCTGTCACTGCAGACTAATGTAGATTTAATGTAGATTTGTTCCACATGTCATCTGGATGGTCATTGTTCAAGAGCTTCTGTTTTTTTTCTCGTTGTTTTTCTTGTATGTTTATTCTTATTAGTAAATATGTATGTATGTGTGTATACATATATATGCACACTGTATGTGTGTGTATGTATGTATGTACTGCATGTATATGTGTATGTGCGGTGTATGTGTATGTATATGTGTACGAATATGTGTATATGTATGTATGTATGTATATATATATATACATATATATATGTGTGTGTGTGTGTGTATATATGTATATATATGTCTGTGTATATATATTAGTATCATTATTATTGTTATTATATTATTTATTTATTTTTTACTTTCCCCTGTAATTTTGCTCATTTTGCTCTGTGACGGTTCTGGTTGTTGCTGAAATTGTCATTATCGCGGTTGTTTATAATATGGTTGAAATATGTTTGTGAGGTTCTTCTGCACCCTTTCTTATATCCCTCACCCCACCCCCCACCCGTCCCTTTTCAGATCAGGTCCGGCATCGAAATGTGGCGCAACAAAATTCATAATAAACGCAGTCAAATGTCAAGGGAGTCTAATTTGGATTATGAAGTCTCCCTTGGCAAAGAATTTTTGCTCAGCATTTAAAGGCAGCTTGACTCCCATTCAGCTGTTATGATGCTGGACAAGACAAAAAAAAAAAAAGAAGATGATGCATGACTAAATTACCTGTGCTTCCAGGATTCATTAAAGTAGCATGTGCTTGTGGTCTACCTGCTGTAACCTCTCTGACATGAGGCGGCACGGTGGCTTAGTGGGTAGCATGTTGGCCTCAGAGTCAGGAGGTTCATTGTTTGAATCTCTGGTTTCCTACATTCCAAAAACATGCATGTTAGGTTAATTGGCGACTCTAAATTGTCCACTAGAGTGTGAGTGTGAATGGTTGTATGTCTGCCCTGCGATTGACTGCCGACCAGTCCAGGGTGTACCCTGCCTCTCGCTCGAAGTCAGCTGGGATAGGCTCCAGCATACCCGCGACCCTAATGAGGCGAAGCGGTATGGAAAATGAATGAATGGCTGACACGCTGTCTTCAGAGCGCAGCTCCTCACCTATCCTGTTAGCCTCTTCTTGGTGCAAGTTAGCACAAACTAACCAGCTTTGCACATCTTGCTGAAATTCAGTCAATATACTAAAGTTTAGGCTCTAACCAGTCTAACCAGTCCCATTGATCTATGATGAAATCGTCCTCCCTTTCTAATTGGCAGAATGTCTAACACGCACATCCAATTCTTTGAATTCCACAACCAATTGTTTATACTTCAACAATTCATTTCTAATTGTCTCCACCTGTAAGTCATTGTCCGTTATTTCTCTTTGCAATTTGTCTCCCAAAGCTTTAAGTGTTTAGCAACTCGTGTTTCAGTCACTTCTTCCACAGCTTTACTTTTATCAATAGCAGTGAGCTTATACATGCTTTGCAATTCCAACTGTGCGAAAAGCAGGGAGCACTTTCAATTTGAATGTAAAACTGAGTCTTGAATACACTTCACAGCTCTCCATTTTGTTGCATTTGCCCGGTTTCAGTTCCAAGTCCAGTTTGTACAGTACAGATAAATACATACATATTATCAGTTGTCAATAGTATTTCAAACGGGGGGGGGGGGGGGGGGGGGGGGGGGGGGCGTGACATAAAATAACTGAGAACCACTGATGGAGCTGATCCAAATAAGGAAGTGAAACTTATCCTGCAAGTGCCGCTCTTAAAGGCACAGCACGCAATTTCTACACTAACTCATCAAATTGAACAATGTGCACATCTAATCTCTCCTCTGTCAAACGTATCACCTATTTAACTTATTTACGATAACCAAATATCCCAAAAATGTTTCTCAATATAGTAAATCAAGACATGCAAACTGTGGCATTTGGCCTTTACAACAGTAATACCTCTCACAGTGTGTGTTAATAAAAACTATTTTTATGTTGTCCACAAATAATTGTATTTTGCAAGCATTCCTAATGTTGTGGCCAGTGAGTGTCTGTCTATATAAAGATGAACACTTTAAATCTTAATGGCCTGTGCAGCAGATGGTCTGCTATGATAACGATCCAAGCCGTGTACTGTAATCTTAGCTTCAAACAAAGTTGTAACTGAGGACGAGGACGAAAAGACTTAAAAAGAATGCTTCACATACATTTCGATGATAGGGAAGTTTGAGACTGGAGAGATTTACAGCTTCATTACAGTTGCTGATGAATATCCGTGCCTGCATTTAAGTTATTTAAGTTACGTTCTGGAAGGATGCATATTGAAGACTTGTGGAGGGCAAGCACGCAAGAAGCGACATAGGGTTGCATTGGCAACACGAGCCCTGCAATCGGCCAGCTGTGGTGCACAGTTAACTGGAGGAATGAGGGCCCTATGAATGGCTTCCTCTGTGTGACAATGGCTGCAGCTGGTTACTACGTACAGGCGGAACTGTGTGTGTGTGCGCATGCTGAAAAATTACGTAGGAATGTAGGAGGATACTTTCCAAAGACAAATATATTTCAAGAGGTTCTTTCAATCGTCAGCCTTGAAAGAAATCCCATCAAAAGGAAGGACCACAGTGTTGCACTAGATTAAGCAGATGAAAGGCTTGTACAATGGTTTGATCCTATTGGCAAGGATGAGACCATACAGCCTTTTAACTGCAAAAAAAGGTGTCAGAACAATAATGAAAATTTATTTTTTATTTTTTTTTGGTTTATTTACTGCTTTCGAAGACCAGGTGCTGCATGGCGCAATTGACACGTAATACAACTTTCTGAAAAGTTTTATTTATAGATTTATAATCTCAAAAATATGTCCATTATAGCATTCCATTCACACACTCTATTATCATCCCCCAATTCAGACATAACTACAACTCAAATAAATACTTTACAGAAAGACAATGCAGACTTTTTACAATGGAGGTCTGTTCACAAATTACAGACACTGTGTGCATGCTAAATGAGAAATGCATGCTAAACATACTCGTAGGTTTACATGACAACCTGCATACTGCAAATGACACTATGAGGAAACCACCTCCCCTCATTAAGTCAACACACGCCTGAAGGATCTCTACTAGCACAGAGATTTACCACCCAAACCAGGACACAGCTTACATTTCGGTCTTATAATTATTTCCCTTTAAGAATAGAAACTCCCTTTATCGATTAAAAGCATCATTTTCATCAGAGGTATATTTTTTTTAAATGGCACATTATTCGGTGCCTGATAGACAAGTTCTTGGTGTCCATTGAAAAGGTTCCCATGGATTTTAGGTTCTCCTACTTCAGTTTTGGAACCACTGAATCCAAAATGGATCCATCACCATTTAGAAGGGCTAAAACTCCCTTGCTTCTTCAAACTGCTTGTAGTAGTCGTCTTCCTGAGGGTTGTCGCGACACTTCTGTCCATTGTTAGGCGGCCTGGCCTGGTTGTAGCGACTCCAGTCGCCCTTACATATGATCCAGGGCAAGATGTCCACTTTGTAGTGCAGGTCGGCTGAGAACTCTGTGCTGATGAGATTGGGCGTTCCGGCCCCTTTGCCACGTGTGATGAGCTTCATGTTGTCGTCGTAGCAACAGTGCTGCGCGGCCAGTGTGGTGGACTCTAGTGTCAGCATGGAACGGATGCAGTATCGTGCTGTCGGCTTGTAGATCTCCAGCTTCTCTTTTGGCCCACTAGCATCTTTCCAGCGGAAGTTTCTGCGCGAAGCAGCGTCGTGCACGTTGGCGGTGCTGTACGCCACCTCTGTTGGGTACGAGCAAGGGCAGCTGGGGAGATCACTGGCCACCTTGCTCATGTATTTCTTCAAGAAGTCGCTCTTGCAATTCATCCAGCGCTCACAGCTGTCTGTGTCTGGAAGATATAGAGAGACTTAAAAAATACATCTTGTTTTAATAATGGAAGATACATAGAAATATGGATAATACCACGGCTAGATGGATGAACTGTCTGTGACAGTATGGGAACATTTCAATGACTGATAGTGTGGAGCTGTGAACTTACCAACACCAAAGAGCTCCGTGGCATTGAAATCATCTCTTCCAGCAAGCAGGCTCACTTCTGTAGCTGCTGTCTTGAAGGCATCTTCAATACCTTTAGACAGTGAGAGGTCAGATGGATTAGCAAGTGGCCTTTAGCACTCACTCAGTCACTACACTCACCAAACTTACTATTCATTTTCCTAATCTAGAGTGCTTAGTTTTGATTGACAAAGAGGGGTGGCATGAATTGATCAATGAATAGATTGTTCCAATTTTGATTATGTGGAACTGAATGTTGATTAATGTGGTCTTGAAGCATTGCAGGCAAAATGAAGTGCAGTACTCAGCTGCAACCAGCAGAGGCGGTATTGATTCATTCAGGATGTAAATCCTAGCAGCATTATTTTACCCAATACCACTCTTGCATTGAAACAAGAGTTCAGAACATTCAGCAAAAAAACAGCAATCAATCAATTTTTCAATTGATTAAATGTTAAGTTTTTGTCAAATAATATTCTCATCCATAACTGACACTATAATACTTGAACTAAGGAGGTTATGTAGGTTATGTACAGGTAATACTGTACTATATATCCTGCAAACCTTTGTGATAATTTTAATAATGTTTTTTCGGGAGTTGGTTTTCTATAAGGATCTACGCACTGTAATGCCATTCTAGTGAGTCTATTATTATGTAATAGTTTTGTAAACTCTCCTGCCTCAAACTGGGAAGTAGTTTATAAGTAGTACAATAATAAGATAAAGCAGTTTAAAAGGTGACCAAAATATTATCCAAAGTAATGGATGCCAACCGTAAAACCAAAGAAGAAGAAGCTGCCCTCCCATTGGTTATCTCGGTTATCTCCCATCATCCTCTTCCTCCTAACGATGGCCAATCACAATGTCCCTTTGCTCAGCCTACCAAAAAGTTCTCGTCCATTGTTAAAAATTAACAAAAAATCAATCCCAGTGTTAAGTTTAGTATGCAATGTACTGTATTCATTTAAATGAAGTTACAACTTACATATAATTTCTGCCAAAACTCTGTTCGCCTCCTCCGCCATGAAACTCACCTCACTTGAGCCGAAAGGTAAAGTGTCATTTTTCATGACAACATTTATTATTATTTTTCATTGCTTTTATCATTTTCTCTTTTTTAACATTCATGCACATGTAAATGATTATGTTGTCATATTTATTTTGGGTGTGAACAATATTTACACAAAAATTCCAAGAATGGAAGCTCCTCAGGAACGAATTAATTTTGTACCTTGAAGTTCCGCTGTATTTAATTACCTGGACAGTTTGGCATATCACAGGTTCTGGACTCGGTGGCAGTACACGCATAACCACAAGACCTGGTTCTCTTCTGGTTGCCGTTTCCACAGGTGACACTGCACAGTGACCAGTTACTCCAGTCCCCCTCTCCGTCCATGTAGTCTGAATCAGAGAGAAAGAGACAAGAATGCTGATGTAGGCCACATGCTGAAGCACACACTAATTCCTGATAGCAGGCCTCACTGATAGTAGGAAGAGTACTGGCGAGGGGAAGCAGTTCTCTTTGACTTTGCCCTTGAAGCAGTCACCAGACAAGGTGTTCTGTGCCCACATGGATTGTGCGGGCTCATGTAGAATTGTTAAACAAATACCGTATTTTTGGGACTACGAAGTACACCGGTATATAAATCGCACCCCATTCTTTTTTTTAGAAAATGTGTTTCTTTTACATATAGTAGCCAGACCGGACTACATGCCGTGGATATACACCGGTACATTGTACAGTTAGATACGGTATTTACACAGAAAAAAATAAGCAGAAAGTAAAAGAAGAATGTTTGTTTATATACCTTGTTTCCAAACAGTGCCTGTAACATGCCAGTAAAACAGCTCAAACATAACAGAAAAGTTATTGTTTGTAAAAGTAGCAAATTTACAAGATTTAAAGTCATAAATTTACGAGATTTAAAGTCGTAATTTTACGAGAAAAAAAGTCATAATTTAACCTCTGACCAAGGTCAAGAGTCACACAAGCCCCCTGTGTTTATAGCTGTCTCGGGCAATGCCTGTTAAACGAAGAACTAAAATCATCAAGATGAAGTCGTAAATTGACAACAATAATTTTGTATATTTTGGAGAAGAGATCATCATATTACGAGAGTAAAAACGTAACTTTACAGGAATAAAAGTCGTAACGTCATTTTATAGGCACTGCCTGACGACGCTGTGATCCGGGAGTCGTACGTGGAGGGGCGAGGTATCAGAGCGATCAGACGATGCTAGCTCATACTAACCTGGTTGTGACCGACTGCTCTGTTTTGCTGTCCTGTTATAAATAAAAGCTTGCAGCAAAATGTAGAAAAAAAGTAGCGGCTTATCAGCTGAAAAATAAGGTAACTCCAAGGCAATGGAGAGTGTTTTGAGTCAGTAAGGCAACTAACAAGGATGGCTTTGGCAAATTCCACCACTGATTCAAGACAATCTTTTTGTGATTCATCGGATCGAAAATGGGAAGTGAATTGGCAAGAAATCCTCTTTAAGTCCAATTATTTTTGAGCGAATGACGGTAATGGGCATACATGGAAACAGTTACACTCGGCTTTATGACTGCCTAAGTCCGTTTGCAAAACCGCATGCAAACACAGAACTCACTGACACACACATCTTGAAAGCAGCGCTTCATCAATGAGAAGAATTAATGTGGGCATGTTGGGATGGAAGTATTTCTGGCCAGAGTCCAAGTCCTCTTATACAGCCCCCCCTCTCTGGACCATCTGCCCCTCATTATGAAAAGACAGACACTGATGCTCCTTTTCTTGCCCTTCCATAGAATATTGTAACCAAAAAGCAAGTGAGAGATACATAAGTCTTTCTAATACCGATGTAATAACATGTTGCATTTCAGTTTGCCTAGAGACATATGCAGAGCCGCACTTGAGCAAGGCACCAAAGCCCCAAAAGCACAAGGCCTGCTTTTATAGTGAAAAGTGATGGTTAATCGTAACTTCCACCTTGCATTATAGATATGCCCAGATAGACTTGAAATAATCCACACAGAGGTACTGTACATTTACTCATGCTCGAGAAGTGGAAATGTCCTATAATTAATGTGATCCTAGAGTTAAGAATGCCTACTGCCACCTTGTAGTAATGTTTATTAGTAATAGAAATGAATATAATTAAAGATTGGACTTTCTAAACTAAAAAAAGTTGCAAATGTGCTGAAGCTCGAATGAGTGCAGCGCGGCAAGAGGTGATACGACGGAACACATTAGCGTGCCCAAGTACTTGGAGCAAGAGTAGGATAATTCATTGCAACCTCGGCAACAACCAGCATAGAGTGCCATTACTCCGGCCCAAATAGTTTGCTGCCTAAACAGTTGCCATAACCCCCAAAGCAAATATACTGTAGATAAGGAAACAACGTTCGTCATTTTCAGCGCAAATAGGGACACAACTGGTTGTAAATGTTTCAATCTACCCGAGACCACCCACGAAAAGAAAATAATCCTGAGCAATTCAGCTGCCCATTGAAATGTCTTTTTTCAACACTGAAAAAGGCATAAATCTGCTGCTGCGTCGAGGTGTCACTGTATGATACATGCCTCAAAGCGCAATCCAGGTTTAAGCCGCGCAACATGCCCCACACACTTATTAAACACATTTTAAATGATAAAATGTACTCATCATCATATGATTGATAGAACACAAAATTGGAGCCAAAGTCAAGGTCTAGCCTTTAGCCTAGTTGTCAGGCTATCACAATTCCGTCTGCTGTGGTGCCGCCACAATCTGGCTCTACAGCTGCTAGAGGTGCTATGTGGTTTTGCTTCTCTGCATGCCGCTAGAAGGCATTGCTCCAAGCTGCGTCTACATAATCCATTACTGTAAAAAGAAAAAAACAAGTTGACTTTAGAAGCTAGTACTTCCGCAGCCACACCAATTGCACAAGTACATTGTACTTTTATGTACTTGTACCTTGTGTGTCGTACATGTATGCTGTACATTTTATGCTGCATTATCACATATTTGAAAATTATTTCAGACTTGAATGAGACATGTTTTCTTCATGAAACACGGCCCATTTTCCATAGAAAGAAATATATATATAATTATATACTGTATATATATTGACCAAAATGCACAAGTTTGTTTGCTTGTTTGTTTATTTGATTATGACATTACTAATCAACATATGGGCAAAAGTATCACAGTAAATATGCCAGAATTAGCAGAAATAGCACAATTTTGTCTGTTGTCCTTTTGAATGACGAATAGCGGGGATCAACTAAATACACAAAAGAGACTGCTTGAAATCCTGTGTGATCGATAAAGACACACGTAAGATACATTACCCACCAGAAGAGCCGTTTCAATGGCAGATTACTATCACTGTCCTGCTCCACTGACAGACTGAGGCCTTGTTCACACAGGCAGCAGGGTATTTTTGAAACCGCATATTTCTCCCTCTACGTTTATGGAAAAAATGGTGTCCACACGAGCTCGTATTAAAAAAAAAAGAATTAGCAACCACAGTCATAAACATGCCATACCTGTGGGCGGCAACAGTTACTAAAATTCTGTCCAATTAGAATCATCCTCTGTCATCCTGTCACTTTTGCAAAACATAAAACATGGCGCCAGGCTCGATTGTGTGGACTGACTAGGAGGTAGAATTACTTCTAAATGTTGTTTTAGAATGCAAAGACAACAAGACGCAAGAAAATGTTGTGAGTTCTGAGGGCATCCATGTTGTTTCTGATGTAAATACAGGTCGCGTGTGTGACGTCACAGCATACGTTGTCGCAGGCAGTGACGTTTGGAAATGTAAAACTCCAAATCTACACTTTGGCCAGAGGTTTTGAAAACCTTCGTTTTTAGTGCCATATATGCGCGGGCTCGTTACGCAATCACTGTATGTATTAGACTATTACGTATCAATATTATTTATTATGTATTATTGCACCACAAATTGGAAGTGAACATTTACATATTATTTATAAATTATTTTTCTATTTTATTATTTTGAACTTCTTATCTCTCCAGTCTTGCCTTGGTTGTTTTACGCTGCGATTAAGTTTATCATGACATTTTTGGAGAGCTGCTTGAAATGTACATTAATAAAGTATCTATCTCTCTCATCTATCCATCGATGGATAAGTTAACACATCAATATTTTTGACATCAATTCTGCAGCTGTTAATTTGTGGAGGGATGTTAAAGAGGTTGGTGATGGAATGAGTTCCCATTCATTCCCATTAGTTTACAGTTTCGATGCATAATGCACTGTAATGGATAACCCTCACTGGCTGTCCACAGTTCTGATTACTGGATTTAAAAGCAAGAGCAGGGTGAAGCTGTCAGTCTATCATGAAATAAAAGCTGACCACAGTGATAAGCCAGAAAAGTTAGATAAGGACATTGGTTTGACAGAAAAAGACTATAAAATCGCACTCCTAACCGCTTTCGTAGAAGTGTTAGTGGATAAAATGTCATTTTCCACGGCAGCCACATTCCTGTTCCACCACATTGGTTTGGGCAAGCTACAACTCGGACTGCACGCATAGTATATGACAGTGAGTGTAAATTCTTCCACAGCTGATTTATGTGCAAGGTTTACTCTTGGAGAATGTTGTGAGAGCGGCGAGGCAGACGAACGGTGCTCTTGGCCTTGTTCCTGCTGCTCAACTTTGATGTTGGGAGGCGTTTCAATTGTGTCACCTAGCGAGCTTGACACCATGGAGGAATCTGTCTCATAAAAGAGTGTTAAAAGGTTTCACGCAAGGGCTGCCAAAAGCCTGTCTGGGGATAGCAACACTTGCTATGGTGACAGACTGAATCAGCAAATCTGTAAATTATAGATTTTTCATCAAACTGTGGCCAAATGTTGGCCACTGTAGGCCTTGAATTCTACTGTAAATATTGTGTGTCGTAGACGATGCTGTGCTTCTTACCATATTCCATCTGGGGTTTTCCTCTCTCTCCGGCGCCACCTCTCCGGTCCCAATCCACTGGCGGCCTGAGGAAGTTGCTGTCTTCACCATTATCTCCGTAGGACCGGTCGTGGTCCTGCACTTGATGGGTGGTGGTGGACGATGTGGAGGAAGTGCGAGGCCACCAGTTTCTCCAGTTGGTAGAAGCCCAGTTGGGTTTACTCTCCTTGCGTTGGCCTTTTTCTGGCTCATGTGCTTCTAACCCATCCACAACCTCAATTGTTACCTTCCGTAAGAAGAATAAAGACAGTTAAAACGTTAATATTACAGGCTTGGAGTCATGTTTTTGAGGAAGGTGAGAGAGGCCCAAGCTGGAAGAACGTTGCTAGGGACTGGAAGGCCACTGAATGGAGCGCAGAGATCACTCAATGTGTTTGTAGAATGGAGTTTGGGACTGGTTGATGTCTTGCAAGGTACCAAAGCTCCAAATGGGGTGGTCACTAAATGTGCAACCCTAATCATGCAGACATCCATGCCGATCTTTCCTATGAAATCTCCTTTAAGGGCCAATCATAGGCCTATCTTACCGTGCCCTCCCCTGCACTCCTCTGGTCTGGGTTGATTTGCATTAATAATTTGTGAGGAGTGATCACACTACAGTCATTCTGTGACTTGGATGCGTGTGCATGGAATCATGCTATGCCTACCTCTTCCAACCACACCAAAGGAGGGCAAATGTAGGGGCCTATGGTTTCCGCATTAACGGAATCACAGAATTGGCCGATAAAATCGGAATTTACTGCTAAACGAACAATCTCGCGAAAATCATATGAATGAAATGCTGGTATTCTGAGGAGAAGGGACGGTCGTGTGTGGAATTATGCACTCGGCAGATCGCTCGATTGTGTCGAAATGTCATTACAAACACTAAACCGCCCCCTGCAGAACTAAACAAGTTGAAATGATGATAAACACCAGCGAAAGTTGGCGCCTCCGCTATCTTCCATTCGTGCACCCTGTATGGAAGCTAGCATGCTTGTGTGGTTGTGTGTGCCACTCGGGCTGGATGAGTGCATTTTCACGGCTTTGTATTTTACCGCTTGAAAAGAAAAGATGGTCTTACAATGCCCGTTTTGCAATGAATAAAAAAAGAAAAGAAGCACCCAGCTTATTTTTGCACCCAGCTTGACTTATTCTTCCAGCTTTCAAAATGATACATGTCATCTAAATGTAAACAAAATTAGTGTGTCATAAAAATATCTTACGTATGCAATTGGAATTGCTCCAATTCCTCCTCAATTTGAAATGCTATTGAGAAACAGATAACATCTATTTTTTTATCTGTCCTGTACTGACTGAAACTAAGTCTAGGAAAATGTAACAAAATGAAGAGCTGCAAAGCATACAAGCGTATTCAAGAGTCAACCTGCATGTTAAGTACACTAAATGTGTACATGTTGGCAGGTCTGAAATAACAGTGAAAGTGCTCCCTGCCTCTCGCTCCTTTTTGACATTTCACCCCCAGCCCCGTGGGGGACCCGCTCCACTAGTCGAGAAGCACCGCCCTTGTGTGAGTACACCCTAAGAGTTATTCTGAAGCAAATGGGTCAACTGAGTGTAGGAGGTGACACCTACTGCTAGCCATGTCCCCACCATCCTCCCCTACCATCCCCTGTCTGTCCAAACACATGTGCCTCCCAGATGAGGTGGGACCAGCACCCGTGCCCCTTAGCTAGTCTCCCACCTCGCGGGCTCTCTCCACCTAAACACAAAGTTCAAAGGGCTCCTCAGCCTCCTCTAGAGCATGAAAGCCAGATGAATCCCAGGATCAAAGAACCCCTCCTCCTCCTCCCTTTTTCTCCCACAGCCTCACGCCCTTGATCAATCGGTGGCTCCTCTCTCTCCCCACATCTTGAGATGTTAATACACTTTGTTCGTCCTGGGATTTAGCGGTGATGATCTTAGAAATGGAGGAGACCCCCTTGCTAGATTAAAACCGGAGAATGATTTAAGCAGTGGTTACCCGGCCATCTGCACGCTGGAGAACTTAGGGATGAGGGCTCACCACAAATTTACATAAACCGCCTGCTGTATTCCTGCATGTGGTTGAGCAGTGGGGCATTGCTGGCAACTGTCTGCCTTTCAGTTGTCATGATGATGGACACGAGACCTCAGAGGCTACCCTGAGCACAACGACATCCCAGGAAGTAGGATAAAGAAAAGGACATTGAAGAAAAGGGGGTTAGTGATGTGCACCAAAGTATTCTCCATCTTCCTGCTCGCCCTCCCTGTCCTGATTGCTTGAGTAGCCATGTCTTACGAGTCAGTGAAAGCATGAAAGCAGCAGGGCAGGTGCACAGTCACACATGATCACCTGTATGTTGGGATTCTGCCCATTGATATCAGCTTTGGAGAGGTCGGGGAAATTGTGCAGATCCAGTAGGAACGCTCCGGGCCCATCCTTGTGGACGTTACTGGCAGTGCCTTGCACCCACGGAATGGCAGCGGACCGGTGGGCAAACCGACGCTCTGGACCAGACCGCCAAGAGCCTTCCAAACCCAGTTGGCCGGATGAGCTGCTTTTTGCATGGATGATATTCTGCTAAAGGGGGAAAGGAAAACATGATTTTATTGCTGGTTTGCGTAGCCCCGATACAAGACATTTTTACTATCTGTTTAATGTCAGGTGTGAATGAGAAAAACAATCCCCCACTATGTGACTTGGCGTCTGCACGTCCCATGTTGACAAGACGCTCATGTGAACATTACCTCTGCCATAAATCTTTCTCAACGGCTTGAGCTCCAGAGAGAAAGAGACAGGAATAGTAGTCTGCTTTCGCCAAAACATAATCTGCCTAAATCATCATCGTCTGTTGGAATGTGCAGTTATCCTCTGGATGCTTTAACAAGGTAATATGCCGTGCACATGCAGTATGTTTGTAGCACATTCTGACGCTGGCTTGAAGACCAACTGTGTGAAACTGATGGTTTTTCTTTACTAAGTCTGCATACTGAGAGTGCATACTGTATATCTTCTGTCAGGTGTGCGTACGAGAAACAATCCCTCCTTAATTGGCCATACCGTTCTACAAAGTCCGCAATCATGGAGCGGTAGAAACTACCAACAAAGAAATCACCTATCATCATGTTTTCTTTGTTCATGCTACATTTCTTCCACCCCACTGTTTTTGCGGCCTGAGAACATAGCAGCAGTGTGCTGTATGGTTGCGGTGGTCAGTCACACACAAAGTGTCAGCTCAGCTGTATTGTATTCTCCATAATAGCCCCAGTGGAGCTGTTTGTGTCCAACCAAGGTGCACTCTGGGCCAGTGTAGGCACTCCCAAATGGAGCTGCACAGCATGGTTGGAAAAGTTGTAAATGTAACTTCATTTCAACCGCAAAAGGAACAGTGCCTGCATGGAAACATTCAAGTGCATTAAGGATCTTTTACTTGACAAAACGAGGCAAATAAAAGTAGCGATTTAAAATATTTTAGGATATTTCACAGTGATTTTTTATTTATTTATTCCCATGCTAGGATCATTTTTAGACAGTGGGCCTAAAATCTCAGGACGATAAAAACATTACAGTTAAAGAAAGGCATAATAATCATTTTATCGAATAATGTTTTTTAGTAAGAATTCTGGCAACTGTGTGGTAAATTATTTTGCAATGCGTGGCTCCAGTTGTAAAAAGAATATTGTCAAAATAAACATTGTTATTTTTGTAAATATTTGTATTTTATTTGTAAAAAAATTACACATTCAGATTTGTTTGCATTGCATTCAATGTTCATTTGTTCTACCAGCTCAAAAAAGAATATTGTTAAACTGAAATATATAAAATACTGACATAAAGAAAAATATTTATTAGAAGAATAAACGATCAGAAATATTTTCTGACATTTACAATAATGTAAAAAATAACATTTAAAAAATGGGTAACTTTGTCACCCCAAAACTGCCCAGTGTATACACAAAGTATATCAACAAGTACCAGACCTGTTTATTATGATAAAACTACTACAAACACTTACACTGACTTTATGATCAACAGAACGTCAACATGTCAGACCCTCTAAATTTCCCAAAGTTAGGGCTGCATGAGCCTTTGGAAAATAAAATTAAAATAAGTTGAACTTTTCTAACCTTTTGGGAATCATAATAATAAGTCCAGCGATTTCTCAAACAAGAGCTGGCTTTAGCCACAACAGCTGCGATTTTGATCAAATTGATACAAAACAAACCATTGCATCATGACATCCACCAAGAGTGTTTGCTGGTGTTTTAATCCTCCATTATCCAGTGTAATCTGATCCAGACGGATACTGGGTTGTGTCATATGCGATGTAACACGTGGCATACAGATGAGCTGATCCCAACTCACATTTAGATGATCTCATGTCAAACTTGAAAGTATTCTGATACATCCCATTGCACCAGCCATGCTTCTTCACAGTTTTAGCTCTAATACCATAATTCCATGTGATTTATGCATGTCATCTAGTCTGCGGACAGTAAACTCAGCGCTTTGGATGGACTAGTTGTAAAAAATGAGTAGCGACAGTAAAACAAAAAACCTATCTATTTATAATCTGAAGATACACCAGCTTACCAGTGTCAACATTCACATTTATATCATATAATACTTTTAATTTTGCTTTCCAGAATAGTTATTCTATATTCTACCTTTATTGCTGTACTGTTCATATATTCCATTTCAACGTTTAATGTTGCATTTTATTTGCATATTTGCTTAGTAGAGAATCCTACAAAGAAAATGTTATTTCGATTATCATGTTCTTCTTTTTGGAAAGTACCTGCAAATAAATGTGGTATTAACGCCTGTGGACAGTGTAGAATAAGTTTTATGGGTACGACAATGTTTCATAATGAATCTATAAACATGAAATCTTCCTAAAACTGCAGAAAAAATATCTAAATAAGAGTTTGTTTGTAAGTTATTACATTTTTCCCAATAGATCATTGTGTCCTCGATACTTTAGAGCCTTCTAATACCTATAGTCACCTTTACACTCATATTACCCACTATAATAGACATAATCAAAGAAAATAAGTTGTTTAAGACATAAATAAGACTCATTCAATAAATGTCTTCTGGACGCTTGGACAGGAAGCGACATTGGGGGTTAGAGTTAAGTTTTAGCTGGTGTACGGCCACAATAGTAGCCCGTGTTGTTAATACGAGATTTTTTTATTACTATTATTATTATTATTATGCTATTATTGGGGGCCGCGCGGTGAGCATTCTCAGAAAAATTGGAACGTCTGAGTTTGAATCTCCGTTTGGACATCTCTGTGTGGAGTTTGCATGTTCTCCCCGTGCGTGTTTGGCTTTTCTGTGGGTACTCCGGTTTCCTCCCACAGTCCAAAAATATGCAATATGTGTGTATATGTATAAATATGTATATATATGCATATGAATGTGTGTACATGAATATTAGTATTATCATTATTATTATTATTTTTTTTCTTCTTTCCCTTGTATTTTTGCTCATTTTGCTCTGTGACTGTTCTGGTTGTTGCTGAAATAATGATTATCACGGTTGTTTATAATATGGTTGAAATATGTTTGTGAGGTTCTTCTGCACCCTTTCTTATATCCCCCACACCACCCCCCACCCGTCCCTTTTCAGATCAGGTCCGGCATCGAAATGTGGCGCAACAAAATTCATAATAAACGCAGTCAAATGTCAAGGGAGACTCATTTGGATTATGAAATCTCCCTTGGCAAAGAAATTTTGCTCAGTATTTAAAGGCAGCTTGACTCCCATTCAGCTGTTATGATGCTGGACAAGACAAAAAAAAAAGTTATTATTGTGCCCGTCAGATAAATAATTCTAAAATAACAAAAGCCTGTCGTTGGCAATCGAGACTGGTGCGTGTTAATAGGGACACCCAGTGGTCAGTGAAGACCAGTTCATCAATGTCTTGTATTGACTGAAACTGTATTTGTATTTTAGTTCATTTAGAACATTTTGATGCTTTAAAATGATTAATTTATACCAAGAAGATGTAACATTTATTTCAATGTGGTTTCAAAGGGCCGCACTGTGGTCGAGTGGGTTGCACGTTGGCCTCATAGTCAGGAGGTTCAGGGTTCGAATCTCTGTTGGGTATCTCTGTGTGGAGTTTGCATGTTCTCCCCGTGCGTGTGTGGGTTTTCTCCGGGTACTCCAGTTTCCTCCCACATTCCAAAAACATGCATGTTAGGTTAATTGGCGACTCAAAAAATTGCCCATGAGTGTGAATGTTTGTTTGTCTATATGTGCCCTGCGATTGACTGGCGACCAGTCCAGGGTGTACCCCGCCTCTCGCCCAAAGCCGGCTGGGATAGGCTCCAGCATTCCCCGACCCTGATGAGGATAAGCGGCATAGAAAATGAATGAATGAATGAGTTTTGACTAAGAAGATGTAACATTTGTTTCAATGTGCAGTTTTGGACAAAAAATAAGTAACGAACATTTATTTACAAATTAATTTGTGAAAAGAGTGAGGGGGCAATGTTCAAACCGTGATGGAGTGAGAGACGACTGGAAGGTGTGTGTGTGTGTGTGTGTGTGCATTCCTATCTCACCAGTGCATTGCTGTAGTTAAATTACAGTACTGATTCAATGATTATTTTCTGCTAAATGATTTGGCGAAAAATGTACAGGTGGAAAAAAAGCGAGTTAGTCACAAGAACGGAATTAGCTCTCTGTTGTGTAACCTCCATCATTTCCTGATAGTGTCAAAGAGAGCACCTCCGGTTTTTCCATTTAAACCTCAGTGGAAAAAAATAACATGCTGTTTTCTCATTTGCCTCTAATATAGTCCAGAGTAGGAAACATATTAAAAATGGTTACAAAACAAAGTCAGGCTGCGCTCCACTTGCCATCAGTGCTGTGCAAATTTCAACGAGCTGTGCGCTTTAATTTGGAGATCAAAAGTGACACCATCCCTCAGTTCATCTGGGCCCCCCAGGATGTCACCCCCTACTCCAAAAGGCCTTGAATGAACGCATGCACACACAAGCCACCCCCCTCACACACCNATGTTGCATTTTATTTGCATATTTGCTTAGTAGAGAATCCTACAAAGAAAATGTTATTTCGATTATCATGTTCTTCTTTTTGGAAAGTACCTGCAAATAAATGTGGTATTCACGCCTGTGGACAGTGTAGAATACGTTTTATGGGTACGACAATGTTTCATAATGAATCTATAAACATGAAATCTTGAAATCATGAAATCCCCAGGATGTCACCCCCTACTCCAAAAGGCCTTGAATGAACGCATGCACACACAAGCCACCCCCCTCACACACACACCCACACACACCCTTACCCTCGCTCCTGTTCTTTTCCCGCTTCCCCTTTTTTCACTTTGTTAGGGCTGCTTAAAGGGGCATGACTCCATTTTCAATTGGGAACAACTAAGGGGTCCTTTCCCCCTCCCAGGAGACTGGAAGGAAATGAAGGCAGTTGAGCGTTGTAACAGATGCTTCTCATCCATGCACTTGCATAGGCGGAAGACAGAGTGATCTTGCCCTGTCACCTGTGTTTTATTATTATTGATTGACTGTATGCACTCGCATTATAAATTGAGATTAAACTTAAAAAATAAGCAGATGTCACCTATTAATAGCCCATTTCTACAGTAATAATAGAATTATACAGTAAAAATAGAATTCACTCTCCGCTAGATAGAATTTGGGACGTGGCATGAAAGTTGCAATACCAGTTTTCATACAGTGGCAGCGCTGGAGATCATTGGTGAATTCAACTGGGCTGGAGAAATAAATTATGACTTCACTGCCACTGTTCAAGTGTGTGTATGGTGCACCTTACAGAATATTCATAATTTACTTCCTGCGCTGTGATTGACTAGTGACCAGTCCAGGGTGTACCCCACCTCTTGCCCAAAGCCAGCCGGGTTAGGCTCCAGCATACCCGCGACCTAATGAGGATAAGCGGCATAGAAAATGAATGAATCCTTCCCAGATTGCCTTCTTTCGGGGTAAAATAAAAACTGTTTCGCAGTTCTTTGGAAAATGTAAAGTAGGTTAGCCTCCACGGTGATAAATTACCTGAGCTTTGTTTACGCTCACAATAGCGCAAACTTTGGCCGAGACGTGTGACAGCGATATTTAGCCGAAGACAACAAAAACGATGCTTTGAGATGAAATAAATCATTGGGCACAAACGAGAGAGGATATGTAAATTTAAACAATTGTTACGTCATATTGATTCTATCTCAAACTATGTCCACACAGTATGTATTATAACTTTTCCCAACAACACATAATCAGTAGGGTAAAACTAACCTGTCTCACGGCGGTCTAAACCCAACCCTATTAGTGGGTGTACAATCCAACGCTTGGCGAATAATATTATTATAAATATAATCATATTATTATAATTATTATAGTATATATCAATGTAAGGCATAATGTTCATGCAAGGTCCAGAAAAGTCGCGTTACATGGCAGTCCTTAATTTAATAAACAATCGCTGTTTTGTGGTTGACTATTATTAGTAAAAAAAAAATAGTAGAAGGCAATTCATATGTGGTATTCTGGTCAATTGGTGTCAGTAATGTTACACTGCTGAGATTTTAACCTTAGATTCCATTATCTTAACATGATAAACAATTCTCCCATTCCATGTGGAAATGGTAGGTTTGGCATGTTTGCATCTGTTTTGTAAGATGAGGGTTAAAATCCTCATTCCTACCATTCGCTATCTTTTTTGTACTTTTATTTCAATGGTTGCTAAGGTATTTTTACCTTCAAAAAAAGATAAAATAAACATAAACTTTCTAAAAAGAAATTGATGCAATCTTAAAAAATATAAAGTTGGATTTATTTTAAGAAAAAAAAAATTACACGAATAATCAGTCGTTGTCCCCCAGCTCAGTCACCCGTCAATGATGTCATCAGTAGTTGACTCTGTAGTTCTTTGCTAACTACGTCACAAGTTTCTTGATCATGTCTGCAAAATAACTCATAATGGAGCCAAAAAATGTGCAACTGCCAGCATATCAAGAAGAATTTATAGTAATAAACAAAGGTGGTGTAGAACTCTTGTTGCTTGTTCCGCTGCCTCATCACATTCTCTATCAAAAATCATTCTTCAAACAAGCTAAAAGTTGCCTTAAATATTTATGTATATCTTTTATGTCATTTGCATATGCATTTATGTGGTTAAAAAAAGACTGACCAATGAGTAGCTGCACAATTCTTGTTAATCACCTCAAAAATGGTCTTGGGCATGCTTGTTGCCAGTGTTTCCAGGAAGCTAGTGGGAATGGTGCTCCAGGTGGTTACGATGGCTTCATAAGGCGCATCCACTGTCTGGAACTGATGTTTATTTTTGTAGTCTTCCCTTGCCATTCATCCCCAAATGTTCTCAGTTGGATTTCGACCAGGCAGCAAACTGCGCAGGATGGTCCAAAACAGTGAAGTTATTCATCTGGAAGAAGTCTTTTGTCGGGCGGGCTTTGCGAATTGCAGTGTTGTCCTGTTGAAAAACTCAGTCATTACCACACAGACAAGGGCCTTCAGTCATGATGGATGTCCCCATCTCCACATATCCAGGAGCCGTTTGACACCCCTGCACAACACTGTTCCATTGAGGGAAAAAGCACCCGTGCTGTGTGGAAAACATCTCAGGTGATTTTTCCTTGTCATGCCAGTAACGTTGGATGCAATCGGGACGGTCAAGGTTACATTTTTTTCTTCTCAGAAGATAAAACTTTCTTCTCCCTTTCAATGCCCCATTTTTGGTGCTCTCATGCAAATTCCAAACTGCTAATTTTGTGACGTTGAAGGAGACGAGGCCTTGAAGACTTCTTAAAACCCTTCTCCTGCAGATGCCATCTGACGGTTGTTGGATTACACTCAACACCTTGAAGGAAGCCGACAATCGTCCCGTGTCTTGATGGACAGCCAATCGGATCCTCCAGCTCAGGGCTGGTGACATTGTCTTGGGTCTACCACTGGACTTTTTTGTCCCATAAGACACAGGATCTTTGAAGAGGTCAAAAATAACTGTCTTACTGCGTCCCATCTCCACAGCAATGGTGCGCTTTACGAGGCCTTTCTTGTGCAGCAACAATCCGGCCATGTTCAAAGACGTTTTTGCCTTTGCCATCAAGAGATCGTGACAGTGTAAATACCTGCCTGAAAATGACACTGAATCCACATGATGGTTTTGTGGCCATGTGGTCTTAAACTTTAGATCAGCTGATGAAAAACCAATTTGACTTTAATTATTTTTGTTTCACTCCCATTTCTTCTTTTTGCATTTTGAAGCCCTACTAAGAACCCCCTGAAGACCCAACAGTGCAAAACCCTTGCAATCTTTCAACTAGCCATAAAATTTTGATCAGAAATGCATTTGGATTTGCCAATTTTGTCTGTTCGTGAGAAAGCACTACACAAAGTGTTTTAAAAAATATTTCATGATTTTACAGCATTAATATTCAGGCGGTTCTCTTTTGAGAAGCATTGGCTACTGGCTTGAACGCTGCTGCGTTTAAGTTCGTTAGTTAGTGCACTCTCTGTTGCTTTTAAGTAATCAACCACCAATTTCTCAATCAATTACTCAATTTTTAATCAGTTAATATGTATTATGTTCAAACTGAGAAATACTTTTACTGTATATATTGTCATTCTTGTAGTGCCTAAACAACAAAGACTTGTTCACAGTGCTCTTTACAGACTACTGCACCCCAATGTACAGGTGCAGGCAGCTACTGTACATCCGTTCGTTGGTGTTTCTTTGAATGGCATTTTAAATCTGACACCTTGGAATGACATTGCACCTCTTGGGCCGTGACAAGGCTGACTAAAAGATGACATCACCACTGTCAATGGTAGACTGGCGCAGCATGTCCACACACACACGCACACACACAAAGTGGAGCATCCCCCAAAAATATACACTCTTTTACCACAGCCCAACATGTGTATGTCAGTGTGGCCCAACGAAAACAAAAAGGCATGCTGGGATTTGAGTACATTGTGTTATATATTTGTACTTTTTGAGAGATGGGGGTTGACTCCCTCCGGTCCTCCGCCTGTCTGCCCAATCAAACAGTTGGCCGTGTGTCAAATATTCCTCACATTCTTGGAATATTTCATCAGCTTTGCATGTCTTCACATCCAGGTGAACACTGGCCTGCAGTGATGGCACTAAGAGTATAAAGGAGAGCTTCTAAAATCATCACTTCGTTGGCTTGAATTCCCCTCAATACTAAATCAAACATTTACGGAGGGGTCACCAGTCCGTTGAGCATAAATACCCATTCATCATTGGGACATGAAGAAAATATGTCACTTGCAGGCTAAATATACATCAACACCAGCTGGAGGATGCTTAGCACTCTCTAAAAAGCCTGTTGATCCCAGACCCGTCTTAACCTCCGGGTCAGAATTGGAGAGGTTCTGCGGATTTTAAAATAGGCAGTTAAAGTATTAATGTGTTGGCAAATGACCGCCTTGTGAAATTTGGTGGGATCATTATGTTCTAAACAAGAGTGCCAATAAAAATACCAAAAATAGAATGACAGCAGGGGTTCTTTTTCATCTCTCAAGATATAACCAAACATATTTCCCATACCTAATTGAAAATCAGGACAATTGGCAAGGTTCAACACAAATTCCTTTTGTGTTTCCAATGACAAAGATGCCAGGGCAAGCACTAGGAGGTACAGGTACAGGTACATTCAAAAGCACTACATTTTGGGGGTAACACCCCTCCGACACAACCCCTAACGTAGTGTACATGTGTACTTTCAAAACAAAGTCCAAACTGCAAATGAAATGCCACTAAAATACATACACTGCGTCGATATAGTTGGAATGCTTCCATATGTGCCTTTCCTTAATCTGCAATCCAGGCTTTGTGAAAACCTGAATTTGTCCATTTTTAAATGTAGTCTCAAGTTTAACAAATGTAAAAAAACATAATTAATAATTACTGTTTTAAATGGTGCAACACAAAACATATTACTTTTATATCGGGTGCAAATCGTTTTATGTTTTCTTCGTCTTATCCCTTCAGGGGTCGCCATAGCGAATCAATTTTTTTTGTTTGATTCGCATGTTTTCATTCATTCATTCATTCATTTTCTATGCCGCTTATCCTCATTAGGGTCGCGGGTATGCTGGAACATTCACACTCACATTCATACCGGTGGACAATTTAGAGTCGCCAATTAACCTAACATGCATGATTTTGGAATGTGGGAGGAAACCGGAGTACCCGGAGAAAACCCACGCACGCACGGGGAGAACATGCAAACTCCACACAGAGATGCCCGACGGAGATTCGAACCCTGAACCTCCTGACTGTGAAGCCAATGTGCTACCCACCCGACCACCGTGCGTCCGATTCGCACGTTTTGATTTGGCACAAGGTTTACTTCGGATGCCCTTTCTGACATGACCCTCTGAATGAGGGACATGATCGTCTTTGATGATGTTTTATAAAATCAAAAAGATCGAAAAATAGAACTTTTGATGTGACAAAAATAAAAAAACAAAACAAAAACTAATTTTTCGTATGACTATCAGAGAGATATTTGTGAAAATATACCCTAATGAGGATAAGCGGTATAGATGATGGATGTTTATTATTGTGGTTGTACGAGAGCACTATACCATCCATCCATCCATCCATTTTCCACCGCTTTATCCGGGTCCGGGTCGCGGGGGCAGCAGCTTCAGTAGGGAAGTCCAGACTTCCCGGTCCCCAGCGACCTCTTCCAGCTCCATCGGGAGGACACCAAGGCGTTCCCAGGCCAGCTGTGAGACATAGTCCCTCCAGCGTGTCCTAGGTCTTCCCGGGGGCCTTCTGCCGACTGGGCATGCCCGAAACACCTCACCAGGGAGGCGCCCGGGAGGCATCCGGACTAGATGCCCGAGCCACCTCAACTGGCTCCTCTCGATGTGAAGGAGCAGCGGCTCTACTCTGAGCTCCTCCCGGATGGCCGAGCTCCTCACCCTATCTCTTAGGGTGAGTCCAGCCACCCTACGAAGGAAACTCATTTCCGCCGCTTGTATCCGCGATCTCATTCTTTCGGTCATGACCCATAACTCATGACCATAGGTGAGGGTGGGAACGTAGATCGATCGGTAAACAGAGAGCTTTGCCTTCCGGCTCAGCTCTCTCTTCACCACGACGGTCCGGTACAGCGACCGCATTACTGCAGATGCTGCACCGATCCGTCTGTCGATCTCACGCTCCAACCTTCCCTCACTCGTGAACAAGAACCCGAGATACTTGAACTCCTCCACCTGAGGCAAGACCTCACTCCCAACCCGGAGGGTACAGTCCACCCGTTTCCGACTGAGAACCATGGCCTCGGATTTGGAGGTGCTGAGTCTCATCCCAGAAGCTTCACACTCAGCTGCAAACCGCTCCAGTAAACGCTGAAGGTCACAGCCTGATGAGGCCATAAGGACCACATCGTCTGCAAATAGCAGAGACGAGATCCTAAGGTCACCAAGCTGGACTCCCTCAACACCTTGACTGCGCCTAGAAATTCTGTCCATGAAGATTATGAACAGAATCGGTGACAAAGGGCAGCCTTGGCGGAGGCCAACGTTCACCGGAAACAAGCTCGACTTACTGCTGGCAATGCGAACCAGGCTCCTGCTTCGATTGTACAAGGACCGAATGGCACGTAGAAGCGGACCATCAATCCCGTACTCCCGGAGCACCCCCCACAGGACACCACGAGGGACACGGTCGAATGCCTTTTCCAGGTCCACAAAGCACATGTAGACTGGTTGGGCAAACTCCCACATACCCTCGAGTACCCTTGCAAGGGTGTAGAGCTGGTCCAGTGTTCCGCGACCGGGACGAAAACCACATTGCAGCTCCTCTAACCGAGGTTCGACTAACGGTCGTACCCTTCTCTCCAGCACCCTGGAGTAGACTTTCCCAGGAAGGCTGAGGAGTGTGATCCCCCTATAGTTGGAACACACCCTCCGGTCACCCTTTTTAAAAATGGGGACCACCACCCCGGTCTGCCAGTCCAGAGGTACTGTTCCTGACTTCCATGCAATGTTGTAGAGGCGTGTCAACCAACACAGTCCTCCAACATCCAGAGCCTTGAGAAATTCTGAGCGGAACTCGTCTACCCCCGGAGCCTTGCCACTGGGGAGTGATTTGACTACCCCAATTACCTCAGCCACGGTGATAGAACTGTCCACGTACGTATCCTCAGACTCTGCTTCCTCTATGGAAGGCATGTCAGTGGGATTGAGAAGGGCCTCGAAGTATTCCTTCCACCGACCAACTATATCCACAGTCGTGGTCAGCAAGCCCCCGTCCGCACTGTAAACAGTGTGAACTGGGGGCTGCTTCCCCTTTCTGAGGTGTCGGACGGTTTGCCAGAACCTCTTCGAGGCCGACCGAAAGTCGTGCTCCATAGCCTCACCGAACTCCTCCCACACCCGAGTTTTTGCCTCGACCACCGCCGAAGCCGCGAGCCGCTTGGCCTGCCGGTACCTGTCAGCTGCTTCGGGAGTCCCGCAAGCACTATACCATTTTTTCTAATATTAGAATTGAATTGTTTTACATTGCTATATTATGAAATTAATTAAAACACTTTTTGCTTTGAAATCATTAATATCAAAAGGTAATAGAGTATAATAATATATACACATACAGTGTATACGCAAACACTTTCTAGAGTATAATGTTTTTGCAAGGAGGAGTTACCACAAACTGGGTGGCGTGGAGAGAAAAAGTACACAGTTTGGTTGGAGGTCAGAAGGGGGGGTGGGGGTACCTTTTAGGGTCTCATCACTTGGAATGACAGTGATGAGGCTACGATGACAGAGGAGCGCCTGTAGCAAACATTTCACCCCCGGGCCAACAGCCGGGGGGGTGTCAGCCTTTGGGGGAGAGAGGGGTTGACCTTTAACCTCCGACCGACCGCCATTCCCGGGGGACACCCTCCGGAGAGCCTCGCTTCCGTGCTTGTGTCAACACGATCCCGTATCGGATCCGGCCCATCTGATAGGAGGAAAGGAGACTCACCTCGCTGAGGTCCAGGCTCAGGCTGACGTTGGCGGGCGGCAGCGGGCTGCTCCTGAGCACGGTGATGTGCAAAGTGAGAAGGAGAAGTCCCAGGAGCAGCAGCAGCTCGGCCGCCAGCCGCACCATCCTCCTGACGCGGCCGCCCTTCGGAGCCGCCTGAGAGGCCGCTGAAGCTCCGCCTCCGCCCGGTGCAGAGGCTCCGATCTCCGGATCCGCCGGGGACGAGGAGCCGCAACACCACTTCGGAGCCACTTCGGGGATCAGAATTGCAAAAAAAAAAAAGATGGGAAACGAATCGGCGCAGTCCCCCGAGTAGTCCAAAAAAGTTTGTTAATAAAGAGCAAACTGTTTACACTTGGATGCAAACGCACGTGCGGAGCTGATGGGTCCAGTCCAGCTCACAAAGTCTGCTCCGGGTTTAGCAGAGCCTCTCCAGTTTCACACTTGTTGCGTCCGCACGTCCACCAGCTTCCCGCTGTTGTCCTCATTGATGCTCCACGTGCTGCCCTGGACCACCAAAGATACAGGAAGGAGACGAACCCACAAAAGTTCTAAATATGCTTGTGAGCCTCCGGAGTCCTGGCTTGCGTGTTTCAAAGTACATCCATAATGGTGGAGGGTGGGGAAGAGGAGGATAGCGCTGGTGCGAGAGTGTGCACCCCAAGGTGTCCCGCAAGAGGAAATGGGGTCAACACACATCAAAGCAGCATGGCAGGTTTTGGACCGAAGTGCTCTTGAGTCACCTTTATAGTGTACACTCCCCTGCGCTTCCTCCACCCCTTCCCTGTGGGTGCCCTCCCCCTGTTAACCCCTTCTTCCCAGCAGGCCATGCTGCAGGATGTTCACGTGGAAAGCACCTAAACAAACAGGATGTTTTTTAAGCAAATGCAAATGACAACACAAGTTCGATAGACTTTTCTACTTTTTCTCTTTTCTACTTCCACAAAGATAGAAACGCTCCGTTTTTTGGGGGTAATTGTGAATTGTTCCTTAAAGTGCACGAGACACCAGAAGACATGCTCATCTCGTTATTTTCCTAGTGAACAAAATGGCGTTGGAAGGTCCCCTTTCTTGTGTTAGACGTGTGCTCAAGTATATTTTGTTGTGTTTTTATACTTTTCGTCATTGAGAGCAGTCCCCTCAAGAAGACTGGAGAAAGGGAGGAAGTGACATCACTTTTCTTTGTATTTATATATATTTTTATCTGACACTAGAAACAATCATCGACCTATGACCTATGACCTATTAGACCGATGGCCTAATAATAGCAAGCATACCGCCAAAATATAATTCACATTTGATGTGTATATTTTACAGACTGAGTATTAATGATGTTGCCCTGATTTACCCTTACATTCATTTTTTTCTTGCATAAAAACACATATTATTTATATTTAAATACAATATAGCATATAATATTTGAATTGAATTCATTTCAATTTGCTGTCCACAGGCTGCTCCACTGAAAATGAATACTTGACAATGTCTCTGACACACTCTGGCATGACGACATATTCCTGAAGCAACCTGGGGTGAGCTTGGTGGTCCGTGGCGGCGCGTCAATGTGCCGAGGAAGACACCTGGAGTGGCCTCACAGGAGGTCCGAGCGTTCCCACAGCACAAGGCTTGCGTCTCACCGAGGATGCCGTGACACTTCCCTTCAGCCAGACAAATGGTGAGTAATGCGATTAAGCCTTTCAGAGACTTATTTTATTGTCCTCTTCAAAGGACAGACCCCTGTGTCAAATTGTGCACCATGCAGGGATTGATCCTTCTCGGGCACACGTGACACCTCCACCGGAGGCTGGATGGATCTAATGGAATTTGTCATCTTTGAAGTGAAATCATTTGCATTCAGGGTGGGCACAAGAGAAGATGATTCAATATCTTACAGGGTGCTGGTTGAAGAATCATGTATAAGGAATACAAATGAGAATGTATTATTTTAGTGCAGGTTGTCATACTTCCATCAGTTTATCTTTGTGTGTTTGATAAAGTGTGCCGTCACCACCAACACCTTATTGCTGTATTACTGAGGCCACCCCACACGTACCAATGTATGAAATCTAGCAGTGTTATTAGGTTCTGGCACGACTGCCAGAAATTAATGATTAATATTAATAAATTAATAACGAGCCACAGCTAATATTAGATAGACTCATAGGCCACATTGACATCGTATGGCACTCAGTTGTCTGCAATCCTCCACCACGCAAGCCCAAACTATATTTAAAACAGGACCATAACTGTGCACCTTTAATGTTCCCCTCGTCCTGCATTTGACTGAATGTATGGCATTCATCTCAAAATATTCTCTCACATGAACAAACAATTCCAAACTCTTATCTGTTTCTGCTATACAACGTTTCATTAGTTTAGAAGTCAGTTTTGGGAGCCACTGTTCTGGTCCTCCATGTGTGCCATTTTGTCTTGTAATGATAAGTGTGCTGACCAAACACCTCCTTGTATATTTAATAGCGACTGTGCAAACGTTACAGTACGTAGGATATTCATTAATATTTATCGGCACGTTCTAATCTGGTGTTGCGAAATAACTTTTTGAATACTTTGTTTAGAGAAGTGAATGAGCTATTAAATTAAAGTTTGTCATGTTTTATCATCTAGAATTAATCATTCAAGCCTGTTAATTAATTCATTGTTAATTCAACTTGAAGTGTTGGTTGCGCTTTATTCAAATTAAACGCTGTTGTTTACTTCTTTGTTTAATATCCAGGAATTTATTACACAGTCAGATTGCTTACATTTTTGTCTAAAAAGTTACTAAATCGATTTAAAGGTACTTAATCGTTTCAGATCGTTTCGTTCCTAATCAACCAATATTGTCCTTAAATCGAATCGGCAACCACGAATCGTAATACGAATCCAATCGTTGTTAAAACAAATCGTTACACCTCTACTGATAATCTACTTGTTTTTGTCTGTTTACATCAGGGCTGTCCAGCAGTCCAATTATATTTATAATTTTTAACAAAACCAAAGCAAAATAATAATAAATTATACATACTTGTACATATACATTTTAAGACAAATCTTTGTTTTCATTAGTTATTAGTATCAACATGTTAGATGTTTCTAGTTACATCAAGCCTTTTTTCTCTTTTTTCCCATTTCTGCTGGGTTACTGTGTATTTTATTTCTGCAATGAGCCACGTTCCACACATGGGTTCTACGTGAAGTAAAATCGATCAAATGTAAAATTATTACAGCTTCTGTTTGGAAAAAACAGCCACACGTGATGCTGGGAACATGGTGGTAGATTGGATTGCAAGGTGTGCCTGAAGCATTTAATGAACGCTTCCAAAATGACCTTGTGCACTGCCACTTTCATATCACTGTGCTATCATTCATAGTAGCGATGGCGTAGTTCATAGTCTGATTAGCTTCTGGATGCTCTGTTCTCTCAATACAGCTTTTCTCCAAATAATAAATCGCATCACGTTTTAATTACGCGAGACACCCCATCTTACAACCACTGTGAACAACAAGTACAGGCTCACAATTTGGCACGTTTGAGATGTTGTCAGACTTTGACCTATCAACAGATGCTTGCTTGTATAATGATCAGATAGATACTGTAAAGTAGGTATGTCTGATGTTATTTGTTGCCCTTCACTTTCCTGTACTTTAGTGCAGCCTGCAGCACTGCACCACTCTTCTGTTGCAGGGTTATTTAGGCCAGACACAGCAGAGCTGTCGGAATCATGTAAATCTCCCCTTTGTCTGCTTCACTTCAAAATCACTTGCCACAATTGAAAGATCTCCCTCCAAATGGAAAACAGAGAACGGCGAGGAACACATTGGCTGCTTTGGACACAGTGATGGACATCAAAGCATGGCTGAGGATCCCCCTTTCAGAATAGCAGCTACATGCCATTCCAATAAGTGCAGCTTATTTGGATGTGCAGTTCAAACAATGGCTGCTGGTGCAGGCTGCTCTCTGGGACCTTGCCACCAGATGTCTGGCTGCACAGATGTTTCCAATGCCACTCAAGACCATTTGCTACTTGGACCAAACCAGAGGGCAGGCCAGTCTGGCTGCACACGTAGCTCACCTTAATTTGGAGTCAGCATCCATTATTGTTGTCACAGGGCAATGTCCAGTTAGGTCCAGAAGAATTTGGACAAGGACAGAAATTTTATGATTTTGTCTTTCATAATAAACATGAATCACTTTTTATTTCAATTTAAATATTATTATTTCACTAATACTATATATAATATTGTCCATTTTTGTCTTTTCAAAAATAGGTCTAAACTTAATAAAAATATAAACACGTTTTTTTATATATATTGTATAGTATAAACACTTTTGTTTCACTTTGTGCTTTGAATTTTGGGCTTCTCAAAAATATATTCATAAATTATGGTTTCGTGGTTGAATACGGCCCATTAGTACAAAAGATATGCATATTGAAGCAAATTTGTTGTCTAAATGAATTTCAAGTATCAAAATGGCTAATTGAACAAAAACACAAATATAAGGCATTAAAAATACGCATTCCAAGATGCTGATATGTGGTATTTTACACTGATCACTAGGTGTCAGTAATGTTACTGTAATGTTCGGTGAGACACAAGCATCAGACGTCATTGCAGGAACAACAGGCTTTTGCTGAAGGTTTGAATTATCTTGGCACAATAATCCCTAATACTGTAAGTATCCCTAATAAAAACACAGGCTACTGTTGCTACCAAAATGAAACTCAGCTGTGAACCTTCCTGTCTGCTCCTCATTCAGCTTTCCTAAGGAGCACAATTATAGCAACACACAAGAGCATGAGTCTTATTTATGTCTCATATGACTTGTTTTTTCTACTATTATATCTACTATATTGAGTAATATGAGTGGAAAGATGAATAAAAGGGTGTTATTTGCCTAGAGAGCTCTAATGTTAAAAAACGTATTTTAAAGGTCGCAAACAGGTTTTCTATGCTATGAAAATATTTGATTTATAAATAAGGAATCCGTGTTTGCGGGAATTTACTTTTCACGGTTGGGTCTGGAACCAACAAGGGATTACAAGGGAAATTAAACGAGGGATTACAGTACAAATGGATAATGGAAAAATCTTTCCCAAAGCCAGAAGTGTTTTTTGGGCATAAAATGACTGAATAGGTCTGCAAAGGTCTGTATTTGTAAACCTGTCTGCAAAGCTCTAATGATACAGTATTTGTTTATACTTAAAGTTTCAGTATGTCTTTTTCAAGTAGAAACAACTCATTGCTTATGCTCACTGGCCACAACATTAAGTACACAAACGCAACGTAATGAGATCCAGTAGTAACATTCATAGCTGCAGTATTGTACAACGGCACTGTTACCTTAAATAGGAGCTGTATGATTCTCAGTTCAAACCACTGCTTTTGTTGAATGATCACCATCCACTTGTAAAGGTGCTAGATTTTTCTTATGGCCGCTTTATTGGATCTCATGAGATTATTTGGGTGTACTTAATATTGTGGTCAGTGAGCATAAGTCAGACTAGCACATGAGTGAACAAACTACGGCCCAGGGGCCACATGCTGCCCGCCAAGCGTTTGAATCAGGCCCACCGGTTGCTTCCAAAGTATTTAATTTAGACATTTAACATACATAAATGAACACACAAGCTACATGACTTCTACATCTGAGACAAACATTTGATGGTTTTCGCATGCAGTTATCCAAACAGCACCTTACCCATGGTACTTACAGGTAACTCCAGACTGTCTTTGATCATCCTGAAGCTGATCATTGGCTGAGCCTTTGTCATTCTAGTTAGTATTATTATTGTCTTCCGTTTTCTGCCACGTGTATTTGGTTTTGCTTTCAATTTGAAGGCGTTGGAGATCATTTTAGTTGAACAGCCAAACATTTTTTGCAACTCTTCATAAGTTTTTCCCTCTTCAATCAACTTTTTAATCAAAGTATGCTGTTCATCTGAACAATGTCTAGAACGACCCATTTTCCATTCCATTTTGACATGGTAAGATGCTTACAGTGCTCCTGAACAAAAGGACACAAGAACATGTAACATATATGACACTTTTACAGATGAAATAAGACAAATAATTCCAGGTGGATTGTTAGAATTATAAGCGTAAAAAAAAATAGTGTGCGTGTATCAAATAAATAGTCTGGCCCCCCCCCGGCCAATTTTGTTAACTCACTGCGGCACTCGAGTCAAGAGTTTGCACAGTCCTCGACTAGCATTATGTCCAGATATAGTGTGGAACAAAGCATGTGCAAAATCTAGAATTTCAGAATTTAACTCATTCCAATGGACGCATTTGAATTTGAATTGGCTCCACCCCACAGAATGTTGAATTTAATTTGAATTTGAGTTAAACGAAGTGGAATTTAATTCAATACAATTCAGAGAAATTCATTGTCATCACATATTAATGTGAATTAGATACTTTTAAGATATTCCATGTACAAACACTAAGATTAAGCATACTCCTTAATGTTGGAAGGTTTAGCAATTTATCTTCATTTGAAACTGTGCTTAGATAGATGCCCTTATATCGGTATTATTGTTATGCATATTGCTCTTACTACAAAAGTCAAAGTATAAACCAGCTCTGGCCTTCAATTAGTTATAATTAGCATCAATGTAGTATTTCACTAGTGTACTCCTAACAAAATGTCTAAAATGTTTGGACAGCCATTTAAAGACTTGCATGAAGTAAAGTATTCTGGCAAGTGCTGTTCTATCCTCCCTACCAAAACTTTGAAAGATTTATAATTTAAATCGGTTTTATCAGAGTAGGTTTATAATGTTAATTTGTTATTTAAAAAATAGTTACTATCTACAATAATAATATATTGTGCACATGAAGTCCATACAATAATATATACATTTGTAGGATAAAATTCATTTTGTAATTACATATTTTATAGCTTAATTTTTATGTAATTTTTACATCATGGAATTTCACTTTCAATTTTAATTCAAATTCCAATTTAAATTCATGAATTGAATTGGAATTTAGAGGTCATTTTCAATTCAATTCTGAATTTTGCAAAACTCTGGAACAAGGCTTCAGATGGCTTGAGTCGGAGTATTCTGTATAACTTGGTACGACTAAACATGGGACAACAAAAGCAAGCTAGATTTCTACTGGAGCTCCCTAAACAAATATGCATCCTTTGCACACGCTGCGCTGTGTACAAAAATGCTGCTGGTCTGTGCATGTTTGAGTCGGTCTCTCTGCACCATCACAATACGGACTATTGTTTGAACACCAAACATGTGCGTCGGTCTGAGTCATAAGTGTCCCTGCAGACTGCACATCCTCACCTTTTTGCTATTGACATTTTAAAGGTCAACGTACCAAAAAAAAAGAGCAAGACCAGATATGAGGAGGAAAAATGAGGCCCCGCATATCCTCTTCCACATCTTTATGAAGCAGCACATTGACATGACGTCATGCTGAAGAGTCAAGCATTTTGTATTTTTTCAAGCCTATATAGGAGCCAGATGTGAATATTTACTGACACAACAATGTGATTCACCATAGAACATCTTAAACTGGGCTTAACAGCTTAAGTCTACAGCTTTTCTGACATGACTACACATGCTGGACTCTTGCATTTTGTATATAATAATGCATATTATCAATCAACTATCATATAGGCGGTGTTAACTACTTCATCTTCTAAATGTCACCTTTCATGTTGGAATACATTTTTCCATTAATGAGCTGAAGCTCTCCAGTGCTGGCAGCACTCATGCAGCCCCACAACATAAATCTACCACCACCATGCTTGACTGTAGGCAAGACACAATTATCTTGGTACCCGCTTGTGTTGTTTATATAATCTGGCTGTGTGTTGACCTGATTTGAAATGAGTGGGCAGTAAATAAAATGTCTGTATCGTGGTTTGATTATCGCTCCCTCGCTGTATCGTGTTTTCCAGAAATGAATTAATTAACAAATAATCTCTGTTTGGTGGTAGACTATGATCTATTATTAGTCAATACATTGAAATACAAGTGATATGTAGTATTCTGGTCACTAGGCGGCAGTAATGACGCAAAGCATTGAGACATTATATTACATTACATTACCTTAACACTGCATGAAGTCATGAAGTCAGCCATGGCATGAAAAAAGTTCTCCTTCCATTCTGTGTGAAAGTGGTACATTTTTGACTTCTTAAGTTTAGAAGAAATAAATTAGACTGGGTAGCACATTGGCCTCACAGTCAAGAGGTTCAGGGTTCAAATCTCTGTTGGGGATCTTTTTGTGGAGTTTGCATGTTCTCCCCGTGCGTGTGTGTGGAATATAGGAATATATACTCAGTCTACTAAAGGTGAATATAGGTGTGCTATTTCATGTCTACAGGGCTCTAATCATATTGGGCCTATACAGGTGTCCCTCCCTCTCTCTCCACTTTGCGCTTTCGTGGCTTTACTCTATGATGGTTTTCCCAAACATGTTCATTTACAAAATGATATCGTGATTCCTTGCTGTTTTGTGGTTAACTACAACTAATGAATATGCATAATAAGCTAACGGTACATATTTATATGCTTCATTTTTAGTAGACTACGTAGCAGCTTAGCAGATCATCCTCATCAATACCATCAAACAAGCTGAAGTATTTTCACAGGTTAGTGCTCGTGTGAAAGAACCGCGTGTGTAATTCTACTGTAGCTATTAGTATTATGTGTGTATCAAAAACAAATCATAGGCCAGATGTGTGTGTGTGTGTCTGGGTGTGTGAGTTATTGTGGCAAACTTCTTGAAAAATAAATCATTGGCTTTTCTAGGGCTTATATTTGAGTGACCCGTTTTTTGTACAAATGTACTGAATTTAATTTGATGCATGTTTTGAAATAATATGAACACCTGGGAAATAAAGTTATGTATAAAGTTAGTCAAAATAACAGAATAAAACAATAAATGAAATTTCTTGCTTATAGTTATCTCTATAGACCTTTATCACCATTAAATATACTATGAGAAAAAAGACAACCAACATGAACTATTTGCTTTGTTTATTTAAGTAGTGTAGACCCACAGCTGTTGAGGACAAGACATATTTATTATTACGACAACCAGGGATGAAAAAAGGTACGCCTTAAAATGTATTTGTATGTACAATTGTCACATGTGGAGTCCAAAACCCAGAAGCGAGGTGGATAATTGGAGTTAGTGACAGCCAGGCAACAAGTATACACAAAGATGCCAGAAAAGTCAAAGGGCAACGAATTTGATAGGTGAGCCATCGGACATGCTGGCATCGAATGGCTCAGCCGCTGACAAGCTGTCGTCGATAGAATCCACTTTCACTTTCTGACTAGCTTTGAAAGTCCCTTGTCAGCTCAATATGGGATGTTTAGTTTTGTTTTTAATTCCCGGATGATTCCGTTTTTTTAATGGACACTTGGCAACCCGAGTGTGAGTCTTTATTTTCTCTTTTGTCTACTGTATTGGTAATATATATAGTGTAATGGTATAGAGGATTTCCTTTTCATGCATGGAGGGCTCTAATAATGTATTATTACGCATTTAGAAGGTGGTAAAAAGGTTTTCTATGCTCCAATTAATGATGTTAAACGAGGGACGACTACTTGTATAGCATTTATTTGGTATGATGCGCACTTGTGGTACTAACTACCTAACTGTGCAAAGGATATGCATATCACCATTTCACCTAATAAACAATATTGTTCAAATCTCACTCAAAACTCGAGCCTGGGAGGGGCAAATCCGACCCGTGCTGCAATTTCATCTGGCCCACGGAATTGTTAGGAAAATAGAGTTGAGCTGGCCCACCTTGCGGATCTTATCAAGCAAAGTGCTTAAAGTGACCTGCGTAATTAAGCGATTCCACTGATAAAAACGCCTGCCCTGGCATTTTAGATTTAAAAGTGGAAAAACTCCCCACCATTCCTGGCAAGGATGACAGATTCATTCATTTTCTATGGTGCTTATCCTCATTAGGGTTGCGGGTATGCTGGAGCCCATACCAGCTGACCTTGGGCGGGAGGAGGGGTACACCCTAGACTGGTCGCCAGTCAATAGCAGGGCACTAAATAAGATATTACTTTATTCATTTACTTTATTAATTTATGCGAGTGTGTAGATAAGGGCAGGGTGACAGATTCTGACCCCAAATTCCAAATAATTGAACTGTGCACAACTGAAAGTGGCAGCACTTTAACTATTACAGCTTGTGACAGGCATAAGACACATTACACACACACATGACACAACGAACATTTTGATTGTGCCAAAGCATGCTGGGAAATGTGTAATCTGCCCATTCCACAGCTGCGACCTCCTCTGGGCAACACATCCCATGGATTGTGATGTTTTGTGTATGATACTGTAGCTATTGCCTGGACATGATCAACAATGACTTTATTGAAACAAACTACTACGCCAAAACAAACAGTCGTACGTAAAAAAATCGGAAAATAGAAATATTAAGCAGGAGGGAACGGACACGAAAAAATGCAAATGTAAAAGAAAAAAAGTTCCTCTACATGAGTGACGTTTTGATAAAAATGTATGTCTACATAAAAACACATTCACCAGCTGCCATGTGCATTTTGTCCCAGCAGGCGAACCAGGATAAAAGGTGTGTAGGCTGCATTCTTATCTATTCTTCAGTGCTAATGAGACATTTTCTCAATATTTGACCACACTAACTACGATTCTGTGAGCCTGGATTACTGGAGCTTGTCCTGTTAAGTTGGCAACTTGAAATGGGCATCTGCCGTGTGTGTGTGTGCACAGATGATGCATATGAGCGTCACTGATGAAGTTGGTTAAAAGGACAAGGTTTTACAAACTTTCAATACGCAGAAATATACAAATGTTGCAAATTAGTGGATAAATAATAAGAAAGATACAAAGTTGAGGGGTTGGGGTAATGTCCAGCTCAGGCCACAACCTAAAGTAGGCTTTGAGTTTAGGTCCTCTGTGCAATTGAGTTTTGACGCCCCTGCACTACTGTACGATTTACATGTGGTCTTTTAACTTTGTCCTTTAGGCAAGGATATGCGCATGTTACTACTTCAGGGTTTGCATTTGACACAATCTGTTAAAGATACACACATTGTTCTTTGTGTAAAACACACACAAACATGGTGCTAGCCCTGAGGTGATAGCAAACAAGTATCAACAGGGGCCCATGCGGCGCGTGAAAAAACACATTTATCATCCATCTACAATCCAACCAGTGTTAATCAAGTGATTACCCCATTGCAAGAGAATTCGGAGCTCATTGCGTTAATTGCCGGGTTAGGTTTGTGTTGGCTCAGGTGCCGCATACCCTGCATGCTTACCTTCGCAACTGTTGCTGCGTCAAAGGGAACAAGAAGGTCTTTAAAACATAAAAACAACAACAGAGTTGTACTGAACATGAGCCTGTCTGGCCACAAAACAAGCCCTGACACTCTGCATCCTCCTCAGGGTTTGTTGGGATTGAATCACACGTCAAATAAGTCATTGCTAAATGATCTATTGCATACACAGTCATCACTGATGCTGAATAAAAGCACTGTGTGTATATTTTGGAATGCAATGCACCTTTCTAATTGGCCTGTTATCAGTTGCCTGTAATATAAATCATCATTTTACCGTCTGTAACATGTGATTCCGACCTGCTTATCAAAATAGCCCAAAGGCCAAAGAAAAAGGTGACAACCAACCTGTGAACCCAAATTCTTTAATAAATTCTTTATAAAAGAGAACTGAACACATAAAGCAGTATCTCGATCTAAAACTTAAATAATTATTCAATTCATGTTGACAAACCTCGTAGAAATGAACTAACAGAGTTTGGCTGCTATAAAAGTGTGAGTCAAAATTTGGACTTTCTCATACTAAAAAAGGACAAATAAAAATGCATCAGATTTGCAACATTTGTCCACTATGCGGTCACAAGGATGACACCCTGCAAGTCTAGACCCTGTTTCACCAAAACACAAATGTTCTTATTTGAAACTACATCTGACTGCACACACCTCACAGAGCGGCGGCGTGCAGACTGTGTATTTGTATCTTCATGGACGATGCCCAGTATTTCAACAGTATTTGGAACACCCACTTTTTAATATTTTTCATCCTTTTTTATTGTTGTATATTACTGTCTATGCTTTTATGTATTTCATTTATAATAAATCACCCAGGCGAAGTATTAAGTACGCCAGCATAATTAATTTAACAGTTCACACTGCAAACTACAACCACAACAATAAACAAATTCTTTTAAGTAGAAATGGGAGTTCTTCCTGTGAATACCCAAAGACACTGCTTTTGAGCCAAGAAGAAACGAGGACTGTAAGGTATGATTGATGGACACATCACAGCATATCATAGTACTTCCCAGAAAACATACAAACTCCCTAGTTGGTCAAGACATCAGAATAATCTGATTGGATATTTAGTAAATAGTCTTCCAGGAATGCCATAACATTCTGAATGCTTCCATCTTCCCAGCATGCTTTGCAGCACTTGCTTTTATGTGTGTTTATATATCTGTTGCATGTTGATCGTATTAAAGTCTAGTACCCTCCGTGATCATTTCTTTGTGAAAACAAGCTCACCTCGAGTTCACTGCTGGCGATTGCTTGCCCAATTCAGTACTGCCTCAGATCATTTCTCCAGAGTGCACATTGTTTGTGTCCTGTGATTGGCTGGTGACCACTTCTGAGCGTGTTCGGTCTTCGCCCTTTCACTTCAGTACATATTTACTACACTGCCTGGCAAAAAAAAAGAGTCGCCGTCAAAAAAAAAAAAAAAAAGGTCATACACTCTAATAATAGCATTGTTTGGATAAGCTTCTGCAATGTCACGAGATTTATTTTCATCCAGTGTTGCATTCATTTTTACCAAGATCTTGCATTGATGGTAGAATCTGACCGCTGCAAATAGCCTTCCCAAGCACATCCCAAAGATTCTCAATGGGGTTAAGGTCTGGACTCTGTGTGTGAAAATGATGTCTCATGCATCATGAATCACTCTTTCACAATTTGAGACCGATGAATCCTGGCGTTGTCATCTTGGAATAGGCCCGTGCCATCAGGGAAGAATAAATACATTGATGGAATAACCTGCTCATTCAGTATATTCAGGTAGTCAGCTGACCTCATTCTTTCAGCACATAGTGTTGCTGAACCTACAGCAGATAGTTCTCTCAACAAGAGCAAAGTTACCTACTGTCACGGTGACATGAGTTTTTACGGAGTACATCGCCTACCAGAGAGAAACGAAAAGTTACTGTAGCACTGCCAGTATTTTTATTGTCATTTATGCAGTGGTACCTTGGCATACAAGTGCCCAATTCAACACAATTTTTTTTTTTTTTTTTTTACAAGTGAGCCTTCTGTTAGCTGATTTTTTTTTTGCTTTGAACTGCGACCTAAAATGTAGGTTACAAGCTGTTATTTTCTGGCAGGTATAGCCAAGGACAACTATTTGGGGGCTTGTGCCCATGGCTCAATGGCATTAGTAGCACACTGGCTTGTCATTAACACATCAGTAAAAACAAATGATTGTATATCAATAAATAGATAGAGATAGATACTTTATTTACCATGGGGAATTCAAGAAAGAATATATTACTTAAAAGAGAAGAGTCAGAGAACACACAGAACTGCCTGAAAGGAAGCCATTTACAATCTTTTGAATAAAAATTTTAAGCCAATATATGTACGATCGTATAGCGATCAAATGATCTTTATACTGTGTGCCATGGTGGCAGAATGGGTAGCATTTGGCCTCACAGTCAGGAGGTTCTGGGTTCGAATCTCCGTTGGGCATCTCTGTGTGGAATTTGCATGTTCTCCCCGTGCTTGCGTGGGTTTTCTCCATGTACTCCGGTTTGCCACCCACATTCTAAAAACATGCATGTTGGGTTAATTGGTGACTCTAAATGGTCCATAGGTGTGAATGTTTGTTTCTCTATATGTGCCCTTTTGATTGACTACCGCCCAGTCCAGAGTGTACCCCGCCGGGGTACACAAGTCAGCTGGGATAGGCTCCGGCATACCCGCAACCCTAATGAGGATAAGCGGTATAGAAAATGAATGAATGAATGTACTGTGTAAAATATAACAGCAACAACATAAAATTAAAAGCTAAAAAAATAGACTCAATAAGGTCATCAAATCTCACCTTTGTGCATTGCCACGGAGTATCAGCATTTGGAACCAAATATGAAGTGAAAGAAAAAGAGTATACTAGTCTGTCTGCACAGCGTGGGACAAAGTTATAAGGTGCGTTTAAAGACCATAAAAGAAAGTGGGACAATTTGCTGCTCGCATTGAACATGCAAAAACTGTGGACTGTGTATTATAAATCGTATATTATCTCTTGAATAAAGTAAAGGCCCATATTTCCAAAATGGATAGCCCTTTACATCAAATTTGATGTAGTTATCATAGTAGTTGTGTACTGAACCGTTTACCACAACAATATTTACAGCTTAATTATTATAAAAACTTAAAATGAGATTAAGTGCGCTTAGTAATGGATTAAGTGTGGACAAAATGCAATTAAACGATTGAATATTTTAATCGATTGACGGCCCTAATATATGTGTGTGTGTCTCAGCAATTAAAATATTTATTTTTCAACAGTATCGTTAATAGAACTCTTATACTGGATCTAGTGGGAATGTGCACCTAGTGTTGTGTTGTGCCCAGTGACTTTACTTGGTCTTCTTTCAGTGAATGTACAATTTCAATCTTTTTTTTTTCATAACAAAAAACATACATGCAAGACAGTGCACGGAGATTTTGTGTGGACCACTATCAAGTATTTTGCATCTTTTCTCCATTAAATCTATGCGCTTTGGTGGTCTAAACACTTGTGCATTCAGGTTCTGTGTGGACTTAGGTTTTGACACAGTGAAGTGAAGAGGTCAAATGTCACGTTAGCAGTCCGTGTCTAAGGCCATCTCATCGCAGAGGTCAGACTGGGGGAATTGTTTCCGTTGTGAGAATTTCAGACCTAGAGCGTCTCCCACCTGGTTCAGGTGGAGCAGCACCTGAGGACAAAGCAAGGGTCATATATTTGCTGTTTAGTTAAAGGTCCCCTATAAACTTTTGAATGATGTAACAGTAAAAATAGTATAATGAGACAAACCTCTTCCAGCATGTCTCTGGTGTGGGCTGCAGACATACAAAAGCGAGCTCGGGCTTCTGTAATCGGCGTGGCGGGGAATCCGACCACGACCACGGCAATTTTCCTTTCAAGCATCTCTCGAGCAAAAGCTCTGGTCAGAGAAACAAACATGTTACATATTCTGGTTTACTACCGAAAAACTTAAAATTACTGTACATGCGCTCTAACAATTTTTGTCTATGTCAAGCTTATGAAGGGACGAGTTTGCATTGTGTTTCTTGGATCCAGTCAAAGCTGTTTTAGGTTCTTTCGCTTTGGTCAGTTTGTTAAAATTGCTCATTCTTTTATTACCTCAGCCAGGGGGGTCATGCTTTCGTTGTTCTGTATTTGCTTGTTTACACAAGTACACCAAAACTACTTACAGTTTTCACTACATTTTGTGGAAAAGAATACCACAGATTTTAGTGCAGACACTGACAAAAGATGTTGTTTTTTTCCTTAATTCTCATGAATTTTTACAACAAAATCCAGATTTCAACAGGTGGTGGATATCTACAGTATAAAGGCGCCGATCCACATTGTTGGGCCATGGTGGAGGTTTGCCATTCTAGTCATTACATATCTTTTAGTATCTTATTGGGATCTCTACAGCTAAACAGAAACCCGTCCTGCCTTTTTGTGTGATCAAGCAGCAACTCGTTCCTAGGGTTCGTGCTTGTCAACATGCACTACAAGACACATTATACCTGTGTGGGTTGTGTATAATAGCTACCTGATGTTTTCTCCTCAGTAGTCACAGATACAAGTCGACCCAAACAGTCCACACCAGTGATTCATGGAAACTTTTAAATGTGGGCCATTGCAGCCGTTTACATCACTTCAACATTAAACATGATGGTGTGGCTGAAAATTGCTCGTGACAGCAACACTGACACGAGTATTTAATGCTTCAAAAAGGGTCCATGCATAGTTCATCTGGCAAGATGTGTACTGCACCCTGAAAGAGGCTTATATTTGTAAACAGTATGAGGTTGTTTCAGTGTGGTGCTTGAACAACTGCAGCGTCCTTACACCACTTTGCCCGGCATGTAGAGCAGGATGGGGACCACGGGGGAGTCATCATTGCCATAGATGATGAAGCCCATCTCCTTCACTTTGGCCCGGAAGTATCGAGTGTTCTGTGCCAGCTGGCGGATTCGTCTAATACCTTTGGTTCAAACAGGGACACAAGCAAGGGGTTATGGTTTGATTGATGTTGAAATGATGAGTTGTGCATAGCTCAAGGAAGAATTCATAAAATGTTTAGTGCAATTGCAAAGGTTCTTTCTGCGGTGTTACACACCACTTGTACTAAGGCCAAATTCTCACCAGATCAAATGGTGAAATTAAAACTTGACGTAATATTATCGGCATAATAATGAGATATTGGCTTATACTGTATCTGAATAATTACGGTCGACAGCCGTATCTGTCGACCTGTATCTGATTTTTTCCTGTTAGTGTGAACAGTACAATTCCGATTTTTTTTCAAATGCAACTTAGGTCTCATTCGTATGTCGATATAAATTGAATATGTATGCAATGCGCTCAGGTTGCATACTGTATATCTGAACGCTCAGGTTGCATATATCCGACAAATGTCATTGATAGCCATTTATTGCCGTGTTTACCAAGACTTGAAAAGTACTCACCAACGTAGGCAGTCATGGAAATGTGTGGTTTATCGTGCAAGACTTGAATAAAGATACTCACAGATGTAGGCAAAAGTTCTTATTATCCGAAAAATATTTTCAGAAGGTGTTAGTGGAACAGCTTTGGGCAATGTCTCAACACTCCACCACCTTGCAACAGACGTGGCAACAAGTTGTCTACATGCTTCCATATCAAAATTCTTTCCATCTTTCTTTTTTATCTTCTACACGGAATCATTTGGTTGAGACAATTTTGATTCCCAGTGCACAAAATCCTTGAAATTGTCACAAACGCATTAAGGAGATCATGCTAGTAATGTGCGAATTGATATTGAAATGTCGATATCTCCAATACCACCTATTTCTGCGCTTAAGTTGATTCTGAATCCAAAATAGTAATATATCTGATACTTTAGGTATTTGCCTTTGTACTTGCTTTTTTATGATGTTGTATTTTAGCTTGGCTATATTGTAAATCACCCCACTACCTCAATATACTTCACGCTTTAAAATATATCAATAAATGACTATTATGTCTTGTATTCTTTATGCAATGATTTGGAATAGTGTACACTACACCTTTTGAAATTTACCAGATACATTAAATGAATTTGCACATGTTATTGAATTGGAATCGCCAATACAAGACTTAATTTTACCCAGCATCAAATAAGGAATGAAATCAATGGTATGACACATCACTAGAGCACACACCGTAGCAGTCTTTACTTCCGTAAACACACGGAAATGCGAGTGATGTCGTGCTTCTGCGCACGCACTTCACTTACCAGACACTTTGCATTTACATAACAAGTCACATTTGTTTAAAAATTTAAACGACCACATAATAATCGGATTTTAAACAAAACCTCAGAATTGGGAATCCTACCCTGCAGTGTGAACGTCGCTTTGCTTATTGCTGTATTCTTCTTATTTTGCACAAACCATGTTAATTTGTGAAATGGTATCGATTGATATCGGTATCCGTAATAAAGTGCTGGACAATATTGGCATGTCGGTAAGAAAGCCAATATCCAGGATGTTTAGTAGCGAGTTGTATAATCATAGTGCATGTTACTTAACATACAGGTTTGAAGTGAATAATCACCTGGAACGTTGTGCTTTAAAAAATGTTCAGTCAAGAGAGATTAGCCCAAAAATGTGTTCACTGTACCCTTGCAGGGACACTGTCAGCTGTCAGTGCTTACTAATGCAATGTGAGTTACTGTCTTATTATGTGAGTGCTACACCTCCATCTGGGCCTGAGCAGCCTCCCCTATGAAGTTGATGGTGATTACAACTCAGCTGCAGCACCAGATGGTTCAGTTTTGTCAACAGACGGGCACGCTGTGTGCACTCGCATTTTGCCAGACTGAGAGGTCTTGCAGATTGGATGGATTTTTACAAAATGCTCCAACGTGGCTGCAAGTGAACACATTTAATGCTTTAAGTGTCACAGGTACTTCAGGTAGTGAATTAAGAACAAATCAAAACTGGCGGGGGCACCCTCCCTGCCCACCGCCCCTGTCTTCCTTAACAAGCCAGCTAGCTACGTAGCTGGCCCGGCTCTATCTTGGAGCGCGGCTCTGTTTTCCTCTGATTACCTGGGAGCACATTGCAAGGGATGGAAGAGAAGATTCCAAAATCTACTTATCTTAGATAGGGGGCACACGTAACATGCAGGCATGAGCCCAGATGCATGGGCCACGGTTTGTAGATTGCAAGACAGAAGGAAAAGGAGGAGTGGGGGTTCTAGCAGGGTCAAAAACCCGATGCCAGACCCAGAAATCATAAGTGGTCAGACGGTGTGGATGTTTTTTTTGTCTGAGTTTCGCCATGTTTCCAACCTCTTGCCACCAGTTGGCTTTCAAGTGTGAAATTCAACGTTGAAGAGGAAAAGGAGGGCGGTGGAGTAAGACGGAGACAAAGCAGGATGAAACTAATGTGGCGCAGGCGCACATATATATCAGTACGTCGTTGGACACACTGGAGTTGTTTTTGCTCTAAAACAGGTCACCTCAGTTATTTCATTGGACTATGTGAGATGCAAAGCATGTTTGGTTCTCTGCCAGACAATCTAAATAGACTGCATATTTATGGTCTCGTCAGTCATATTGATTGATGAAGCGCTTTAGCGCCGCTGTCACTGACCTGAAGAAATCTGGTGGCCTTTCTCCTTGGTGTTATTATTCAGAGGCTGGAATTTGGTTGTGTTCTACCTGTGAGAGCCTAGTTCTACTACCACGCCTTGTCTCAACTACCCAAGAAGGTACAGCGGAGGTTCTTTGGTGGCACTGCAATTAATAACTACTTCCCTGCCCTCATGTCTGATACCATTAAAGCAGAAACTATTCAGAGGTCCACGGTTCCTTAAAAGACACGTGAAAATAATTTCCTCTATGTGAGGGTCACGTGTGCTCGGGTACTGCACACCCTCCCCCTTTCTACCACTACAGACCCCTGTAATTGTTACCACGTTTTCGGACTGTGCAGCTGTCTTCCCCTGCGGGTCTGGAATTACTCCTAATGCTAACATTGTTACAATCCTCTGAATTCAGATTGCTTTTGTTTCCATAAAAATTTTACGCAGGTGTAAAGGTTTACATAACGACAGGAAGATAGTATTTGTACTATATGGGTACTGAGATGGTACTTACCCTCTCTGCTTCCGTCTTGCCCTGTGATGCACTTTATGGCCCGTATGATTTGCCCAGCGACAGGAGGAGACACGCCTGGGGTGTACATGGCACTGTGGGACCGACCACGCAGGTAGTCTACCAGCTCCTGCATTGCAAGTTCAGACGGCATGTAGATCAGTGAAAGTGATATTCAACATAAAATATTCACTAAAAGTAGGGATGTCCAGCTAATATGGCATAAAAATAAGATATCGGATCATATTGGTATCATTTTTTCTGCCGATAATGATAGACACCTGAGTGATGATGTGCTTGCGTTTTTCACTTGCGGATTGCAAATATAATATTTTTGTTACGTTTTGCTCTTTGTGCGTAATGCAGCAGTACAGTAGCGCCAGGACAAACTAAAAGCTGCCACACCTTTACTTATTATTTTTTTTAACTTAAAAACAATTTTAAGTAATATAAGGTATGAATGGCTGTATATACTACAGAGATACATACAGTATATAGTTTATTATTTATGCACGTATTGACCACAATTAGTTTGAAACCAATTTCAAATATTATAGAGTTTCACTGTGCTTTATTTTGATAAGCACACACCAGAATCCCCCGCCCGCTCTATTGGCACTTGCGTATGTGTCACCAGATAGAAGCATGCGACACGTCTTGTGTTAACATTCACTTTGTTCCTTATTATCTTATCTTACCTTATAAGAGAATGAAAAATAGTGCAGTCAACTGACGACGGCTTCTGGCATTTTTGTTTACACATTTCGCTTGCCACTCACTGCCTCTCTTGTAGCAGTTAGTTTTTCTATAACAAAAATATTTAATTTTTTCTAATTGTTTTGACCCCTCCGTGAATCAGCACCTTATTGTGGTGGAGGGGTTTGAGTGCCCGAGTGATCCTAGGAGCTATGTTGTCGGGCGCTTAAAGCCCCTAGTAGGGTCTCCCAAGGCAAACAGGTTCTAGGTGATGGGCCAGACTAAGAGTGATTCAGAAGACCCGAATGAAGAATAACAAAAGGAGTGACCGCACTTCGCCCGGACGTGGGACACCGGGGCCTCACCCTGGAGCCAGGGCTGGGGCAGGGGCTCGCAGGCGAGCACCTGGTGGCCAGGCCTTCACCCGTGGGGCCTGGCCGGGTCTAGCCCGAATCAGGAACACTGGAACTCCCCCCCACAGACCCACCACCTGCGGGGGCAAGCATAAGGGTCCGATGCAATGGGATTTGGGCAGTGGTCGAAGGCGGGTGTCCAGGCGACCTGGTCGGCGACCAAATCTGGTTCTTGGGACATGGAATTTTCCCTTGGTGTGGAAGACGCCCAAGCTTGTGGAAGAGGCCGAGACATTCTGACTAGATATAGTCGGACTCACCTCAATCCACAGTTTGTGCTCTGAAACCAAATTCCTTGAGAGGGGCTGGACCTTGTTCTTCTCTGGAGTTGCTGCAGGGAAGAGGCGGCGAGCTTGTGTGGGCTTATTAATAGCCCCCCGGCTTGGTGCCTCTGTGCTGAAGTCATCCGCAGTAAATGAGATGGTTATTTCCCTACGCCTTAAGGCTGGGGAAAGTGTCATGACTGTGGTTTGTGTGTACGCGCCGAACGGAAGTTCAAAGTACCCAGTCTATCAGAGGGGTTCTGGAGAGCACCCCAGCTGGTGACTCCATAGTTCTACTGGGAGATTTCAACGCCCATGTTGGCAATGACAGTGTGACTTGGAGGGGCGTGGTTGGATAGAACGGCTTCCCTGATCTGAACCCGTGTGGTGTGTTGTTGCTGGACTTCTGTGCGAATCACAGTTGGCCCATAACAAACACCATGTTCGAACATAAGGATGTCCATAAGTGCACTTGGCACCAAGACACTCTAGGCCGCAGGTCTGTGATCGACTTTGTGGTCGTACCATCAGACCTGCGTCCGCATATTCTGGACACGCGGGTGAAGAGAGGGGCTGAGCTGTCAACTGACCACCACCTGGTGATAAGTTAGATTAGATGGCAGGGAAGGATGCCGGACAGACCTGGTAGACCAAAACGTGTAGTGACGGTGTGCTGGGACTGTCTGGCAGTCTCCCCTTCGTTGAGTCTTCAACTCTCATCTCCGAGGGAGGACCGAGATATTGAGTCCGAATGGGCCGGATTCCGTGCCTCCATTGCTGAGGCAGTCAGTCGTAGTTGCGGCCGCAAGGTGGTCGGTGCCAGTCGTAGTGGCAAGCCCCGAACCCGATGGTGGACACCGGGGGTTAGGGCTGCTGTCAGGCTGTAGGAGGAGTCCTATCAAGCATGGATGGCTTGCGGGACTCCCAAAGCAGCTGACAGGTACCGGCAGGCCTAGCGGCACACGGCTTCGGCGGTGGTCGAGGCAAAAACTCGGGTGTGGGAGGAGTTCGGTGAGGCTATGGAGCACAACTTTCGGTCTGCCTCGAAGACGTTCTGGCAAACCGTCCGACACCTCATAGGGGAAGCGGCCCCCAGTTCACACTGTTTACAGTGCGGACGGGGGCTTGCTGACCTCAACTAATCCTCAAGGATATAGTTGGTCGGTGGAAGGAATACTTTGAGGCCCTTCTCAATCTCACTTACATACGTTCCGTAGAGGAAGCAGTCTGAGGATATGTACGTGGACAGTTCTGTCACCGTGTCTGAGGTAATTGGGGTAGTTAAAACACTCCCCAATGGCAAGGCTCCGGGGGTAGACGAGTATCGCCCTGAATTCCTCAAGGCTCTGGATGTTGGGGGACTGTCTTAGTTGACACGCCTCTACAACATTGCATGGATGTCAAGAACAGTACCTCTGGACTGGCAGACTGAGGTGGTGGTCCCCATTTTTAAAAAGGGTGACCGGAGGGTGTGTTCCAACTATAGGGGGATCACGCTCCTCAGCCTCCCTGGGAAAGTCTACTCCAGGGTGCTGGAAAGAAGGTTACGATCGTTAGTCGAACCTCGGTAACAGGAGTTGCAATGTGGTTTCAATGTGGTCACTGTACCGAATCATCGTAGTTAAGAGAGCGTTGAGCCGGAAGGCAAAGCTCTCTGTTTACCGATCAATCTACGTTCTAGGGAAGGGTAGGGAAGTCTGGACTTCCCTACTGAGACTGCTGCCCCCGTGACCCGGACCTGGATAAGTGAAAGAAAATGGAATGGAATTGTTTTGAACTATAACTATATTATTCAACAATTAATTTCTCATTTATTTATATTATTCTAAAACAGGCATGAAATCAAATGTAAAAAAATTTACTTTCATAATAGTCATAGTACTATTGGACTAAATAGTTCAGGTAAAAAAAGGCTCAACATTTTACACTCTTTTAGTGCTCTCTGCAACATTGCCATTAGATTAACAGTTTAAAATATAAATTTTAAACATAAACCGCTGGTTATTCAGGTGGAGAGTGAATAAGTCTTCCTTCAGAAATTCTACTGTCACCTCAAGGAGAATTACATGGAAATAAGCAGAAGAAGCATAATGTGCTCGTTGTAAGACTTTAGTATTATAGACGAGCTGCTGCCTACATCAGTATCGGTTGACACTGGTATTGGTAATAAAGTGCTAGGCAATATTTGTAAATCAAATATCGGTAATAAAGCTTAACTAAAAGACAGAATAAATTTGTGACATAATGGAAGAAATGCACTTTTCTGCCACTAAAACTACCACTAGAGAGAGCCCATGTTCACTCTATACCTGAGGATCCAGTATAATAGCACAGAACAGCACACCATAATGGATCTTGTCATACTCATTATTCCTACATGTCAGCAGGAGATAACTTGTGCTGCTGGTTGTGAAGCTGCAAAGAACAGGATTGCTAGAAATCTAACTGATACTACGTCTTTGGAGTGTGTTTGTTGAATACTTTGAGGTTGGAGCAGATTCTCAGCAGTCATGGAATGTTCGGTGGGCCAGTGGTCGGGGGCGATGACACGTCGCGAGAGATGCTGTCTGGCCACCATTTCCACTCTTGCCATCTGTCCCCACTGGGCGGCGGCTGCGGCTTTCTCGTGCAAATGCGAGGGGAAGGGATTTAGGGGGAAATGCTCAAACGCAAGATCCTAAACCAACCTGACAGCTGTTTTCGTTTTAAGACGTGGGATTTGCACCACAGTATTTTGGTGTGACCAAGATCACCAGAAGGGCCGACACGTCCAAGGAAGAACATCCATGTGACGTATAGGGTGTGGAGTGACAGCCTAAGAGAGTTGCCCTCGGCCGCAGACACAAACATAATTACTGATGTTGCACTGCACATCCAAAACAAGCACTGATGAATTAAATGGAATTAAAAATGGTTTTCATATTTGTCTTTTTTCTTCTACTCTCACTAAAAGCTGCTATATAACTGTTTTCGAGTAATTATCCGCACTTAAAATTTTGGTGCGCTCTACAAAAAAACAAATACCTCAAATCTAAAGTCGCTTTCTTATCTTGCCCGCTTCTTCCTGGACTTTACTACAACCAGCTGCCAAACCAGGCACGGTGTTGGTACTTCAAACATGATCGTGCTTGTTAAAGGCTGTGCTGTTAAATCTGGAGCACAGTTCCGACTGCTGCCACAAGAAGGGACTGGCCATCTGCCAGCTGTACCGTCTTATTATAGCTGAGCCAACATACGGCAAGCACAGGAAGGGTTACGTTCTCAATATCTAATTCAAACAGGATGGCTACTTCCTCTACAGCTTTCTAATCAAGTGCCACCAAACCGGTGCGGTTATGTACTGAAGTGTACTTTTTAATGGAGTAAAAGAAATTACAAAAGCCTGAGAAACATTTCTTGGACGTATGTGGGCCTTGTGTATGGTTAATGTTAAATATGACTGCAAAAAAAGTGGGAATTGAACAGTTGATGAGAACCACTACTGAATTCAAGAAAGAACTTAGCATAGAAAATCAATGTAAAGGCAGGAACCTTTAACACAGTTTGTACAGGATCGGTTTAGGAGAGACACATAAAAGAAAGTGAGCAGGGCCAAAGTAAGAAATGATGATTGCACGTAGTGATGGCGAGACGAAGCCTCTTGAAGCCTTACAGCCAATTGGTTTGACAAAGGATTCATTTCTCAAAGCTTCATGTGCACATCAACCCACCTACTGGCCAGGTGTATAATCACAGGTAGCTAGATTTTAACCACATAATGTGTGAGGCTTTGAGTTTTCTGTCTGTTATGCCTCTTTGGAGTGAATATGAATTACAAAATATGGATGATCAAATAATTCGTCTACATAAGTCATCACAGATGTTTGTAAGTACGTGTTTTTGAATGTATTCTGTATGTGTAAATTCAGAAGTTACAATATCATGTATTGTGGTACGAGTCAGGCGGGGGATTACACCTATGCCCTCTGCTTCAAAAGTCAGGGATGTAATTCCAATACACCACTAGAAGATCATGTAATTAATGTTTTTTTTCCCCTTCTGTTTTATTATTGTATTGGTCAAAGTTTCATATAAAGCGCATGGTCACTTCATTATTCCACTGACTACTACTATTTTACATTCACACAGAACAGAACAAAGAATTGTTTTTTTTTAGGCTAAATACAAAACAATTCCTTTATTCAAGGGGACGGTTGGCAATCCTAATGCCTGAAGGGTTCATATTGCTGTCCAACCTCAGAGCAGAATCCGACCCACGTCTCGATTGTACAATTATTGTACTTTGAGGCTTCAGACGTCATCCTTTCCGGCTACTCCCCGAAATGAAGCAAACCTCAATAGGCACTTTGTGGAAACGCCTCCTCCATTGCTTGACACACACTCAAAAGTCTTGGCACATCTTGCGACATCACTAATTGTACCTACTGCTTAAGTTGACAATAAAGTTCCAATAAGTAAATATACAGCTCTAACTTTCTACTTTTTGAAGTTCGGAATGGACTAGAATGCAACTCTGTGTTGAGTTTGCATGTTCTCCCCATGCGTGCGTGGGTTATCTACGGGTACTACGGCTTTCTCCCACATTTCAAAAATATGTTCGTTTAGTCAGTGGTTTGCAATTTTATTTTTGTCATGCTCCCCCTACGGGACAGAAATGTTTTCGTGCGCCCACAATTTGAAATACTATTGACAAACGGATAATATTAATTTATTTTTCTGTACCAGGAAAACGCAACAAAACAAAGCTGTGAAGCATATAAGCGTATAAGCAAGAGTCAAATTGTATGTTGAGTATGATGAATTTGTACATGTTGGCAGGTCTGCACAACATTGTAAATGTCTGCGTGGCTCTTCCACTCCCTTCCCTTTGCCCTCCACTCATCACCATGTGAACCAACAAGCCTTATGTTCATGTATCCAATTCATTCGTCATTTACAGGTATATGTCTTTCTCTTTATTTTAGGCATGTAAAACTATAATTATTCTCTAGAAAAAGTGTTTCGTGTTCATATTTACGGGTGTCCGGGACAGCTTAATTGAATTAACTTTAATTCTTTAATCTGTTTTAATGACAAAAAACAAAGTTCCACTGTATGTCACCACATTAAAAAGAGACACCAGAAACACTAACAATGGCAAATGTGAACTGACACATGAAATTCAAACATGGACACAGACCTTTTTGCCTGCAATATAGCCCCCAGCAGCCCCAAAGCTCTTGGTGAAGGTGCCCATCATCACGTCCACATCGTCTGGATTCACACCGAGCAGCTCAGTCACTCCCCTCCCTGTTGCCCCCACAGCTCCAATGCTGTGGGCCTCATCCAGGTAGAGAAACGCCTTATATTTCTTCTTCAAAGCGATCAGCTCAGGTAGTCGCACCACCGAGCCCTCCATGCTGCCAACAAAGAATGGCATTAATGATGAATGCAGTGGCATGCAAAGGTTTGGGCATCCCTGATAATTTTCAAGATTTTCCTTTATAAATCATTAGTTGTTTGGATAAGCAATTTCAGGTAAATGATATAGCAGACAAACACAGCGATACTTAAGTGAAATTAAGTTTTTAGGATTTACAGAAAGTGTGCAATGATTATTTAAACAGAAATAGGTGCATAAATTTGGGCACCCCAACAGAATAATTACATCAATATTTAGTAGATCCTCCTTTTGTAGAAATAGCAGCCTCTAAACACTCCCAGTGAGGGTCTGGATTCTGATTGACGGTATTTTTGACCATTCAGGTTTGATGGTTTCCGAGCATGGACGTCCTGTTTTAAATCACACCACAGATTTCATATTTACGTCTGGGGACTGAGATTCCATTCCAGAATGTTGTACTCACCACTAGAATTTGAGCAGTGTTTAGGGTCGTAGTCTCGTTGAAGTATCCAGTACCGGTGCAACTTAAACTTTGTTACTGATTCTTGAACATTGTTCGCAAGAAACTTCTGATACTAACATGAGGAATCCATGCGACTTTGTATTTTAACAAGATTGTCAGTACCTGTCCTAGCCACACGCATGATGGAGCCTCCACCACATTTTACTGTGGATAGCCCTGTGTTTGTCTTGGAATGCTGTGTTCTTTAGTGTTGTAATGGTTCACATGGATGTATAGAACCGTTTTGGTTATGCATGTTTGATTAATTGCGTACCATTTCAGTTATATTTTATGTTATTTTTCTCATTAAATGTATTACTAGAGTGCTCTAAGCGCTCCACGCGGAATAAAAGTCCTGGACGAATTTCCGCATAGACTCCTCTTAGTGTTGGACACTACTGACTGAGGGGGAGGGACGTTAGTAGTGCAATCATAGCAAATGCCAGTGAGAAGGCTGAGCTGGAAAACCATCCCATCTCACTACGGTCTCCTCTTTGGGAACACTTTGTCTTCCCTGTTAAAATTACGGATGGACAAAGGCAGGCGGATACATTTTAGTTTCATCAGTCCACAGCACCTACTGTAGTTCCAAAATAAAGCTGGCTTGTCCAAATGTGCTTTAGCATACATTAAGCCACTCCGTTTGTGGTATGTGCACAAAAAATTGCCTTTTCCTCATACAGCATCCCCTTGTGCAAAATGCGCTAAATAGTTGACCAATGCACAGTGACACCATCTGCAGCAAGATCATATTGTAGGTCTGTGGGTTAAGTTTGACTGTTCTCGCTATCCTTCGCCTCTGCTTGTCTGAGACTTTTCTTAGCCTCCCACTCCGGGCCCTAAACAGAACTGTGATTGTGGTCCTCCACACTATGCTCCTTACAGTGGAAACTGACAGCTGGAATTTCTGAGCTAGCTTTTTGTATCCTTCCCCCAAAACATTATGTTGATAAATATTTGTTTTCAGGTCATTTGACAGTAGTTTTGAGGCTCTCATGTTGCCACATTTCAGAGAAGATGCAAAGAGGAGAACAACTTGCAACTAGCCACCTTAAATACCCTTTGTTGTGATTGGCATGACCTGTGTATGTAGGTAAAGGGTCAGTGAGCTTACTAAATACATTTTGTGCTCCAATAATTAGGGTTAAAGGTATTCAAATCAATAAAACGAGGGTCCCCAAATTTAAGCACATGCCTAATTTTGTTTAAAAAATTATTGCACACTTTCTTTAAATCTAAAAAACCTTATTTTCACTTCTTAAATATAACTGTGTTTGTCTGCTATATGATATACACTGCTCAAAAATATTAGAGGAACACTTTTTAATCAGAGTATAGTAACCTATCAGTCAAAATTCTGGGATATTGATCTGGTCAATTAAGTAGCAGAAAAAGTTGTTAATCCGTTTTAGCTGCATTGTTGTTAATGAAATCAACAACAGGTGCATCAGAGGGACAAGAATGAGACAGACCCCAAAACAGGAATGGTTTTCCAGGTTGAGGCCAGTGACTCCTCATCTCTTTTTTTACTGACTGACTTTTTACTGCTGTAGTTTTTCATTTAGCTTGGATCAACATCTCTGTTGATAGCATGGTGCGGTACCTGGACCCCACAGAGGTTGCACAACTCCTCCAGGATGGCACATGTATCTGTACCGTAACAAGAAGGATTGCCGTGTCTCCGAGCACAGTCTCAAGAGCATGGAGGAGATTCCAGGAGACAGGTAGTTACTTCAAGAGAGCTGGACAGTGCCGTAGAAGGTCCTTAAACCCTCAGCAGGATCGGTATCTGCTCCTTTGTGCAAAGGATGAGCACTGCCAGAGCCCTACAAAATGACCTCCAGCAGGACACTAGTGTGAATGTTTCTGAACAAACAATCAGAAACAGGCTCCATGAGGGTGGCCTGAGGGCCCGACGTCCTGTAGCGGTGCCCTGTGCTCTTCACAAATGAGAGCAAGTTCAACCTGAGCACATGCAACAGACGTGAAAGGGTCTGGAGAGGCTGTGGAGAATGTTATGCTGCCTGCAACATCATTCAACATGACCGGTTTGGTGGTGGGACAGTGATGGTCTGGGGAGGCATATCCCTGGAAGGACACGCAGTCCTCTACAGGAAGGCACCCTGACTGCTAATCGGGATGAAATCCTTGGACCCATTGTCAGAACTTACGCTGGTGCAGTGGGACCTGGGTTCCTACTGGTCCACGACAATGCCTGACCTCATGTGGCTCGAGAATGCAGGCAGTTCCTGGAGGATGAAGGAATTGATACCATTGACTGGCCCCCAAGTTCACCTGACCTAAACCCAATAGAATACCTCTGGAACATTATGTCTAGGTCCATCCGGCACCGCCAGGTTGCTCCTTAGACTGTCCAGGAGCTCAGTGATGCCCTGGTACAGATCTGGGAACACTAATGACATGGCCTCTTTGTTCACCTGATCTGAACCCATAGAAAACCTGTGGTCCATCATCAAATGTGACATTTACAAGGAGGGAAAACAGTACATCTTTCTGAACAGTGTCTGGGAGGCTGTAGTTGCTGCTGCACGCAATGTTGATGGTGAACAGATCAAAACACTGACAGAATCTATGGATGGCAGGCTTTTGAGTGTCCTTGCAAAGAAAGGTGGCTATATTGGTCATTGATTTGTTTTTGAACAGAAATGTATATTTGTGAATGTGGGGATGTTATATTGGTTTCACGGGTGAAAATAAATAATTGAAATGGGTATATATTTGTTTTTTGTTAAGTCGCCTAATAATTACGCACAATAATAGTCACCTTCACACACAGATATCCTCCTAAAATAACTAAAACTAAAAACAAACTAAAAACTACTTCCAAAAGTATTCAGCTTTGATATTATGAGTTTTTTGGGTTCATTGAGAACATGGCTGCTGTTCAATAATAAAATTAATCTTCAAAAATACAACTTGCCTAATAATTATGCACTGCCTGGATGTCATTAAAGAAGTTACAAGACTCGGATACTCATGATGACTCATGAGTCATGATGAATTGAAGGAGGTGGGAGTTTAGGCCAATCAACCTCTGAGGCGTCGTTTAGCCTTGATTTTGAACTAATTAGCAGATGAAGTCACTGAGACACACAGTTACTTTTCTCCGCTCTTTACTGAAATTCACACACACACACAAACACACGCACACACACACACACACAAACACTTTTAGTTAAGACCAGCTAGCAGCCTTTACTTACCAAGATACACCAACTGACAACAGATACTAAGAGACAATAGTACACAGTGTGTGTGGTATAATAGCAGCTGACCTATAGATGCCTTCCACCATAATCAGGATTTTCCTCCAAGGTCTGTGGGTCCGAGGCTGTCCTGAGAAGATCGACTCTCTTAACTCCTGCTCTAAATGGTCCATATCTAAAAACACACACAGGGACACACACACATAGTACAATGATTATCAATATTCTGGAAGAACACAACTTTACATGCGTACAATAATTCCCTCTTTGACCAAGGGAGTACAAATTATGGCTTGGAGGTCGTGTGCGTCCCGCAGCTGTTTGTTAATTGGTCCATAACAAGGTTTTTTTAATTGGTCCATAACAATATAATTCGAGAAAAAAACCCAACAAAATTGGCAAAATCTGCAGTACAGCAATAAACAACAATAAAGTAAAAATATTAAGAGAAAGAAATGGGACAAAGTCGTAACTTTACGAGAATAATTATTGCAATGTTATGAGGAAAAATAAAGTACTATTAGTGGCATAATGCTGAAATATTCAACAACAACAACAAAAAAAGATGCTGTAATGATTCGGCTTGTGTCTTGGCTTCGGCAATGTAGCAACCCCGAGGATGCGGAGAGCAAGACGCCGTGGCAGGTCAGGAAAAAAGTATTTTAATAATATTTGCTGCTGTCCAGCGACAGGAACAATCAAAAAGACAAACGCAAAGCAACACAATTTAGCGAAACTAAATAATCAAATAGAAATTAGGAGCAGTTGCGCTTGAACGAGAAAGTAAAGTAGAAGGGAAAGAACTGAACAGAACAGGAAGTACCATCAAAATAAGGCTGCAAAACAGTAAACAAGGAAGGAATAAAAACAACTGTCATGCCAGCTAACACACAGATCATGATAGATGCCTTCTTTTTAAACTCATAATATTATGACAAACAGACAAAACAAAATGAAGTTGTAATTTTTGGAAAATAATATGACAATAAAGTCAAAATATTATGTGAAACATCATAACATTACAAGAAGAACATTTATGACGTTTTAGGAAAAACACTGAAATATTTGGAAAACAAAAATGGGAAAGGCATTTGTCATACTAACAATATGTTGTTTCACCTACATAAAGCTTGGCTGCAGTTTTTCTTGACATATATGTAACTTGTATATATTGCACACTACATGTGTTGGTTTACAAAATGTGTGTATCCTTTCATTTTTCAGTATGTGGCCAGCGAAGGCAGTGCTTTATCAAATACAATACATGCTTGTATAATTGATATTGTTGTTTGCATTGGATTGACAATTCTGACAAATATGTTATTCCCATCCACCAGCAGATGGCAGCATTCAATCGCTGTAGTAATTAGGTGCTAGTAGGGACCCTTACTCGTCAGCCTCTTCCCCAGCCCTAACAACATGTCACAGACCAATAACAGGCTTACCTTCTAGGGGGCAGATGCTTTTCAGATAAAATTGCTTCCTGAAAGCTTAACAGTGCAGAATAATTCTACTCTTCCACCAATGTCATCACACAGAGGGAAAGATTTGTTTTCTAAGTGAAGCATTGATTTGAGATAAGCCACGACCTCATTTGTCACACTGGTTGAGCATTCTTCAAGGCACGTGCATCCATAAAATGATCTTAACATCTCTGACTGAGTTTCAGTGTGATAAAAGTGACACAAGAGTCTTAATCATATTACAGCATCAAATAGGAATGCATGTGTCAGAATGACCAGTTTTCCAATAACCAGATTCTACAATCCCACCAACACAAGGTATATCATTTAGTGTGATTTATTCATCAAGCTGGGGTGTGGCTCAGTGGATTGGTGTAGCCGACTTTGTAAATATTGGTATTGCTCTAATAAGAGCAAGTGAGTGCAGGAGATACAGAGGCAGTGAGAGGTCATCTGCACTGGTGCCTGAGGCTCTTTGCCTTGTGGGAACTGCTTTGGAAGACCCATAACTGACTTAGCTTGTACCTGTCAGGATGCATTTAGTGTTAGTGGACTGTCTCATTTGTCTTGTCTATTGAAAGAGCAGGTGACCTTCCTAAAGTAAGCACAGGGAATGATATACCTTTCATGTTTAATAAATCTCTTACAGCGTTTATTGAAATACCACACACCGCTTCGACAATCTAATAGCAGGGTGAATTGCAACAAGATGGCATTTTCATTTAATTACCGTAAATACACTTTCGGTGTTTCTGCTGACGGATAAACACTCCCGTGACTGTAAAGTGAACACGGTTCATTAAAGCTTTTACAATTGCCGATCTAAACATAGAATGTTAAGTAGGTCTTTCCTGAGGCAAATTGTGTGCTAAAGAGTGTTTTCCGTACAGCTCAAATATCTGGGAATGAATATATGATAATGAGCAAACTAGATGGGGTCCATATACTGTACCTTTTCCCAAGGTCAAGTTCCTTTTAAGCACTTTTCAAAATCAATTGTCAGCTTTTTCCTTAAGCCGCCAGCTTTGATAAATGTGATTTTTAAAAAATGTAAAAAAATAAAATAAAATAAGTGATTGTATGTAATAAACAAGCAGAAAGATAATAAACAAACAATATACAACACAATTTGATGGCCAGAGTTTTTACCTATTTATTATAATACTGTTGTTATGATTATAAAGAGTGCATTTTTTACTGTAGTATTTATTCAGTATATTTATCTTCAATGATTTTGTTTTACATCTTATTCTTATACAGTCTTATTTGATGCACTTATTCTAACTCACGCCTATTTATTATTAACAGTGTATTTGTATTTTATCAATTTTATTATTCACATTTTCATATGAATTTTATAGATATTAGATTTCCTTAAAAAGGCGCAAGGTTTATAGCAGAGGTGTCCAGCAAAGGCTGCATATAGAAAAGTCAATGGACGGGGTGTCCAGTTTGATATTTTTAACTTTGTAAAAAGGCTAAACATAAATGTGTTCTATTTGTTTGAAGTCATTTTTGTGTTAATAGGGGGCAAACCGTACTATTATTAACTGTTAGAATCAACATTTCAGCTTTTCCTAATTACATTACAAATGTTGCTGTTTTTCCCCATTGTTGCTATGGTTGTTAGGTTTTTTTTTAATTTTTACAATGTGCTCCGAGCTAATAAAAAAATAAGCCACACTATGGACATGGTCATTATGGTCATTATTTTAACGCCTACTTGTGTCCAGAGATATCATTTTTTAACACCTTCTTTCCTTTTCAAACAGGAACTGAACACTGTGTAAACTACGGAATGTAAACAAGTGGAATATTTTAAGTGTCATCAAAAAATATGGTGTGAATGAATTATTAATGAATTAGTAATATACAGATACATTAAGAAGGGTTAGGGTAAAATAAGCTCAGTTTCTATCTACTTCTTTCAGACTTGTTGAAATGTAAAAAAGGAACCATGTGACTTTCCTTGTCAAGCATCCCATACCAAAGAATATAACAATTAAAAAGTTTTAAAGCATTTATGAATCCCAAGCCCTTTCCAAAACCTGAAAGGCAACTGTAGTTTTGCCAATTCCTCACACATGCTTTATGTCAAATGATTCTAGCAGCTGTGACCTACTGTTATGTTTGAACACCTTGATGGTCGCTCCAGACAATCTTGCCCCCAAAATGAGAGAGATGTGGTTGAGCTCGTCGCTCAGGATTAAACAACCCTGGAAAAGAAGAAACTCAACTTGAAATACTGTTGACCAAAATGAGTTAATAATAGCATCAAAACGGTTGCTAGATGTTGTAGTGTTAAGCAGCAACTCAAAATGGCACTTTTATGGAACTCAACATCTGCCACGTCTTCTTGTCTGCTGTAAGTGGCAACTCAGATAATTTAGGGAAATGTGTGCAAGTGTATCTGCAAAAGGCAGCATGCATTATGCAACCAATGATGTTTTGAATATTTTTATTGGAAAGCAGAATTGTAGTCGATGTAACATATGCACAACATCTTTTATATTGAAGTTGTAAGCATTTGACTTCAAACCTTCAAATTCATGTTTGTGAAGGATGTGCTGACATCTCATTGGCCTGGTCCCGTGTCCACCAGCTGTCAGTCTAATGCAAGGCCTGTGTTGGTACTGCCTGTCCCTGTAGGTCAGAGTTGGCAGCGTGGGTTGACCCTCACTGCTCCTGCAGGGGTACAGTGGGGGCGGCAACCTCTTGAGCTGCATAAATGGCTACACTTTCATCAGCTCAACAGTCCCTTTCCTCCTGTCCAGTCCAATCACGGATATACATGCTGTGTGTTGCCCCTGGTAACCCATGACTGTCTGTGTGAGCTTGACTGGTGCGCCAACAGGCAAGTGTATGGCTAATAACACCCTTGAGAGGCACTCTTAACAAAAACATACCCCTTTGTCTCCGTATCTGAAGGCAGCTATGTATACCCAGAGCCCAAACCTCCTGGCTACTGTAATGTTTAATTATGATTATTTTAATTAATGGGGTGAGTCGGGATTTGTTGAGAGCTGAGTTAAGTTGAGTGGTATTCATTAATTTAGACCTTATGCAAGAGACAAGCAAAAGCTGGGCTAATTACATTAATGTCCCCTTTGTTACAAGACGCGGCAATAAAGCAGCCATATTTCTTTTGCTACGATGTGCGGCATTTACCTTCCCAACAAGTGCAGGAATGTTCATTGAGTTGGTGGCAAAACCCATCCCAAACACCATGGAGGACTCCACTCCAACAAAACCAGCCACTAGCTGCTCCAGCTCTACGTGAATGTCCAGAGTACCTATGTGACAGAACACAACAACAATATCGGTCGTCAACCTTTTCCTATATCACTTATCCTTATCAGGGTCACAGCGGTCATTCACAGTGCAATCCAGGAAGTGGCATATTTGTAATTGGTGAAACGTTTCTCAAGATATTCAATCATTTAAAAAATGGTGCCGCAATTTGTCATTACAAACACAACATGGCGATGTAGCTCTGTCTCTGGTGTATCACACAATCATACGAATTTTGATAAAACTTTTTTATAATACGATATGCTCTTTATGATCCAAATCTGAGACAACATTTTTTGAGACCATTTTTTCATAAATTATATGGCATAATAATGAGAGTACTTTGTATCAAAAGCAATGAACTTTAATTTCTCAACAGTATTTAATGTTGTAATTGGAATATGAAGAGCTTATAAATAAATTAAAATTGTATATTAAAAACCTCTATGAAAATAAAACTGACTTAAATAAAAATCACAATTATAACCAAAAACAGTACAAAATAGAGCATGTCTCTGTTAAGAAAAAAACCCACTCCATATTTATCCAGATTTGAGCTGGACAACATACGTAGTAAAATGCAATATTTCTGATGTCAACCCAACCCAAACATTCCTACACAGAGGCTGTGGTACTTGCCTTAGAAAAAATTGCTTTTGTGCCTTCATTTATGTTAGTGTACACTTGCTGATAGCTAGCGCTCATTTGTAGTCCCGCCTCCACGTTCTGGGACAAAGAAGCTGAATGCATAAAAGAAGGTGTCACTCCCTCCGTTCATTCCTCTGTACCACCAACAAGCACAGACGGATGCAGAGTGAAGCCTCTTGTCATCCAGACTGTGGTGAAGGTGTGTGGTGTGGTGAACTCAAACACACATGAATGCACATGTCACAGCCGGGGCCGAGCAAAAAATCGTTCGGTCAATCAATTTATCGATTATCGTGACCGGCCTACCCACCTCTGATATACCAATACTGTCTAGCAATTAATATCCATTATTACAGTATGTGTAGTGTTATTAACAAGTACGACAGATTAGGTCGTTGGTCGTTGTACCGGACCGTCGTGGTGAAGAGAGAGCTGAGCCGGAAGGCAAAGCTCTCTGTTTACCGATCGATCTACGTTCCCACCCTCACATATGGTCATAAGTTATGGGTCATGACCGAAAGAACGAGATCACGGATACAAGCGGCGGAAATGAGTTTCCTCTGTAGGGTGGCTGGACTCACCCTAAGAGAAAGAGCGAGGAGCTCGGCGATCCGGGAGGAGCTCGGCAATCCGGGAGGAGCTCAGAGTAGAGCCGCTGCTCCTACACATCGAGAGGAGCCAGTTGAGGTGGCTCGGGCATCTAGTCCGGATGCCTCCCGGGCGCCTCCCTGGTGAGGTGTTTTGGGAATGCCCAGTCGGGAGAAGGCCCCGGGGAAGACCTAGGACACGCTGGAGGGACTATGCCTCACAGCTGGCCTGGGAACGCATTGATGTTCTCCCGGTGGAGCTGGAAGAGGTCGCCGGGGACCCTGAAGTCTGGACTTCCCTACTGAAACTCCTGCCCCCGCGACCCGGACCCGGGTAAGCGGAGGAAAATGGAATGGAATGGAACGACAGATTAGTCTGATTAAATTCTCAAATAAGAATCCAATTAAATAATGCTCGTAACAAAATAATTTGGAAAGCTGCACATGTCCATGTGGCACAAACATCCACATAAAAACAAAGTGCAAATTATGAAATTCTGAACTAATACAATCAGGGAAATTAAAAACTGGGTTTATTCAGTGGGTCACATATGAACAAAACATATTAGATTAGTATTTAAGGAAGACTCTTTCTCAACCCTTCAAGTAACCAGCATTTTTATTGCAAATTGCATATTCACTATCCATCCATCCATTTTCTACACCGCTTATCCTCATTAGGGTCACGGATATGCTGGAGCCTATCCCAGCTGACTTTGGGCAGGAAGTGGGGTACGCCCTGGACTGGTCGCCAGTCAATTGTAGGGCATATTCACTATCCAAAAGCAAAAGTGATTCCAGACTGTGGACATACTGAGCTAGCAAGCTTGTTACTGTGTGGGGCACGTCATCATTCATGTGCCATTTTATCGGCAGAAAAACGAACACCATATTATCAAAAATCCCTGATTGCCCATTCCATTCCATTCCAGGGGCCTGGTCGGGCCTAGCCCGAAGAAGCCACACGGGAACTCCCCCCCGCAGACCCACCACCTGCAGGGGCAAGCATAAGGGTCCAGTGCTTTGTGATTTGGGCAGTAGTCGAGGGTGGGTGTCCGGGCGACCTAGTCTTCGGCGGCCAAATCTGTGTCTTGGGACATAGAATGTATGTGGCAGTTTGCCCAACTGGTCTACATGTGCTTTGTAGACTTGGAAAAGGCATTCGACCGTGTCCCTCCAAATCCGAGGCCATGGTTCTCAGTCGGAAACGGGTGGACTGTACCCTCCGGGTTGGGCGTGAGGTCTTGCCTCAGGTGGAAGAGTTCAAGTATCTCGGGTTCTTGTTCACGAGTGAGGGAAGGTTGGAGCGTGAGATCGACAGACGGATCGGTGCAGCATCCGCAGTATTGCGGTCGCTGTACCGGACCGTCATGGTGAAGAGAGAGCTGAGCCGGAAGGCAAAGCTCTCTGTTTACCGATCGATCTACGTTCCCACCCTCACCTATGGTCATGAGTTATGGGTCATGACCGAAAGAATGAGATTGCGGATACAAGCGGCAGAAATGAGTTTCCTTCGTAGGGTGGCTGGACTCACCCTAAGAGATAGGGCGAAGAGCTCGGCCATCCCAGAGGAGCTCAGAGTAGAGCCGCTGCTCCTTTACATCGAGAGGAGCCAGTTGAGGTGGCTCGGGCATCTAGTCCGGATGCCTCCCGGGCGTCTCCCTGGTGAGATGTTTTGGGCATGCCCAGTCGGGAGAAGGCCCCCGGGAACACTTAGGACTTGCTGGAGGGACTATGTCTCACATCTGGCCTGGGAATGCCTTGGTGTCCTCCCGGTGGAGCTGGAAGAGGTCGCCGGGGACCGGGAAGTCTGGACTTCCCTACTGAAGCTGCTGCCCCCGCGACCCGGATCCCTGATTGCATGCTATTTAAACTGGTTAGCTCTTCTCTCATTCACAATATGACACAAGGAGACCACTGCACTCTGCACTGCACAGACGCAGAGTACACTTAATAACAGAAAGGTGTTTTACAGGGTGTTTATGTTCTTCTTGTATGGAAAGCATGAGACTGAAATTATCTTTCATGCTTTTACAACACAGAGAAACAAAAGTCCCACCTTAAAAAAGTTAATCATTGGTATCCCCCAACCTTGACTCGTTGAATCCCATAAAGGAAGCACCTTTATACATACCGCTGCTTTGACACATGTCAGTAAAATGTGTTGTGTGCGTATACCGACAGAGCTCTTTGTGGTAAACTATTCATTTAAATGCATTCATCATTATACGGTATATGAGCTTTTTTAATGACTGAAAGAAGTGGAAGGAACCATTAGCTATTTATCAACACAACTCCAGAACGTTTGATGTCCCTAAGGTGTTTGTTTTACACACACTTGATGTGGCTATGTCTTTATCCTAGCTGAACGAGTCTAAATACTCTGTAGCAATTCTTCTCAGAGCCTTGAAGGATCTTTTTGTTCTTTTGAAAAGGGACTCACACATATCTGTTTTGAATGGCATGTGTGGTGATTACAAGAGAACATTAGGCTTGCAAAATATATACAAATTCCTGATCCCTTTTGTTTGGTGATTGTTTGTCACCTGTCAAATAAAAGCTAAGAAATCACCTGTCTAGATTAAATAATCATATTTTCGCAAAATCAAAGCATGAGGTTTTCTCATGTCATGCCACTGCTATTTGTGTTCACATTATTTAACATGGCGGCTCGAAATTAATCTGAATTTTGGGAAAAAAAGGTCACCTCTATGACACCAAAATGTCATAGAGGTCCATGGAGGGATAATTTAAAAACAAATGAAGAACAAAAGAAGATGGAGTAGAAGTAAAGGTACAGTCATCGCTTGCTACATTGTTGTTCAAAAATCGCTCTTTCAGTTAGTGTTCTTTCGAACATTAATTACTTAATTATTGCAGAAAATAATAATAGATAACATAGGAAAAAATGGGCGTGCAAAATACTGTAGTAATAATGTAATTTTCTACAGCTCTTGCGTGTTGTTGGTAATGTTTGAAGGTGTTTTTAAAAGACGTGTTTTGGTTCTTGTGGTTGTTATGCTCCTGGGAGGCAAAGAAAGAATTGTGGTAGATTTAGTTTACTATTTAAATACAAACTGTCTGCTATGTACTGAATAATTTTTGATTGCTGCATTACAAGTCAGTGACATCTTCAGTAAATTCTTGTAAATAGAGACACGCCAATGGGCCACCGATTACCATCGGTCGATTTCCGTAAAGAAAACATGTGATCCGCATATGCCGATAAATTACTTTCAACGCCAATCATAAAATTGGGAGCCTGTTTTTCTCCCACACGGAAGTGGATATTACATTCATCGGGTAAATACTAATTTTTTCCAATTGTCTATTATTGTCATTATACTAATTTTGTCTTCTTCTCCAAACACTACAGTATTTGTGTTTCTTTAATGAAAATTACCTATTTGCCACGGGCCCCTGAAGTTGTCTAATGGCAGACTGGCACTCACCATAAATACATTTAAAAATGTACAGTTAATCCATGTGGTCAGTATCAGTATCAGCCGGTCTCCTTCACAGATGATCGTCAGATTGTTCCACTTGTTGTTGCTGGACTTCTGTGTGAATCACAGTTTGTCCATAACAAACACCATGTTCGAACATAAGGATGTCCGTAAGTGCACTTGGCACCAGGACACCCTAGGTCGCAGGTCTATGATCTACTTTGTGGTCGTATAATGAGACCTGCGTCCGCATGTTCTGGACACGCGGGTGAAGAGAGGGGCTAAGCTGTCAACTGACCCCCACCTGGTGATGGGTTGGATTAGATGGCGGGGAAGGATGCCGGACAGACCTGGTAGACCCAAACGCGTAGTGAGGGTGTGCTGGGAACGTCTGGCAGAGTATCCCGTTCGTCGGGTCTTCAACTCTCATCTCCGGCAGAGCTTCGCCTGCATCTCAAGGGAGGACCGGGATATTGAGTCCGAATGGGCCGGATTCCATGGCTCCATTGCTGAGGCAGCCAAACGTAGTTGCGGCCGCAAGGTGGTCGGTACCAGTCGTGGTGGCAAGCCCCGAACCCGATCACCGGGGGTTAGGGCTGCTGTCAAGCTGAAGAAGGAGTCCTATCAAGCATAGATGGCTTGCGGGACTCCCGAAGCAGCTGACAGGTACTGGCAGGCCAAGCGGCATGAGGCTTCGGCGGTGGTCAAGACAAAAACTCAGGTGTGGGAGGAGTTCGGTGAGGCTATGGAGCACGACTTTCAGTCGGCCTCAAAGAGGTTCTGGCAAACCGTCCAACACCTCAGAAAGGGGAAGCAGCCCCCAGTTCACACTGTTTACAGTGCGGACGGGGGCTTGCTGACCTCGACTGTGGATACAGTTAGTCGATGGAAGGAATACTTTGAGGCCCTTCTCAATCGCACTGACATACCTTCCGCTTCCGTAGAGGAAGCAGAGTCTGAGGATACGTATGTGGACAGTTCTATCACCGTGGCTGAGGTAATTGGGGTAGTTACAACATTGCATAGAAGTCGGGAACAGTACCTCTGGACTGGCAGAATGGGGTGGTGGTCCCCATTTTTAAAAAGGGTGAACGGAGGGTGTGTTCCAACTATAGGGGGATCACACACCTCAGCCTCCCTGGGAAAGTCTACTCCAGGGTGCTGGAGAGAAAGGTACGACCGTTAGTCGAACTTCGGTTACAGAAGCTGCAATGTGGTTTTCGTCCCGGTCGCGGAACACTGGACCAGCTCTACACCCTTGCAAGGGTACTGGAGGGTATGTGGCAGTTTGCCCAACCGTTCTACATGTGCTTTGTAGACCTGGAAAAGGCATTTGACCGTGTCCCTCGTGGTGTCCTGTGGGGGGTGCTCCAGGAGTATGGGATTGGTGGCCCGCTATTACGTGCCATTCGGTCCTTGTGCAATCGAAGCAGGAGCCTGGTTCGCATGCCAACAGTAAGTCGAACTTGTTTACGGTGAACGTTGGCCTCCGCCAAGGCTGCCCTTTGTCACCGATTCTGTTCATAATCTTCATGGACAGAATTTCTAGGCGCAGTCAAGGCGTTGAGGGAGTCCAGCTTGGTGACCTTAGGATCTCGTCTCTGCTATTTACAGACAATGTGGTCCTTATGGACTAATCAGGCTGTGACCATCAGCGTTTACTGGAGCGGTTTGCAGCTGAGTGTGAAGCTTCTGGGATGAGACTCAGCACCTCCAAATCCGAGGCCATGGTTCTCAGTCGGACACGGGTGGACTGTACCCTCCGGGTTGGGAGTGAGGTCTTGCCTCAGGTGGAGGAGTTCAAGTATCTCGGGTTCTTGTTTACGAGTGAGGGAAGGTTGGAGCGTTAGATCGACAGACGGATCAGTGCAGCATCTGCAGTAATGCGGTCACTGTACCGGACCGTCGTGGTGAAGAGAGAGCTGAGCCGGAAGGCAAAGCTCTCTGTTTACCGATCGATCTACGTTCCCACCCTCACTTATGGTCAATAGTTATGGGTCATGACCGAAAGAATGAGATCGCGGATACAAGCGGCGGAAATGAGTTTTCTTCGTAGGGTGGCTGGACTCACCCTAAGCGATAGGGTGAGGAGCTCGGCCATCCGGGAGGAGCTCAGAGTAGAGCCGCTGCTCCTTCACATCGAGAGGAGCCAGTTGAGGTGGCTCAGGCATCTTGTCCGGATGCCTCCTGGGCGCCTCCCCGGGAGGTGTTTCGGGCATGCCCAGCTGGGAGAAGGCCACGGGGAAGACCTGGGAACGCCTTGGTGTCCTCCCTGGTGGAGCTGGAAGAGGTCGCCGGAAACCGGGAAGTCTGGACTTCCTCACTGAAAATGCTGCCCCCGCAACCCGGACCGGATAAGCGAAAGAAAATGGAATGGAGTGTGTACATATAACCCGGCCACGAAGTAACGCGAAACGACAAGAGTACTACATGTGTGACACAGCAGTAATGTCCCTAACCTCAATGGAGATTGTTTGACATTAAATGCCTTTTTCAGAGTTTCCTAAAATACAACCTGTTTGGTGAGTTCCTGCACTTTGTTGACATTTCAGCAGCAGTCTGATTGTTAGGCTTCAGATTTCATCAGAGTAGCACTGAGACACGAGAGCACAAGCTCTCAAAAAAGCTACTGCCACGCCATCAGAAACTAGACAGAGCATAACGCGCCATTCAAAATTAATCTGAAGCCCTGTATGCTTCGCTTTGATCCAGGCCGCTCTAACACTTCTCTTCACATGTGCTCTTTTTGCATCCCGCCTCATGTCCAGGGTGTTTCATAATGTTATAAGATGTAATTTCCCAACCGCACTGGATGAGCATATAATGATCTCAGCTTGTGCCCTCGTGGTACATAATTTAACAAAGGGTGAATAATTCATACAACATTGCAGCTACTGAAAGATAATTAAACTTGCAGACAGTATAAATCACCAGAAAGATAATAAATGATGGCATATGTGATATGGGAAATGGAGTTACATTTCTGGTTTGCAACTCAGTTCATGTTCTGTCAGCGTTGTAAAGCTGATGCACTTTTAAGACTTTTGAGGCAGTGTGAGAAAAAAGTGAATAAGACACCAGCATGTGGATTAATGGCCTTGCTGAAACTAGCTCGACAGGACAAGAGGAACTCTCCAAATGCATTTTCCCTTTTACACTACAACACTGACCAAATGCTTACCTGCTTCCTGACGTGTGCTACACACGCCGAGGCCATACTGGCGTGTTTTGTCTGCCACCGTTTCAAGGTAATCAGCGTTGTTCTCTGCAAACCCAAGGTAGTTGTAAGAGCCCATGTTGATGACATTGTGTATTGTTCTGCCAGTTAATCTGCAAGCAATTAAACATTTGTGGACCCATTAGTGATTCCCTCATACAGAGCCATTCCATTCACTGTCTTAAAAACAAATAAACATCTAATTAAAAAAGAATTTCAAATGATAAACTCATTACATCTGTGATTTATTCATGAGATGTCCAATAATAGATGCTTATTAGAGGGAAACACTATATACTCAACCGGAACATCAAAATCAAAGAGTGACAAAAAACATTACATGGCAATATATACTCTGTGTGTGTGT
>QODF01000041.1:3356586-3403561 GCA_024372805.1 Oostethus manadensis
AGAAGAGAGAGAGAGAGAGAGAGAGAGAGAGAGAGAGAGAGAGAGAGAGAGAGAGAGAGAGAGAGAGAGAGAGACATACAAAGTTAAATCAGGTCATAAGTGTATAACCTAGTGTGTTCAGTTTGAATTATTGACTATGAGAATATACATCTTTAAGTTCACCCCAGCTAAATTCTCTCATCTTCTTACAAATTCACACATTAATAGAATATCTGACTGCCCCATTTATACTCTTATTTACATTATACATCTTTAAACTTGCAAGCAAAGATTACCACCATTTCCTAGTTTGTGATGTCACATCATCTCCTCATGTCTATATTACGGCCCATCTTATATTTTGTGGACTTATTCGAACATAAACTGGATGGACAAAAGTATTGGGACAGCTGGTCATCATACCTACAGTAATAGAAAACAGGAGAAACTAATTGTTGTCGAGAATCACAACGTATCCAAAGGGGAGTATGAAGTTTGTAATGTATTTCCAACATGCAGGCGGTTGAAAACAAAGTCAAAGTGTCACTAATCAAGCTCACCAGAAAATTGGTCATTTAGAGTTTCATCCACAAACACACTTTTATCAAATCATTCAAATTAGGGACACCAGTTTTGGTATTAAGTAGTGATGTCCGTGTCGATACTGAAATATCGATATAACCTCTTAAAGCTCTAAAATCAATTCTCAAATCAAAATGCCATTACTTTCCATACTTTCCATATACATCAAACATTTGTGTGTTGAAAGGATGACAAAACAGAGCCACGTGTGAATTGGGATAAAAAGTGTTCATTCTTATAGAACAAAAATAATTTATTTGAATGGTTTTATTATTTAACATATTTTTTTATGTTTAAAATACCATTTTCACATAATTGATATAATTCTGTCCTCGGTTTTTCTGTTGTTGTACTAGCTTAGCTATACTAGAGCAGGAGCTATCACCCCACTACTTTGATATACTTCAGGGTTTAAAATAAGTAAATACCTTTATTCATTCATTTTCTATGCCGCTTATCCTCATTAGGGTCGTAGGTTTGCTGGAGCCTATCCCAGCTGACGTTGGGCGAGTCAGTCAATTGCAGGGCACATATAGACAAACAAACATTCACACTCACATTCATACCTATGGACAATTTAGAGTGGCCAATTAACCTAACATGCATGATTTTGGAATGTGGGAGGAAAACAGAGTACCCGGAGAAAACCCACGCACGCACTGGGAGCACATGCAAACTCCACACAGAAATGCCCAACGGAGATTTGAACCCAGATCTTCCAGATCTCCTGACTGTGAGGACAACGTGCTAACCACTCGACCACCGTGGGGCCAAAGTAAATAACTTCATTTAAAATTATGAATTCATTAAATCGTCACTACTGTTTATGACTTACTAGTCCCATTAGGTGAACTTATACAAAGTATCGGTATCGCCAAATTTGACTCCGTATCGAATCAGAAATAAAATCACCAGTTTTAAGTCCTGTTATAGAAAAAGCTCTGCTCTGTTTGTGGGAATTTTTGCCCATATATCAGGAAGTCAAAAAGCAATGATGTTGGACAAAAGGTTGTAAGTTATTTCACAACAAACTTGACATAACTTTTAGTTCCATATCCCTTAGGATTGTTTAAGAAGTTTTAAATTACTGTCTGACTGCATGCAACGTCAGCAACAAGAGGCTTTGCAGCTCAACAATACGACCACATTCTAAGAAAGAAAGCTTTGTTTGCATTTGCCATCAAAAGAGCACGATAGTGTGACCACCTGACTGAAAATTACACTAAATCAACACTTTTGCCAAATTTCTGACTTTTTAAGGCTGTGGTCTTGATCAGCTGATGAACACTCTTATAGACATTAATAGTTGTTTGAAATAAATTGCTAACTACTTTTTTTTGTCTCACTCAGATTTCTTCTTTTTGCAATTTTAAGCTCTACTTAGAATTTGCAGTGCACCAAAATATGGATTTTCAATAATTTTGCTTTCATATTGTTTGTAGCTGATGGGCATGCCCAGTTTTCTCAGTCTCAGCAATTGGGAATAATGTAACATTTTACAACTGGATACTTTTAACTAACATTTACTTTCTAGATTTACATACACAGCAAGATAAAAATGACTTGATGTATGCTGAATGAACAACTGAATGAACATCCAAAGTCCCTTAGGCTATATCCACACAAAGACAAAATGCTCATCCTTTCCAAAACGTTTTCTGTAAAGATGGAGTTAGTTCAGAAACTATGTGCGTCCATATGAATGTACTTAAAACGATGTAATACATATGCCAATCCTGTTCGTGGCGCTGTGACACTCTGAAAGCAGAAACACGTGACAGACTAACAACAAAACAGTGGGCATGCGCAGTTGCGCAGACAGCCTGTAAACAGAAAACATGGTGTCAAGTACGAGTGGGCCGATGATGGAAGTGGAACTGTTGCTTCAAGTCACACTGGATTATAAAACCAGAATAAAGTGATGTGCTGTGTCTTCCAGCATTTGTTGTTCTTCTCGAAAATGAAGAAGCAGATTTTGCTGCAATAGCAACAATAGGCTCACTAGCTTCAGCAGGACAAAAACAATGATGTACGGTGCCCTTGTTGCGCATGCGTGTTTGTATGGGGGTGGAGCTATAATGCAAGCAGTTTTCATAGAGCCTGGGTGAATGATGTAACTACAAAGCTGTGAAAACAGCGTCTTCAAGTCATTCCACTTTAGGACCCGGTTTCAAAAGTGTTCGTTTACAGACCCTGAATACGGCAGCTTTGTCTGGATGATGCGCCGGTTTGATAAAGTACTTGTGCGTTTAGGCCTCGGAACGTCTTTGTCTGGATGGAGCTTTATAGAGTCCCTGACTGGAAACTAAACTAAGAACTAAACTAAACTAAGGGTTAGTCTTCTGTACAGGGTACTGAACAAAAACAGTTCCTTTGGCATGTTTGTTGACAGAGTTTATCTTTTCCCCAAAGTCTTTCCTCAACTGTACAGAGAGAAAAGCATTTGTAAAACCATCAGATAATCTAAGATGTAAATTGACAGGTGGAAAGGAATAGTTTGTCAGAGCTGACAGTACCTGAATGTCCAGTTGTAGTCATCAGAAACTCTCTCCATCAGGTCCAAAACAGGTCCTGGCATGCTGCATATAGGTCGGTTCCAGTTGTCTCGTACTCTCATGTACAGGTTACGAGTGTAAAAATTTTCAAAGTCTTGGTAAAGCGGAACAAAATGCTGCAAGTGGAAACAATTACAGTACACTAAATTAATGTCACTGAGCCTTTGCCGTCCCCCAATAACATTTCTGAGCGTCTGATTGAGTGAAACCGCTGCCAGTAATTATGAATTTCTCTTGGAGATCTATGTATCTATCCATCTATCTAGTAAATCGCTTATTTTATTTTATCAACCCCTCTACACAAGTGACTTTTTTACCACGGTTAAAAATTGAGTTTAGATTCTACTGTGTATAATATACAATAACTCATATTGTGTAATATACAGTGGTTGTATATAGTGTATATAGTATCTCACAAATACTACAACAGTAGTATAGTACTGCAACCGTTTTTTGCTGCAGTATACCTCACAATGTGACAATATCACAGAAATGGGTGTGATTTAGAGTCGTCAATCCACAGTTTGTGACAGTATAGCTTCACTATTCCCTGGAAATGTGTAAACATACAGGCATTAACAGAAGCGAATAGCAATAGAAGTAGAGCTGTAACTAACAATTATTTTATTTGTCAATTAATCTGAAGCTTATGGTTTCGATTAAACGAGTAATCAGTTAGGTCCTAGACAGACCAAATCAATATGAATCAAACACAAACATTTGGTGGTTGGGTCCGCAACATAGAAAAGAAGCAAAAATGTCAATCACTGTTTTCCAAAGTAAAAGCTGATGACTGTGAATAACTTGATTTGCTTAAAACACAAAGTTAATAGTTCTGCTTTCATAAATGACTAAGGAAACTAAAAGAAATATTAACATTTGAGAGGCTGAAATCAGAGGATATTTACAAATGTTTAAACAAAAAAAGGTTAATTAATTAATACATTGATTAATTGGAAGATTATTTAATCATTGTTTCATCTATGAATTGTTGTGGCTTTAAGTAGAAGTGTGTATTTCCTATAAACAAGCACGGTGGTGGTAGTGTCATTGTCTGGGACTGTACGAGTGCTACATTGGGGAGCTGCGGTTCATTGAAACAAACAGAACAGAACCACCCCACCTGTCAATTATGAGGCGAATCAAGTTATATTCCTTCAAAAAAGCATTTACTTCATTACAAAGTAAACACATCAGCGTCGTAGTCTTTTGCTGGCCTCTATATATTGACATGTGCATGTGTGTTTGTTTCTTCTTCTCTGTCTAACAAACAGGCTGGAAGACAAGAGGTTTCACTCTGTGTATCTGTCTCAACAACTGAGGGCACTGGTTCCATAGCAGAATGAATGGAGTGAATTAACCCTCCTGTCAGTCATTAAGTGTCTTTGTCCCACCGGGGAGCGCCGGAGGGCTAGGAAGTGTGCACTTTCTAGCACGATAGAATACTCTCTTTATATAAGACAAAGACAGTGAAGTTAATAATACAAAACGTAGGCTTCAGCTGGTGTGGTTCTTAATGTATAACACATTTTGCTGTATTTCGACCAAACTCAGGCAAAACTTAACATCCTGTTAAACATAAACACCTGAGTGAAGTTGGCCCCCCCACCCTGCGCAAAACTCTGCTCAAATAGTCTCATTTGTTTGTACTGCAATTGTACTGTTTTGTGCAATTAAAATTAGCGTTTGTGCTACTTTTGTTTTTGAGTTATTCGTTTCTTTTATAGGTCAACCAAAGGTCATGCAGCCCCCCATTTTCTCCAAATGAAACCAAAATAATCCCATTTGTTTGTGCTGATTTGTGCAATTAAAGTTAGTTAATACAGATTCTTTTATTGGTCAACCAAAGGTCATGCAGCCCCCCATTTTCTCCAAATGAAACCAAAATAATCGTCATTTGTTTGTGCTGGGTTTGTGCTGTTTTGTGCAATTAAAATGAACATTTGTGCTACTTTTGTTTTTGAGATATTAACAATTAAAGTTTTGAGCTATTACATAATCGGCCCGTCAACAAGCTCTGAATGAAATCAAAATAGTCTCATTTTGACCGTCCTTGTTTGTGCTATTGGGTTCAATTGAAATCAAATTTTGTGCTGCTTTTGTTTTGGAGATATTACAGGTTTCTTAAAGGTCACCCAAAGGTCACGTAGCTCCCCGACATGCTCTGAATGAAACCAAATTAGTCTCATTTTTTTCATCTTGTTGAGTGGAGTTTTGTGCTGTTAAAATAAAGATCTGTGCAGCGTTTGTTTTGGAGTTATTACACATATATTTAAGGTCAACTGAGGTCACTCACTTGTCAACAAGCTCCGAATGAAACACGAGTGGTCTCATTTTGACGGTCCTCGTTTGTGCTACTAGGTTCAGTTGAAACCATCATTTGTGTCGCTTTTGCTTTGGAGATATTACTCACAGCATTAACATGCTCAGAATTAAACTAGAATAGTCTCATTTTTTCTGTATTGTTTTGTGCAAATAAAATGAACATTTGTGCTGCCATGCTTTTTCAGTTAATGAACATTTAATAGTCCAGTGGTTACATGATCAGGTGATGTCGTCATCCCAGACATGCTCAGAATGAAACCCAAATTGTCTCATTCTTTTTGTCTTCATCTGTGCTTTGTTGTGCAAATAATATTTCCTTTGACTTGTGGTTGAAAATATGGATGATTACTTCATTCATTCACAACACTAAAAAAGTGGGTAAAAGTGGTAATAAGTTCCAAATAATTGTCATCAAAGTGTTACCTTGTCGATACACAATTTCTCCAAGTCACATCTTCTTTCTCTGACCAATGCAAGTACGTTTAAAGTTAGTACAAAAGCTCCCAGCATTGACGCTAACGCAGAAATGCAATGTTAAAACTTGCTAAAAGTTATTTGCTAATGCAAAACATCCATGCATCTGTAAAGAACATGGGTATTCCATCTAATGCATCAGGTCATATGTACATATTTAAGTGCTCTTATACATTTTTTCTATCTAAAAATATCTGATAGTTTGTAAGCTAGCTAAATTATCTTGGTATTTGATTTAAAGCAACATGACAAATGCAGCACACAATATGATTTGTATTACCAATTATATCTGTACATCATATACAAGTCAGAATGTAAGTTATCAATGCTAATTACATGTATTTGTGTATTAGTGTCATGTTTAAGAACGATTTGTCAGTAGCTTACATGTATATGACACTTTGATCAGTATTCGCACATTAACACTGCTGTTACCAAAACTGTCAATTAAATATTAATGATTTAACACTGTAATTATTTTACCTGACATTCTTTTTGTGCCAGCTACACTACAAAAAAGACAAGTTTAAACACTTAGAAAGTGTACGACAACGAAGCTACTCACTGGTGCCCAGACAAACAAGCCCCGGCAAAACAGGATCACTTCCGGGTCGTACAGTAGGCTGTGACATCATCATCAGAGAAATATTTTTAACCACAAGTTAAAGGAAATGTTATGAGCACATATGAAGACGAAAAGAATGAGACTATTTGGGATTCCTTCTTGGTGTCATGTCTGGAACGATGACACCACCTCATAATGTAATCACTGGACTATTACATGTTTAAATGTTGTTTTCAACTGAACCTAGTAGCACAAACGAGAACGGTCAAAATGAGACCACTCGTGTTTCATTTGGAGCTTGTTGACAAGTGAGTGACCTCAGTTGAGCTTTAATAAATGTGTAATAACTCCAAAAGGAACGCTGCACAAATCTTAATTTTAACAGCACAAAACTACACTCAACGACAAAAAAAATTTGACTAATTTGGTTTCATTCGGGGCATGTCGGAGGGCTACGTGACTTAACAGTGACCTATAAGAAACGCGTAATATCTCCAAAACGAACCCAATAGCACGAACAAGGACGGTCAAAATGAAACTATTTTGGTTTCATTCAGCGCTTGTTGACGGGCCGATTATGTAATAGCTCAAAACTTTAATTGTTAATATCTCAAAAACGAAAGTAGCACAAATGTTCATTTTAATTGCACAAAACAGCACAAACCCAGCACAAACAAATGGGATTATTTTGGTTTCATTTGGAGAAAATGGGGGGCTTCATGACCTTTGGTTGACCTATAAAAGAAACTAATAACTCAAAAACTAAAGTAGCACAAACGCTAATTTAATTGCACAAAACAGCACAAAAGCAGCACGAACAAATGAGACTATTTGAGCAGAGTTTTGCGCAGGTTGGGGGGGGGGCAACTTCACCCAGGTAACGTAAACGGTGTATTCCAAACACAATGTTGCTAAAAGTCAATCAAGGAAATGAATTTACAATTTAGCTGACTTCTGCATTCACACACAATGTGAACTTCAGAGTATTTCCACGTTATTTCTCTTTTTTTTGTCAATATCCACAGTGACACTGACACTGACTAAAAATCAGAACTATTGTGATTGATGTGACTTTTATGCAAGTGCATTTTTTGTTAAAACAGATTAGAATGCATTTTAATTTTTATTCCGGTTTTCCTGTCTTTTGTTTGTTGTTTAATTTATTTTATGTAATAATAATATAATATAATAATAATAATAATAATAATTTAAAAGATGACCGCAAAATAATGTTGACAATAATATAGTTTAACTACAATAATCATCCAGCAAAATGTGTTATTGTGACCGGCCAACTGTTAACGGTCCAATTTTTGGTTGTACTTTATTAGCGCCATGTTTGTTTAAATTCTAGCCACATTTTGTACTGCACGAACGAGAACTTCTCATGCTAGACTGAATGCTTTACTTTGTTTGCGTGGTGTTTGGCGTACCAAATGAAAAGCCTTGGTGGGCTGGATGTAGCTCTCGAGCTGCCTATTCAGGACCCCTGCTATACAGTATACAGTACTATGTAGATGCTGTACTGTATAGCAAGTCAACTCTGTGGCAATGCAACTGCAGTGGACGGTAGTGTTCACTCCTCGTCTAGCGTCTGAAGCACAGATAAAGGTAGGACCTTGAATTTTCTGAGATTTAATTAGGTCTTCAACAGATTCCCTCAGCGGTGTGTCGTCTCACCCTTGGCAACATGCATGTAAAGAGGTACATGCATGAAGTAGGAGATAGAGCTAAAAAGCAAACATTTAAGATAATTGGGGCAAAACACAATATGTTCACACCCAAGGCACGCATATGCTTCTGTGCCAACTGTGCTTGTGTGTGTGTCTCTGCAGGATGTGTGTATGCTTGCAATAGGCTGATGATTGAACTGACTGCAACGTACCTTCTGTTCCTCTCGTTCCTGGGCAAGATTGCGCTTCTCTATCCCCACGGCTCTGAGAAAGTCTCTGAAGTAGCCAAAGAGAGTGACGATGCCAAAACCCAGGTATGTCAGGACAGCCACGTGCATGGGCGCCTTTTCAAAGACTTCCTGTCTTTGTCGTCCAAACGTATTTCCTGGTGCCCGGACATGTTTCTATAAAACCCGAGACCAAAAGGCGCAGTCAAACATTGTCATTTGGACTTGATGGGTTGACACCATTTGAGTGAATGTTCACTACCGTCTGTTGTTCTTTCTCCTGGGTGTGTTTGTGCTTGCCTAAGCCCACTGTTCTGAGGATGTCTCTCAGGTAGCCAAACAGGACGACAATACATGAGCGAAGATAAAACAGGACAGCCACAAGCATGGGTACGTGTTTTGAGGATTCCAGCCTGTGCTGCCTTGGGTTGACAATCGGCTTCACGCCGTTCTAAACAACAAGAGACAGCAATGTGTGGCTTGATTTTCCAACAAGTGGTTGAATTCTACAAGTAAATCAGCTTAAATAGAACAGTGCAAAATGCAATGATAACAAACCATCAGTACTACTATTATACTACAGCACAGTGACCTAAATTTGCAGAGATGTTTTATTACAAGCATGCTAATATACTGTACAGCCTGTGGTTTATCATACTCACACTTGTTACAATAATGACTCAGCTTGTGTCAGTGACCCAGCTATTTAAACATTTTAACATTTGCTTGAGACTTTTTTATCAGTCCTAACTGACATTTTTTATTTTACAAATAGTCTGGCCTTTTATAACTTAATCAAGGCTTGTGAATTCTTATAACAAAGAAATAAGTTAGTTAAAACATATTGAGCGCAAACAAGAGTTCAAACCATAAAACGGACAATTATACTGACAAAATATAGTATATTACATTTAAAAAAAGGGAGTAGATACATTCAATGCATAAGCAAATTATATACTCTAAATATTTTTCAAGGTTAATTAATTGGAGAATTTTGTTTAAAATGTGACTGGCTTTACCAACGCAACAGCGGCTTGGTAGCTTTCATTCTTAGCATTGTTTCAATTGTAACGTTAGATTGACACGTTACTAATGAGTGGCATATCAGCAGGCTTCTTGGGTATCCTCCTCGGAAGTTTTTAGCGTGCTCAAAACTTTTGGGCTGACCACCAGAATGGGCCCTAATATTTGGAATGCACTCACAATCCAGTCATAATATTTGAATGCACATCAAATATCCAGGAGTAAACCACAAATTTTAATTTTGACAGCATTCTGGCTTATTACACCTCTAGTGTGACTAGGGTATTATGAAACTACTAATTTATGTCACTAGCAAAGTCCTCTATTATGCAAACTTGACTTTTTGATGATGATGTTCTAACAGTAATGTGTCCCAAAAGCCTATTTATGACCACCAAACTTGACAAAAACCTAACATCTCCCTTACTCTTTACCCAAACGGTAATTTTTCTGGGTTTTTATAAAATCATGAAGGAATATATTCTGGGATGTCCGACCCTTATTCAAAATTGTTGTAAAATAAATATACAGGACCTTTAAATAGTCATGATTGTATCAGGGTTCTTTAACAACACTAGCATTGTCAGCTGGGATAGGCTCCAGCCTACCCCCGCGACCCTAATGAGGATAAGGGGCATAGAAACTGGATGGATGGATAATACAGTTTCACCTCTGATTGTAATAGTTACTAGATAGTATTAGTCCGTACTTTCATAGTAAATTAGCAAAGTTTCCAACTAAATAGTGCAAACAGTGAGCATTTATAACCTGTAAAGAAGAATAAGGCAGGATTATTGCTTAATGATGCATTATCATCATAAACCAAAGGCATCATGATATCCCATATCAAGTATTACCAAACATGTTGTCAGTCTTACCCCTTCATTTCTATTACTGTAAAGGCTACCTTTACACATCTTTATCCTTTTCTCCTAATAATAAAACGTGGTAAAAATGTCGAACACAGGAAGTGAACAAAATGTATTAGTAATTGCAGTGATTATGACTAAAGAGTTGGATTGAATAAGATCAGCTTCTTCCTAGTCCTTTTCGTACAGGTTGAATTTTGTAAATGTCTCATGCAATCTGCTGTACTGCAACCTTGTGCACGTTTGAACTCAACTAAACCATTGCCTTTACCGCCATGCATGTTATTCTCATCACAAATGAACTGATGAGAAACTAACGTTTGCAGTAATTTATGTACATACTATGTAACTGCTTTCCACGGTCACACAATGGGATACCTTCCAAAGGGAGCTAAAATAGCAGAAGCAAGCCAGTAGGTGGTAGAAAATCAGTTGAAGCCAACATGACAAGGGCTTCCTCATTTCCACTGCCCGAAGGCAAAGGAAACCTGCTTTGTTTTGGGCGCGGTGGCTGCCTATAGCTGCAGAGTTTCACTTAGCAAATATCACTGCAACAAGGTTAACGTTTGCAGGCGCGCAGCTGGGCGTACTCTTCAGTACACCCAAATAAACCACATTTTCACAGACCTATGCTTACGTCACAGAGAGAGGGGGGGCCTGTCGGGTAAAGATCCAAAGACAGAGGTCGTGACTTTAATGTGTGTGTCTTAAATCTTATGTTGGCGTCCATACCTGTGTGCCGTGCTCATAGTTGTGCGTCTCTTTGCAATTCAGCCCGTTCCGGTCCGGATGGGTTAAAGTTTCCATGAGCAACTGGTCGTGCCATACTCCCCCGTGCACCATGGCGACGGTCTCACTGTCGGCTGTCAACTTTGAGCAGGTAAAACGTGACTTCCTCCTCGTGCCGCGTCAGGGTCTGCCTCCCATTATTTCTTATTGGCCTTCAACATCCGCCAAGTGCATATTGGTTGACCATTGTTTGATCCTCCTTCGCTCCTTCCTACTTACCGCATCGTAATTGTATTCGATGACGATCTTTTGGTGCTGACACTTCTTTAAGTCGTAAATACACGCGCACACAGCCGAGCGCTCACTCCAACAGTAGGTGCAAGGGGCGGGAAGGTCGATCCAAATATCGATGTGTTGATGCCACGATGGTGTCCGTGTCGGGTCTAAACTAGTGTATCGAAATTGAGATTTTTCCATTCTCTTCGGTGTTTGGTTTCACAATTATCCGTTTTTTTGTGTTGTTTAGTTTGCTGTATCAGTGTCGTTGTATTTTGTTAAATTCATTAAATACCAAATTATTTGTATTGCGTAATAATAAAGATTAATGTAAAATAATACAAAATAGGCTTACTATTTAAATTGATTTAATTTAAATCCTCAGTGAAAAGTTACGACAAATATATTATTATAAAATATTATGAAATACATCTCAATAGACAGGGTCAAATCTTCCATCCATCCATCCTGTTTCTGTGCTGCTTATCCTCACCAGGCAACAGTTGTGGTTTCAAACAGAAAAAATAAAAAATAAAATAAAAAATCAGCTCTCAATTGGCTCCGAGCAACACAAGCCGGCTTCTGTCATTCATTTGAAAGAGCTCTAAAAGCTCTTAGAGCGGATTCGTTCGTGGTTGACACATCACTATTGCTTAGGGCGGGGATCATCAACGCACTTGCCCGGAGGCACCAAGTAGCCCTACACGGCCACATGAGGTGCCCGCAAGCCGGCTTTTCAATTGGGTTTTCACTTACTAATGTGGAAACACTAGAAAGAAATGTATTCGGAAATACAAAATGTGAGTTTTGGAAACCACCATTTTGTTAATGTTCTGGTAAAACAAGCATAATCAGTTGAAATAAGATATGAAAATAAATGTTACAAAAATGAGTAGTCCTTGGCCAATTTCATTCACTAAAAGTAGTTTTCACAAGAAAAACCGTTGGCCACCCCTGACTTATGGCAACAACCACTGAGCACATGATCAAAAAGGCTCTGACCAGTTCAGTTGAAATGTTAAATGTGCACTGTATATATTTGCAGTAACTCATAGCATTTGGAGGATTGGAGGGTTCAATATTATTAACCATTTATATTGTAAAACCAAGTAATTTTAAGGACCGGCGTTTTAAACAAAATCGTTTAGAGCCACAAAAAACAGTGGCACGGGATCGCTTCCCTGGTAGGGACCTAATATCCAGCCAATGGAAATGGCCAGTACCGGTTCCTAAGTTCGAATATATGAGTTTGTTCAGATTACAAAACAATTTTCCTATAAGATGTTATTTAAATTGAATTCATATGTTCCAGAGTTCAAAGTTCCAGAGAGAGCTCCTTGGTGGCAAGGCCCCGGGGGTGGATGAGATCCGCCTGGAGTTCCTTAAGTCCCTGGATGCTGTGGGCGTGTCTTGGTTGACACGACTCGGCAGCATTGCATGGACGTCGGGGTCGGTGCCCACTGGACTGGCAGACTGGGGTGGTACTCCCGCTTTTCAAGAAGGGGGACCGGAGGGTGTGTTCTAGCTATCGTGGGATCACACTCCTCAGCCTTCCCGGTAAGGCCTATTCAGGGGTTCTGGAGAGGAGGATCCGCTGGATAGTCGAGTTTTGGATTCAGGAGGACCAGTGTGGTTTTCGTCCTGGTCGTGGAACTGTGGACCAACTCTATACTCTCGACAGGGTCCTTGAGGGTGCATGGGAGTTTGCCCAACCAGTCTACATGTGTTTTGTGGACCTGGTGAAGGCATTCGACCGTGTTCCTCGGGGAATACTGTGGGGAGTGCTCCGGGAATATGGGGTATCGGACCACCTAATCCAGGCGGTTCGTTCCCTGTATGACCGGTGTCAGAGTTTGGTTCGCATTGCCGGCATCCAGTCGGTGAGGGAAGGAAGAAGTGCGAGATGGACAGGCGGATTGGTGCAGTGTCTGCAGTGATGCGGACTCTGCACCGCTCTGTCGTGGTGAAAAGAGAGCTGAGCCAAAAGACAAAGCTCTCGATTTACCGGTCGATCTACGTTCCTACCCTCACCTATGGTCATGAGCTTTGGGTAGTGACCGAAAGGACAAGATCGCGGCTACAAGCGGCCGAAATGAGTTTTCTCCACAGGGTAGCTGGGCTCTCCCTTAGAGATAGGGTGAGAAGCACTGTCATCCGGGAGAGACTCGGAGTAGAACCGCTGCTCCTCCGCATTGAGAGGAGTCAGATCAGGTGGCTCGGGCATCTGGTTAGGATGCCTCCCGAACGCCTTCCTGGGGAGGTGTTCAGTGCACGTCCAACCGGTAGGAGGCCTCGGGGAAGACCCAGGACACGTTGGAGAGACTTTGTTTCTCAGCTGGCCTGGGAACCCCTCGGCATCCGCTGGGAAGAGCTAGACGAAGTGGCCGGAAAGAGGGACCTCTGGGCTTCCCTGCTTTGGTTGCTCCCCCCACGACCCGACCTCGGATAAGCGGAAGAAAATGGATGGATGGATGTTCCCAACTCAGTCTGTCACGAACACATGTTATTTTTGACTGTTACAGGCAGTTTTTAAAAGAATGTCAGCAAAAGTGAGCAACTTTAATATTATTACTTATGATAAACTTCTACGTGGGCATATTTGTTGCAGATGCTCCTCACACATATCTACTTTTTTTGCATTCTAAATATCCACTCATACACTATGTGGAAATAATTTTTATTTTATTTTATTTCGAGCCACACAAAATACACAGGACAGAACATAATGAACATACACCTATAAACAGGAACAATTTGGCTCGAAAGAAGTGGGAAGAAGACAAGCTTATTTACTCCCACCCCCTTATTCGTAATACTAAAGGCTGTTATATTAATGCAATATGCGGTATTACATGAACAAGATATCACACCTACAAACACACATGTACAATATAGACTATTATTAATGTGTTATACCTTGTACAGCTTGTGACATTACTCATTATTATATCATCATCACATATCAACATAACAGGTATTAAAGATAATTCCTGGATTTACTATACAGTAAATATACAGTATATATACACATACCCATGCATACATACTGTATATATAGACACAAACATACCATTTTTTTGCATACAGAGATATTTCATTAAAAGATATAATAGTAATCAGTGTTGATTGTAATAATAATTTGTTTGGATAGCATGTGTCCCGCATGAAGAGAACCCAAGGACTTTGTGGAACTGTTACCAGAGAGGGACTGCGTTCTAGTAACACCAACACTCCAGGCCAAGTGTCCTATACTGTGCATTAAAAAGACAAGATTTCGGAGGTCAGTTGCTAGGAGATGGACAATTTCCTTCAACGGAGTCTCCACTTATCTGCCCTAACGTGGGGATGTTATTGCATGTGTCCTATACTGTGCATTAAAAGAGACAAGATTTTGGTGGTCTGTTGCGAGAAGGTGGATGATCTCCTGCAGCCGAGCCTCCAGTTGTTTGCCTGCGCTGATGAATTTTGCTCCGCGAGTGCCCTATCCTGTGCATTAAAAGAGACATGATTTTGGTGGTCTTCTGCATGAAGGTGGAAAATCTCCTGCAAAAGAACCTCCACTTGTCTGCCCTGATCTGTTGAGTTTATTGTATGAGTATATCTTTCATGTGATAAATTATTACCATCATCACCTTTACCCTCTGTTTAAGATTCATTTGTAGTCTATAAACCTGAAATCAGGATTTAGGTTGTTATGCATGAATATAATAGTGATAATAATAATGGTAATGGCCACAATCAAGCAAGTAAATGATGCTTCTAATAGGACATCATATATAAGCAATATATGTACTACACACGTGTGATATGAGGTATGATATTCCTATTCTATTTTTAATATAATGCACTGTGATGCAATGACCATGTTACATAATTGTGTGAACTTTCATGCCGATGTTAAATATAAATATAAGTTATATAGTACTGGATCAATTAAACTAGTTCTTTTTTTAACCTACTTTGTTTCCTTGATTTTAAGGCATATTTTCACAGAAATTTTAGCCACAATTACGAATTGCACAACATTTGGGCTAGCACTTTATATGTATCAAACTAGTTTAGTTTTATCCGGGGCTCTTGTGTAGGAAGAAAAGTTAGGACAATTCTGGCTGATAGGGCCCCAAGAATAGGTAATCGTTTAAAAAAAAATAAGGGTGGGTTCCAATCTCATTTTAAAATAAATAATAAAGGAAATTCTAAAAAATAATTGTAAACAATTTGATGGGACCCAGAATTCCTGGTGGTACCGTTTATTTTGCATAGCTATACTTAATACCAGATATACAGGGATGCATGAATATAATTATATTACATAATAGTAGATTTTGTTCATAATGTGTCTAAACAAAGGCTTGTTTTCACACACAAACAAAAACAATACAATATATTAAACTCAAACTTTTTGTGTGTCACCAGCACATCTAAAAACAACCTGAATTATATAGCATAAGCTTTGGATATACGTGAATGGTTTATAGTGGTAGCAGTAAAACTAGCCAATTAAAATGGAGTAAGTAAGAGTATTGGTCTTTGAACTAAGAACACAATTTATATTTCAGGGTGTCATCCTGAGAGAAGATATTACTGAAATGAGGTCCAAAAGTAAAGTCATACTTAATTTAGATGAAATTAGGTTGTTGGGTTTTTATAGCAAATAAAGCTGTTCATCCAGCTGCTCATTCAACTTGTGTGACATTGATTTGGCAGGCACACAAACATTCCAGTAATTTGTAGTCATTGGCAGTAATCTTCACTGTTGATGATTTATTGAAATGTCACAACTCGCCTATGCACACGCATACACTGTTGTTGGCGCAGGTGAAAAGAAAACAGTCTTGCTAACTTGCTTCTGTGTTCCAACTGTTGCCAATTTGTTGCAGATTTGTCATTTAGCTCCACACAAAGAGATTGTTTGTGATGGAAAGGTCAGTGGTGTTGGAGTGCACAGTAAATATTAAAATTGCATTATTCCTGTAAGTGTGATTTTGATGTAAACATTGACGGGTATCAAGTTTGAATTTCAGTAAACTCTACATGCTAAATATGACAAGAAAAAAATGATGCTGTTAGGGAAAACTCATCCTACTGTCAGATGTGTGAGTGACAATATCTGCAACAATCCTGTTCTTAATTATGGCTTCAATTTGAAGACACCATGGTGTGCAGCATAAAACATTTTGCAGCCTGTCTAATATTCTTTTTTTCTATCATTGGGAATCATTCAGCAATAGAGGTACAAGACATTCTTTCCCCTTGTTCTTGGTCTTTTTGGAAATTGTTTTCTTCATTATACTCGAATTGGTTCTGAGAGTGCATTGTGCATGAGCACCTGATCTGCTGTCATTATCATTAGCCATTTTTCAAAAGACAACCCCTTCAGTAACGGCCATTTTTTAGATGATTTTGACTGATCTTTCAAGGCACACAGAATACAGTGTTCTATGGATATATACGTTTCGTGTTTATATATCCATAGAATGATAATGACAGCAGATCAGGTGCTCATGCACAATGCACTCTCAGAACCAATTCGAGTGTAATGAAGAAAACAATTTCCAAAAAGACCAAGAACGTGGGGAAAGAATGTCTTGTACCTCTATTGCTGAATGATTCCCAATGATAGAAAAAAAGAATATTAGACAGGCTGCAAAATGTTTTATGCTGCACACCATGGTGTCTTCAAATTGAAGCCATAATTAAGAACAGGATTTCCGTTTTTTAGGAATCAGTGGTAGAACATTGGTAAGTTTCAGGAAAATGCCAGTTTCCAACTAAAAATGGGAAAAAAAGATATTTTGTGAAAAGATGCATTTCAACCACAACTTTCACTTTGACACAAATGTGGCCATACATATTTAGCCAAAGTATCTCAACAACTATGCCACGACATAAACAACTTAGAAAGTCCTGATGGCATCCAATGTTGGCGGCATGACAAGGAGATCCCACCTGAGATGTTTTTTACACAGCAGAGTGGAGGGGGCACTATCATGATCTCAGGTGCTTTTTCCGTCAATGGAACACTGGAGCTTCAGTTTGTGCAGGGGTGTCAAACAGCAGCTGGCTATGTGGAGATGTTGCAGAGGCCATCCTTCATGACTGAAGGCCCTCGTCTGTGTGGTGACTACTGGTTTTTCAACAGGACAACACTGCAGTTCAAAATCCTTGTCTGACAAAGGACTTCTTGCGGAGGAGTAACTTCACTCTTTTGGACTGTCCTGCGTATTTCCATGATCTTAATACAATTGAGAACGTTTGGGGATAGATGGCAAGGGAAGTTTACAAAAATGGACATAGGTTTCCGACAGTTAATGCCCTACAAGAAGCCATCTCCACTACCTGGCACCAAGCATGCCGAAACCAATTTTTTAAGTGATTAACAATAATGGCACAACTACTAATTACATTATTCTTTTTTGGATATTTTATTTCTTTTTTAGGATGGGTTGTGTTGTTTTTTTAGCTATGGTCTTGAAGTTTTGATCACTGATGAACAACCTATTTCAGTTGAATGCTTTTTTACAGCATCGGCTTCCTCAAAAATGTTTTTGTCTCACTCCCATTTCTTATTATTACATTTTGAAGCTCTACGTAGAACCCCCTTAATATTCAACAGTGCTAAATGCAAATTATGACACATTTTCAACTTAATTTAGTTTTAATTAAGAGTGTATGTCGGGTTAAACGTGTTTTTTATGGTGTCAGCCCAAAGCTACCATTATTTAGACTGAAGTGGAGACACAGTTCTACCCAAAAATTCAGTCCATGAGACTGTTGACTTGGATTGAAAGTTCACTTATTGAATGTGGACTTTCGTGGACTCTCATATAATGAATTATTTATGTTACGTTGCCTCATACATGGAAAAAGAATGAAAATCAATGACCTATGATTATAAAAAATGTAATTTGTTTAGATATACCTAATGAAGTGTTCAGTAACTCATTTAGATTGTTATCAATTTTTAATGTGCTGAAACCGTAAGTCATACTTTAATCATACTGTGTTTGGTGTGATTTTGACAAAAGGCCTTCGAGCAACAAAACACACTCTGCATTGAAATGACTATTTAGCCAACATGCTTCTCAGCGCAAAAGGACGTGGACGTAATTTCCTCACTTCACATCTATCTTGGCTGTTATTGATTGATGTTTTAATTTCCTTACAGGATAGAATTCGTTCATTTCCATAGCCCTCGCTTCCTTTCCCTGTATTTTAAGATTAATAAATGCACATTTTTTTAAGATAAGACGTGAAAATTAATTTGAAGCTTGAGCTTCCCTACCTTAATGCAGATTAATGGTGAGTTTATGTATGATAGGGATTAAAACGGTAGCAGCACCCAGAGCGGCGTTGCAGTCAATACAACTTTAATGTATTGTATAAGCCAAATAAATGGTCTTTTCTTAAATAAGAGACGATAAATGATCTTTGTCACATTTACAATGTACAGCAAAATGCTTCCCGCATTTAACACATCCTCTTGAGTGGGCAGTCTTTGTGGCAGTTTTTCTAAATGCATGTATTGTATAGGATGTATATTAATTCAAACAACTTTGTCATTCTGGAGGATTAGTGTGCTGTCATTATCCCGGGGTCTTTAGATACAGTCCCTCCACGATTTTGCAGACTGTCTTATACATTATTATACATACTTTATGACTTTGGTCGTAAAGTAAAATGTTATAACAGTCTTGATCAATTGATTTTTTTCAAACAGAGAAGGATATTTAGCAACAGTAGAAACAACAGAGAAAAGTTCAATTTCTCAGCTTTGCAGACATTTCCGACGGTGTTGTTTTTTGGGAAGGTGATATGGGGTTGGTTGTGTTGAACTTCCCTGGTTCTGTGCCACCGCTGTGGACTTGTACATGACAGGTTTTGCATTCAGGTGTGATGTCTTTTTTTAAATTGGATGTGTCTCCTGCTCTTTTGTTTGCGCTTTAGTACTGGCCCCAGAGCTTCATTTCTAGTTTTTTCCCTTGAAAAGATGCACTGTAATAAAAATGATGCTGTCACTTTTATGGGATACCGTACAGTACAGGCAGATATGCCTCTTTTTACAGTCACACAAATGCGTGCATACATTCATCCATTTTCTATACCGTCCTCACTGGGGTCATGGAAAGGCTGGAGCCAGTCTTCAGATCAGAGGTGGGGTACACCCTGAACTGGTCGACAAATGCGTGGATAATTTGGAAATCAAACAACACTGTTTGCTTCCTCATGGTTCACAGTTTGCGCTGTCGTCCACAAGTTGACGTTCTCTGTGTGTGTTGTACTGCACATAGGCTGCACATAATTTGTGGGGAATGGTTGGGAAAATGACAGTTTTACATGATTTAATAATAAAAACAATAGTGGACATTTGATGACTGAACAGCATGGGGTTGCAAATATCCCACCTGTAGAGAGGGCCCATCTTCCACACATTCTGACTTGATAAGGGCTGATTTTTGTCTTACGGCGCCCCCTAGAGAATGCCGCCCTGGGCAATTGCCCATATGGCCCATACCTAGAACTGCACCTGCCCAGGGCAAAAGCCATAAATCAGAAAATCATGGAGTGTATCGCACTGGATAACCAGCTCTTTTCTATCGCGCAAGACCAACCTTGTGCAGTTCCTTGACCCACACTTTGCCATGCCCTATCGCAAGAATTGCTCAGATGTTTTACAATGTTGTTTACTGTCATGTTGAGAAGCTAATTGCTGATGCTGTGTAATAAGCTTCACAACAAATATGTGGTAATTCCACGACAGGTGATATGTGATGTCACACTTAACGGTATCGGTTGATATTGGAATCGGAAATTAAGAATCAACCCTAGTGAAAAGTCATACATATTTAAAAAGGGGACGGTGCTGGTGTAATAATACATTTGTTTTTTCGAACAATCTCGCGATTGACAGGAAAAGTCCCCAAGACCGACTGGTCGATTGTCATCGACAGGTTGCAACCCCTGGTATATATCATACGTGAATTTTCTTCACCTAGTGGCAGTGTTTGGAACATCACCTTAGCATGACACTGCCACTCATAATTTACATACGGTACATCTGCACAGGTCCTAAGCATGGCATTGATACATGCCTGCTGTGCTCACAGCCTTGCTTATGTTGGATTTAGATGTTTATAGGTGTCATGCTGTGCTGTTGGAGACCAGTCATAATGCAGAGCTATATTTAAACTTACCCTGGGGTGCCATTAAATCATGTAATTTCTTCGTCAGGCCTGGCTGACCTCATTTTAATACCCACATCATACAGCATTATGGGAAAAAAACATCAAGAAAAGAAATATTGAATTTTGTATCTGCTATCTCACATTTAAATTTAATCCCCTTTGCAGACATGATGATCATGTAATCCTAAAGACAGAATAAGACAAGGTTGCTTATGTTTGGATCGTAAAATGGCATGAATGGGATTTTATTTGTTGTGGTATGGCTGTGCTTCTCTGTTGTCAGCTGGAAGTGTACTAAACTGACTATAATAATGTTTTTTGTGAAATGCTATGGTCTGTTAAGACCACAAGAGAAATATGATAAAAGTGCTCTTTCTTGCGGCAGAAAGAAGTACACATTGTGTAAAAATGTGATGCTCTCGCGGTATATTGTAGGGAGGAACAGACAGGTCAATCATACGGTTTTCAAGCCTTATTGGTACTCCATTTTAAGCAGAGGAATGGCTTTGTATGGGCTATTAATGATGATTACTTGTGTGACTGCTCACTGATGCAGTATTCCCAATTTTGAGTGTTCACATCCAAAATGTTCCCTGTTTGAAGAGATCTGGGGGAAAAGACAGATTCTGATATTTATAGAGAGAGTGGGAGAAACTGAGACAGTGGTTTGAAAGGTTAGAGTAAGAGGGAGTGTCAGAATGGCATAGCAGGAGAATGACGGATTGGTTGTATGGAAAAGATGAACCAAGAACATGATGGGAAGCTGTTGCGTGGACATCAATCAAAATCCAGTCTTTTTAGGTCATGTTTCTGCTTTTTTGTTTGTGCTGACCTTAATTGAGTTCTACAGATTTGGACAATGACTCACCGAGAGGCTTGAGGGTACATCCTACTTTATTCCCCCTACTTTGCATTGCATTATCCCCACCAAATTCTTCTTTCATTCTAAAATCTTAACTTATTTCAAGTATAGCCGTACATGTGTGCAAATATTTAATAATTCCATAATAAATCCATTATGACCATGAATGAGAAGGTCACCCCCTGTGAAGTCAAATGTGTGCCTTTCAGATGAACCAATGACTTGTTCTCCTCCTGACAAATTTGGTCTTACGACACCAAATATCTGCAAGGCTCCAGACTCCCAGTGAGGTTCCTCTGGCTGTAATTACTGTTTCCTATCTACTCGAATTGTCCCAGAGAGACTGCACACTAAATCTCCAGCATGTCAAGCACAGAGACAGAAACAGGGCGTCCATATGTGAGACAGTGCCTCCTGGAGGTGAAGTCATCCTGCGGGATGGTTGATGTATGGACCAACATGTGCTGATTTTAATGGATGGCTCCCCTCACTGGGTCAATCTCACATCACTGCCACACCAAGCGAGTGTGTCGAGAAGTATGGATAGCACATAGTAGTGTTCAGGATCAGGTGGGAAAAGCTGTCTTGAGGACACAAGACTGATGAGAATCACAACGGCACACACTGCCATTTTCCAGGAAATGAGTGTGTTAGTAGGGCCAGAGGTGTCAGGAAAATTGATACATTACACTCAGGAAGGAAGGTCTAATTGTCATAACACTGCACCTTTTTAGTGTGCAGAAGTTCATTCATTTTCTATACCGCTTATCCTCATTATGGTCGCGGGTATACTGGAGCCTATCCCAGCTGACTGGGCGGGAGGTGGGGTACACCCTGGACTGGTTGCCAGTCAATTGCAGGGCAGACATACAACCATTCACACTCACATTCATTCCTATGGACAATTTAGCGATGCCAATTAACCTAAAATGCCTGTTTTTTTTGGAATGTGGGAGAAAACCGGAGTACCCGGAGAAAACCCACGCACACGCGGGGAAAACATGCAAACTCCACACAGAGATGCCCAACGAAGATTCGAACCCTGATCTCCTGACAGCAAGGCCAACATGCTACCCAGTCAACCACCGTGCGGCCCGTGTGACGAAGTTTTAATGTCCAATATCCCAAGAGGTTAAAATATGGAATATACACATAAACCCAAAAGTCAACAACTAAACTTGGAATTCAGTCTTGTGAGCCCTAAAGCAGGACCACTCAACTGCCTGCCCGCTGGCAAACTCTGACCTTGAATGAAATTAAACAGCAAGTGACTAACATTTTTTGCAGCAGATTCCTAAAACCACCAGCACAATCTTGTCATACACAACAGGGAGGTATAATGCGAAAGTGACTCAACTGGGCTTTGTGCTCAAGATGCACAGAACCTAAAGTCTGCAATCAGACTTAATTGGTCACACAGCAGTGATTATCTGCTTACTTTGACAAGTCCGGTTTTCGGCTTTGTGCTAAATGCGTGTTTACATGAAAGTTGGCATATGATGTCATATCATTCTAATTCCGTTGAAAAATGAAGTGACCCCTGCCAGTGTATTTTACACAAAATGAGCAAGTCATTATTACGGAGCAGTAGGAGAACTTCCAAAAAGCAACATTTACTGTCGCTGGTAATAGAGTGAGGAAGGACCGTCGGCATGGCATTGATTATTACACTAACTGTACCCTACAAGTATTTTCATTCATCAACGCTCAACGTTGAACAACTTTGACTTATTAACACTTATCTATTTACAAAAATAAATACATCGGAGAAACAACTGGTGCTTTTAATATTCAAAATATGTATTCTTTTTTCCAAATGCTGTATCTCGTTGTAATTTTTTGTTGACGACACCTTTGTGACACCTTTTTCTTTTTTTCTCTTACAATGTTTTCCTTTTTGAAAAAAAAAATGATTTATTACAGTTGATTGAAGCCTCCTAGTGCTTATTTTTTTAGCAAATATTGTAATATAAGAAAGCTAACGTGTACTCACGCAAGGACTGCGTGATGTACAGTGTACGTCTCCTAATTATTAATATTTCGTACTGCATTTCATTCCTGGTGATCAACTCACGAGTGCATATCTAGTGTTTTCTCTCAGCTACATTGTTTATAGATGGATAATGTCATCAGGAAGTGCACTTTTCTTTTTTTTCCCGTCGGCATTTTCTCCTCCCTCCGTAGATTCTCAATGAATGGTGACGCTATCTCCGAATTAGCAAAACCGTGAAACATTGTGACTTCCATTGCTGATTTTAAGATGAAAGCCTGGACACAGCCTAGTCGGCACCAGGTTATGAGTTTAGCCTAAGTTGCCATGGTGATACAGCTGCTTAAAAGAGAACTAGTCCGGCTTTGCACTCAACACGGTTCGCTAACCCTCTAAACTTGCTTCTCTGAATATATATATATATATATACTGACCAAAAAATAAAAGGAAATGCCATGCATTTGAAATGAAAAAGGCATAATCATAATTTTTGCGAAGAACATTTTGTCACACTACAGTTGTGTTTGATTTTACACAATTTGCATAAAATTATATGGGACATTCACAACCATATAACAGCATGTCAGTTCATACAAAAAGCGTAACTGATAATGCTATGAACTCGTTTTTTATGCAATCAAATTTGCATTAGTACAAAAAGCAAAATTAAAATAAAAAGAGCAATAGAGACAGATAGCTGGAGGGGCTGTTTCAAAGTCTTTGTCGAGCACAGTTATTACAGTGGTATCAATCCACATTACAGCACTCTATGGCTCTACTCATTTACCATGCAGGCATAGTTCGCATATGTTAATATCACAGTTACTGTACTTGGAACGCTAATTCAATATTTGCTATTCATTCTGCGTCTGCTGGAGTGGAATGTTAATAAGCTTTATTTTGAAAGCCTTGTCATTGTGTTGCAGGCTTATATACTATATTTGTTTGTAAGACGATGACAACCTGGCAATCATACCTTTTACTTTCCAGCACTTCATCTGCAAAAAGGACTCTCTGTGGCTTAAAAAAATTACCAGTTTCCTTTCAAAGCACAGACGCTCAATGTATTTTTCATTCAACATGGGGCCTGAAATGTAATGCTTATGTAGTGCACAATGCACTTCACTCTCTCAGTTCTGGAGCTGATACAGCAAACGTAGGGTGCAAAGAAGGAAGTTAAGTGTTCACATTCACCCCAAAAACTGAGAATCAATATAACAAATTCATACAGTATTTCTCAAATGTCTGGGATATTGTTTTGAAATAAAACTCCAAAAGGGTTCTCAAGTAAGTGTACCACTTCTTTCACGTGACCAATTCCCAATTCAACGAACATTTACAACAGCATCACATTCAGCTTCCATTGATCACTTTACTCTTTAGTGGTTTATAGTGGGTGTGCTGAGCACTACAGTGTAAAAAACTATTGAGCGTTATTTTTCAAGCTGGAGTGTGAAAAGCATTTGAATGTTTAATGCACTACTTTGTGCTGACATAAGGGATTGTTTTCCCGCAGTGGATCTGCTCGTGGCTATCAACCAAAAGGCTGCACACAGGGTGCCGATCACCAATATTGTACACTGGGAGAAAAAAAATGCCTAAAACAGCATTTTGAACCTGATACAGATTAAAAAAACAATCATAAAATGGATTAGTGTTCACTGCAATTCAATGGTACATGCTTGCTGGAAATACACAATCATCTTTGCTTTGATGGTAAATTACTGTAGTGACGCAAATGCAAGACAGTCTCTTGGTTTTGATGAGTGTCTCCGGCTATAAGAGAAATAACAGGGACATGATGGTGGCTGGCTGTGACAATGGTGGCAATAGGCCTTCAAGTCTGGAGGCGGGTGGGGGTGCTAGTGTGGTGGGTTGTTTGACATTGGGTTAAGAAGAGGTGAGTGACTGGTGGGCATGCGTGTATCCTTCCACTGTGGCAAATAATGAAGGGAATGGACAAACGGGTGAGTCGCTAATTGGGGCGAGATGTAAAAGTCCCTGTCACTCATGATCAGCTTATGTTAATGTGCTTAGAGGCAAAAGCAGGCAGAAACATGCAACTTCATGATGAGACACCCAACTCACTATGTTTCAGATTAGAATGCATTTTTGCACTGATTTTTTTCTGCATGTTGATTTGACTGTATGGCCCTGTCCACATGGAAACCTTCCTGGGATTTTTGGTGGGGCGGATTGAAAAAAAATTGTCATCCACAACTGTGCTGGACAGTTACATCCAGACATAAAGGGATCACTCGGTGAAAACGATGTAATACACCCCTAAAGTGTGGCGCTGTAAACAGACACACAGACGGAACCATATGACACACCAAACTATAGACAAGGAGACAACCCATACGCATCACTGGTTTAGTACAATTGACAAGCTTGCAAGACATATTATAGACAGTCCTCTGACTCTAGGTTGTTTTATAACTCTTCATGCGGTATTGCAGTAGTTTATCCATAAAGTATTTATACCACGGTGAGTAGCAGGTCTTTCTAGCTGACACTTAGTGAGCATTGAAGTAAATCCACTCTTAAAAAGATTGGCATGCAATCACAGACAGCATGACATTGACTTCTCATCAGGCACATTCACATCTTTGAGTAATTTACAGTTTCCAATTAAACTAATTTGCATTTTGGGGGGTCATGGAAGAAGGGAGTACAATTTACACAGTTGGCTGGCAATTGTGTGTGTGTACTAAAAACCTGCATTTATACACACTCACTGGACAGCATGAAACGTGATCCTGCTGTCTCAAAAATCCTGCCTTCGCAAAGATCGTGGTTGTAGCGGTAGATAACACACAGGTATTGGTAATTGGAAGAATAGATTACTTTTTTTCTTGAGAAAGCAAAGTATTAAATGCATACATTTTGCATTGCAGGGTTTTCTTTGTAATGGAAGGCTTTCGATAGTCCACTTGTAATGGATTTAGTTACCTTGTGCAGGTGTACAGTACATAATGTGGGTGTATATCAGGGTTTTCAAACTCGTGCTATGGAGGGCTGAGACCCTGCAGGTTTTCTTTCCAGCCGGTCACTACAGCATGTGATTTTAATGATCAACATCTTCAATTTGAGGGAAGGAGCTCATCAATTAAAGCATCTGCTTTAGTGACCGGCTGGTAGGAAAACCTCTCTCATTTAGCGCACCTTTTGACGAAGACTTTTGGCACGAAAGGCTGAATCAGTCGGCACCTCCCCCTGCTGCGCTGCCATACCCATCGGGGCATGCCTAGGGTCTACCAAATTACCAAATTGGCTGCACACAGTGTTACACCGGATGAAATTACCACTGTGCAGCCTACAGCTGCGCAACCCCCGAAATTAGAGCCCTTATACTGAACAAGCACATCAAGGCACATAAACATGAAGATACACAAACAAACCAAGTATAGTAAACATTTCCAAGCACAGTAACAACTTAGATTTTCATAACCTTCTAATCGCAAATCAACAGCAATTAAAAGCTGCATACACTGAACAAACACTTTGGATATTGAGAGCTCATGATTTAGCTCCATAATGCAATGTGTATATTAAGACGGCAATTGCAAAACTATTCTGCTTCAGTACTCTAGCCTTGTAATGGTATTTCTACACAAACTAATTCCATTGTATTTCCAGGGCATTGAATCGATCGCAGCTGGACAGCTCAGACATTTTGCCTCTCAACTAACCAGGCTGCATCAACTAGCTAGGGCAGCTCTAGTCTGAGGGCATGGAGTAAGAGCCAAGTTTTTATCTTCTAAGGTAATCCCACTCGCCCATCAACAGTAGGGTCTCAATGGCCCAGACAATGACAGGCAATTGCATGGTAAAAATTCAACTTCTCAATAGTGATTCTTGTTGAGTTAACTCGTGACTTTGCATTTGGTAGAAATGATGAACGTGCTCGGAAAGTTTTGGAGTCAGCTGGTGGCGCTATTGAGCCAAGTGCTAAACCTATAAGATTTATATTTCAACTGCTCTCTACTTATTGCCTAATTATGAAACTGCTCTCATGCAGCGAGGTCGTAGGTGGCCTTGAGGTGACAGTGGGCACTATTTGGGGCTGTCCTTGTCTTGTAATTGGGATGATGGTCACTCCGTGGGGAGGACTTATCAGCTTGCAGCCCACTGAGCCAAACTTCATAAATGTGAGAGTAGGTTCTTCTTCTCATATACAGTAGATATAAATGGAAAGATAGCAGCTATACCTGCAGGGGATGAGTGTGCAGACAGAGAATTTTATTGCTCAGACTCCAGGCTGGACTCCAAAGACCTCCCTAGTGATAATTGCAGTGTAATGTGATTTGTTTTGCTGGCACTTTGTGCAGCCACTCCCAGTCCATTGAATCATATTCCCTCTGATTACTCTCTAATGGCATTTATGTCCGTGTGCCTTAAATGGCCTAACGGCAGAGAATGAAATAATGATATGTTTAATGCACGATGCAAAGTAAATAACCACTTAAACCGTATGTCTTTACAGAGCACCGCCACAGTGCACAAGACAACTGGCCTTCAATGCCAAGATGCAAATGCAAAGCTAATGTGGTATAATTGTCATCTTTTTCTGTTTAAGTATTTTTGTATACTTACATAATTTGGAGTTTGGCAAAGTTATATGTATGCAAATTATCTGGAATGGAACTTTTCTGGCTGGCTTGGCGTGAAATACCTGCCCTCATAATTTACTTTTACGTGACGTTAGTGCAGTGTTGAAACCTTCAAAGGGTATTATTGGAAGATGTGGCTAGTTTACCCTTCACATGTGTCTTACAGTCTAAAATTCTTCCACATTCACTGATGACCCTGATAAGCATAATTTATGTAACATTCTGATGATATATTGTGTCTAAGATGAATCATGAAAACCTTGAATGGCGTTTTATGTTAGGATCCAAAGGGAATGCCATTATCACCAGCACCCGTGTGAGGTGCTGCACCCGTACAAACTGATCATTATTGAGTGACCTTTCTGCACTAGTGTCATTGCACCATAGTTCATGAATGTTTAATGTAAAGCGGTCTGTTTTGGGTGCGTCAAGCAGGCTTTGTCGTGTGACAAAAAAACCCCAAACACACACTCACACAAAGTGCAAGTTGAAAACACAGGGTGCTGCAGGATACTAAGATACTAGACACCGCCTTTGACAAGCAAACACAAACACAAGCAGTTAAGTAATAAATGAGGGTGGAAAGCAATCTCAGTTTAGTCCCTACAAACATTGTGGCACAAATCTTTAAAGTTACTTTGTCACATTTACAATGTGCAATGAAATGTCCCCTATTGCTTTTAACTGGTGGCTACTAGAAGTTAGTTATTTCTCCAAAACAACAACAAAAAAATTAATGAATCCGTTTGATGGTACTCTTGTTTTTACAACATCTGATGACCTGCTAGTGTGTCTATTGCAGTAGTTTTCAATTCTTTTATGTCATGCCGTCATGAGGGGACAGACGATTTGAAATAGTACTGAGAACCTCTAATATAAATGTATTTATCTGTACAAATCACTGTATGAGTACTCGATATTTAAAAGTTGTGTAAAGATAAGGCTTGTTGAAAAACTAAATACTAACATATCAGTATAGCATCTGGGATGTCAAACTCAATTGCACAGTGTCCCAAAACTTTAACCCAAAGACATAAAAAAAAAATGAAATCATGTGGATGGACATTTTTTACATCGAAGTTGGGAAATATGCATTTTTTAAAACATATCTGTGATCGTATTCATTCATTACTGCTTGAAAATTTTACTTTCCGTCTCTGAGGTACTGAATATATCCTGACTGTGGATTGGATGATGCAGGAAAAGGGAGGGACAGACGGCTGCGGATGTAAAAGCCGCAGTGGTGGCCGTTTCTTCCCTGGTAGGCGCACAATGAGGCAACAGATTTGGACATGTCTTGCGATGGCAATCAGTCTGGGAGGCTAAGAAATATTGAGTTTTTCTCAACTGTTGAGGGTCAATTATCTTATCTGTCAAGATCTCAAAAACGAGACATAATTGATCTCTTTTAAGCTTACCACGTAGTGTTGGGTGATGTGCCGACTCGTACCGGTGCGCGACATTGATACGGGTAACCCTACTCCTATAAAGCAGAATGCATACCGCTGTCCACCTGTAAAGACGGAAGTCATACAACAGGAAGTTACTTGGTAACCAGCGGTCTTGTGAAGCCCAGTTGTAGTCCATGGAGTTCACCTTGCTTGGTAGTGCCAAAGTCTGACCAAACTCCTAGATTTTGCACTGATTTTTGTAAAGTAAACGCATTTACAGAGTCGGATTCGCTCCCATTGCCCAGGATAGATGCCTGTAAGAAAAGGGGTATTCATTCTTATGGGACGGGGTGTTACGTTCCGTAGTTAGTGTGGTTGGGTGGTTTGGGTGTGTGTGTTTTCTTCTTTGCAGAGTGGTGACACACCTGGAAGGTTCATCCCAGGTGTGTTGGATAGAGCTGGCATAAAAGGAGGCAGGCACCAAGCGCTTGCTCTCTCTGACCTGTGCCTCAATCACCGCAGTGTGTGTGACAGATCAAGCTTTAAGTGTTCTTTGTTGTTTGCTGTGTGTTTTTGTTAGGCTTGTGTTTTTTCTGCCTAGTGTGCCATAAAGAGGTGGACTCTCCCAGACATTTTTCTGGTGAGCCTGTGTTTCCCTTTATGTGTTATTAAACATTTTGCTTCACTGGTTTTACATCATGGCTTTGTGGATCGCTTTGTGTTCCATCCCCAGTTTTGTGGGGATTGTTTTTGGTTGTTCCTGGAATTAAATACTTAATTTTCTTTGACCTATCAGTGTGTTATTTTTTCCTGCCCGGTATTCTTATTCTTTCCGCTTGTGTTTGTCCTATGTCAATCTTGACCCCTTTTGGGATATTCATTCATTCATTCATTTTCTATACCGCTTATCCTTATTAGGGTCACGGGGATGCTGGAGCCTATCCCAGCAGACTTTGGGCGAGAGGCGGGGTACACCCTGGACTGGTCGCCAGTCAATCGCAGGGCACATATAGACAAACAAACATTCACACTCACATTCATACACAAATGGACAATTTAGAGTCGCCAATTAACCTAACATGCATGTTTTTGGAATGTGGGAGGAAACTGGAATACCCGGAGAAAACCCACACACGCACGGGGAGAACATGCAAACTCCACACAGAGATGCCCAACGGAGATTTGAACCCGGGTCTTCCAGATCTCCTGACTGTGTGGCCAATGTGCTAACCACTCAGCCACCGTGCGGCCCCCTTTTGGGATATAACACTGACTATTGTTGTTTTGTTCTGATTGTTGGTCAACCACATTCTTGTCATCCTCAGTGTCCGGGCATAAGCTACAGTATTTTACATCAACACAAAAACATTACAATTTACAAACTGTTTAAAACAAATGCGTTCGGAGCGGAAAATGATCTGTTTTGGCTGTCTTGAGGTGTCATTTTGCACAGATGGGGAATTGTAAATTAGTGTTCCTTTTGGTCCGACTCTGGCATCTTTAATACGATTGGTTGTGTGATTTGGGCTTCATATAATATTGTGGCCACTCATATTTGTCGTTGTTTCATTAAGAATATTAACTACTTTGATTTTTGAGGGTTCGTGATGTGGGCCAGGTACATTTTCCAAACTTTTCCTTGGGCAAGTTTCAGCACCCACAGACCTGAGCTTGCCCTAGGATTCAAAGTTTAAAAAAAAATGATAGGAAAAGTAAATTTATTTGAGTCTCATCGGTGACCTGTGAATGTACAGGTAGTGGTGCTATCCTGGCAATTATGCAAATTTAAACACACTGAATTACTGTTAGAAATCTTTGATTTCTTGATACCACCTTTAAAGTGCAACCACAAACAAGCTAGCATCAGTTTTTCAGACTTTTGTTTCCAAGATGAAAACAATCCCTCATATTAGTCTGACAGCATTTGTCTGTTGCGGCTTTATAAGACGACACAAAGGGAGTAAGTGTGTCACCCACGTAGTGTGAGGGTGACACAGATATAGACAGCTTAGAATTGTCTTCAGTAAACACAAAGTGGTGCAAACCTCCTACACCAGCAATGTGTGTTACATGCTGAGTAGCGCTGCGAGATAAAACTTCATACAAGTTAAGCATCTGAGATGACGACCAAGCACAAGAGTTGAGATGAGTCAGCGGTATTATGTGGGCCAACAGGAGGAGGAGTGGATTTGATTTAAGTAAATATTGTGACATTGTCTGCTACCACATGCAAATGGTGCGTTTGGTTAAGGAGAAGAAAGGTGTGTGCGTGTATAAACTAGGGTTCACCAATTGGCGGAACGGGGTATGAGTCAAATCTGCATCTGTACCAAACATCTGAATAGAGCGAACAAAGCGTGCAACACGGAAGAACAAGTGGGGGGGAAAAAGACAAAAATGAATGATAGATGGAAAGAAAGGACAGACAGATGAGTGAGAGAGCAGGGGGAAGAAGTGTAAGAGACGAATAAATTAGAGGCAGCAAAAAATACATATTGCGTTCTCTTGGAGAGCAAAATTAGAGCTTTCAATCCAGAATACTCTTATGTTCATTCTTGTCTGGAAATACAAAACCAGTTTGACTCATATGCTCAGAACACCAAAATGTTTTTGACCGAACATATCTACTCAAGCCTGAGCAGAGGTCTCAGAAAATCAACAGCCTCAAAATCCAATGTGAACAATCCACCCAAATTTCAACTGAGTATCTTGGCCAAGGATACTTGGAGGATGGAATCTGTTTGGGAGATGACCACTCTAACACATGAACCATGCCACCGCAATATACCTCCTCCATGCATATGCCATTTTTTTCTAAAATAAATTCAAGTATTATGCATTCACAAATTGTAAATATTCCTCAATTGTGAGAAAAATGCTCTGTTTTGCAATGTAAATAAACCAGAAAAACAGATGTTTTTATTTATTAGTACTAGTACAAATAGTATTAGTAAAAGTATTAGTACAAATATTATAGAAGCCTGTTTCCACCACTAAATGAAAAAATACATCCCAATGGCTAGATATAGTAATGAGATAAAAATTATGACAATGTAATTTTGAGATCAAAAGTCATAATCATTAGTTAAAATCTCATAATTATGACTTCCCTGTCTCAGTAACTATTTCATAATTGATAAAAATTGATAATGTGACTATCTCAATTCTTTTCATCTTAGAATTTCCACTTTTTACCTCTGACTTTCTTATCTCATAACTTAACATTTTTTTCTGTCAGTGGCGAAAACGGGGTTCTATACTACATGGATAGCGTGATTAATGTTATTTCTATTATAAACTTAGTGTCATGCCTGGTGCGTGGAAGTACAAGTGAGGTGCAGAGGCAAGACCATTGAGTGTAAGATACAAGGTTTAATGAAATGCAGGTGCAGTAAAAAAAAAAAATACAGTAACTAAAATCTACGGTGCAACAAAGTCTGAATGCACCACAACAAAATGTGGAAGTAGCAGTGCCCAAAAAGAGATGCTGAATGCTGTGAGACATTTTGGACCACTGGATGAGCAGATAGGAACATGTAAAAAGTACAAAAGGATGCTAAGGAGGGTGTCTAGTGAGACAAGGTGACACAAAGCATAGCCAGAAGCATCTAAACTGAGGAATAATCCCACGCCTTCCTGAAGCAGCTGAGGTGAATAAATGGAGGTGCTGATGGAATGCAGCTGTGCTCATCCAATAGCTCCACCCACCTCCAGAAAACTCAGGACTCTAAGAACACACAACAGAAGAAGCAGTGTGGAGCAACAAGCCACACTAAAGATCCACTAAAAATACAGCAAACTAAGAAAAACATGTCACATCAGAGCATGACAATTACAAGACAACAAATGCTAAAGATGTGTTTTTCCACACAATTCAAGAATAATTATTTTCTACACAGCAAGTGAATTTCAGAACAAAACCTCTGCACATTAAATGTACACAGCTCAAAAACATTAGAGCAAAACTTTTTAATCAGAGTATAGTATCTTATCAGTCAAACTTCTGGGATATTGATCTGGGCAGTTAAGTAGCAGAGGGGGTTGTTTAAGCTGCTTTGTTGTTAATGAAATCAATAACAGGTGCATCAGAGGGGCAACAACGAGACAGAACTCAAAACAGGAATGGTTTACCAGGTTTAGGCCGGTGACTTCTCATCTCTTTTTGCTGATTTTTTACTGACTGACTTTATACTGATGTAGTTTTCATTTGGCTTAAATCAACATCTCTGTTGCACAAGTGATGACCTCGTACAGATCTGGGAGGAGATTCAACAGGACAATATCCGCCGTCTCATAAGGAGCATGCCCCGACGTTGCCAGGCATGCGTACAAGCACGTGGGGGCCACACAAACTACTGAGAATCATTTAGAGTTGCTACAATGACAGTTTGGCAAAATGGACCAGTCTGCTACAACATTTTTTCACTTTCATTTTTGGAGTGTTTTTGATTCCCCCCCTCCATAGGGTGATCATTTCATTTCTATCACATTATGTGGCATCATTTTGTTGTTTGTTACTAATACATCACCTACTTATTATCAGGAAAGATATTCAAGATCCCCCCCCCCCCCGTTTAGGTCTGATGTGTTTTCTAAGTGTTCCTCTAATTTTTTTTGAGGAGAACATAACACAAACAAAGTATGTACAACTTGCTGGATCTTGTACTAAAATGATGCATGAACATGTTGACATAAACATACCCTGGAGACATAATATAAGCACAGATGAAGTAATGCTGAGACACTGAAATGCTTCACTAGCCTGTGTGCTTATTTTATTCACATTCTATTACACATTTCCTGCTTGTAGAGTCGGGATAAGCTCTCTCTGAATGTTTTGAACTTCGGTTTCCAGGCAAGTGTTGTTTTGGGCATACTCACTTCTTCAGCCCATAAATTAGTTGACACTATATGTGCCCTGTGATTGACTGGCAAACAGACCAGGGTGTACCCCGCCTCCCACCCAAAGTCAGGTGGGATAGGCTCCAGCATACCCGCAACCCTTATGAGGATAAGCGGCATAGAAAATGAATGAATAAATAAATAGACAGCGCCTCTGCTGGTTGCAGTCCAGTACTGCACTCCATTTTGCCTCAGTTGCTTGATCGTTATCAGACACCATTCCATCGTCTACTTACGATTTAAAGTTTTAATTTAAAAGTTGTATAATGTATAAAAATGTATAATGTATAAAACTCTCAGCCACCTTGATGACACCACTTAAAAAATGTAACTTGGTGTGTCTTTAAATTTCCAATGGTTTTAGTTGGAGAGAGGCATTGAGGAGGAAAATGGAGCCCTTTCTGCCGGTACCGGGGCAGTGATGCAGAGAGCTGATCTCATTGATAATACATCAGCAAAGGAAATCCATCAGGACTGCATGCATTTAATGCATGAAGCAGACATTTATGCATAAAGGGTGAGTGTGGCCTTTTGCTCTGAATTTGTGACTGGCTAAGTGGGGACTGTCCTCTCTGAAGTCTCATGGAGTCTCCTCCTGACCACTGCCAGACAAAAAATTAAATAATGCACACGCTTTATTATTTGATGCCCTCTGCACCCCCTTTATCTTCAACCACATATTGAGTTATGGGGTAAAACATATAAACCCAATATGGAATGATTGCTAAGCATCCTTATAGGGAAGCGGTAGTGCTATTTCCCTTTCTTTGTTGTGCATCTGACCTTTTAAAAATATCACAGATTAAATCTTCAATTATTTATGAAGCCTAGTGTTGCGGATGGGATGTTGCCATGTGGCATTCTTATTAAAAAATGAGTTTTTGGCTTTTTCAAGTCAAACCAAATCCTCTCTATTTTAAGTTTCCAGTGTCTCATTTGCCCTTTGTGATGCTTTACTTTAGGACGTTTCCCTACATGAGCTGCATATTGTTTAGCATCAACCTTTAGATCATCTATTCTTCTATAGTAAACTTGACACATTCATTTTAGGATAATCAAAAACGATAAACAAACAACAAAGGGAATAACTATTATTTAAAACATAGCGCCCATGAGAATAATTTGACCGTGTTTGATATGCAAATACTTGTAGTCTTTTTTTTCATCTGAACCCCCAGTAAATGTCATTGAGGGACACTAGGGAGGGGCAGAATATCTCAATTAAGGCATGTTAACATGCATCATTCCAAACATCATGAGATGAAAAGGCATCATTTAGATTGAACTACAGTGTCACTGAGAATACACCAGCGCAGCGCCCTGATAATACATACTCCAGGGAGGTGTCTAAAAAATGAAGATACGAGGAATGTGTATGACGAAGCTAAAAATAACCATCAAAGATTGAAGGATTGTTTGTTTTTACTCTATAACTTTTATCTGGCTGCCTGTTTGCTCTTGCTACTGTAACTGATGTTCTTGATGCACCAAGTGGCACACAAGAGAATGCCGACTTTTCTGATGAGCTTGAAGGTTGCCTTAATTACCTAATGTCCTAATTGTAATATCCAAAACATAATTCAATGTAAGGCCTGATTGGGGTATGATTAAGGTTATATGAACGCTTCCAAAGGAGGAAGAATGTGATTTAGATGACACCTCCATCCGTGTCACAATGATGAAGACATTTAGAATTGTGTCTCTGAGCAATATGTCCCACGAATGGGAGTCAAAGCAGGAAGGGAGGTTCCCAAGATGCAGAGACGAGGTCGTGCAGGTCAGGTAAGTCTCTACTCAATAGTACAGCACAGCGAGAGCAATACACAAACATAAAGTGACGGTGCATAAAAAGAACAAGTGGAGCACCGCGATTCAAATTATGACAACTAAACAGAAAACTACCTGCGAGTCAGGCGGACGGACTACTGTGCTAGCAGGAGGGAAGAAAAACAGACTAAACTAAACAGGATCTAAAAAGGCTAAATACACAGCGGCATGGACACAGACAAAATGGTGTGGCATGGGCTCCAGACATGGAAAAAAAAATCCAGTACCCTCTTGCAGCAGTAGAGGGTATAAAAAGAGGTGGTGCCGGATTGGTAACAGGTGTGACTGCTGAGTAGAACCACCTGATAGCCTAATATTACCCCTATCCTACCTACCCCTAGTATTATCCTATCCTACCCCTAGTATCACGGATGGCCAATGTCTGCAGAGGGCACACAAAACAGAGCAGTAAGTGAAACATAAGACCAACCAGCCCATGTCACAGAGGATCGTGACAATATGTAGGTGGTAATAAACATAGACAGTGTAAAAGAAAGAAGCATTTAAAAAACATTCAGTCTTTGTTGCCATGGTAATTCAGTAAACCCTTAGAAATTGAGCACACGTTTCAGTAGGATGCTTTTGGAAGCAAAATGTAGGTGTGACGTATGTATGTGAAGATAGACGAATATACTGTACAGCTGCATGTTTAAATATATTGTGTAGTGTACCCCAGGGGTCAATACCGGGACCACAATTGTTCAGCCTATATATAAATGACATCTGTAAATTCACAAACAATATTATTGCATTTTTTACGCAAATGGTAATGAAAATGATAAAATTAAAAAACGGATGGTTTGATATACAACAAAATATCCCTGAACCTACAGGTAAGTAAAACTAAAATAATATTTGATAATAGCAGAAAGGACATTTATGCGGTATAAAAAGAGACACTAACAGGGTGAGCAAAAATAAGTTTATTGGCCGGCGTCACAATTGAGATAATATGAGTTGGAAATTCCACATTAAAAATAAACAACAAAGTGACAAATACTTCAATACTGAATAAAGGAAAATTTGTTCTGGAACATAAATCACTAGATACTCGATATGGTTCTCTGTTTTACCATATCTTACTTTGAAATTGTGTGGCAATATGGGCAAATAACTACAAAATTACACTGACTAACTGTGCTACAAAATTATGAGTTAGGGTAATCCATAATCCCGGCTACAGAGAATATACAGACCTGATCAAATTCTTAACACCAGTTGAAAAATTGCTAGAATTTACCTTTTGCACATCTGGATCTTAATGAGTTTTTAGGTAGAGCTACAATATGCAAAAAAAAAAAAGGGGGAGTGTGACAAAAAGCACTTTGAAAAAGAAATTTTATTGACAACAACAATTAAACTGAAAAAGGCTGCTGACCCTGCACCACCTGAAACTCTGGTGTTCCACTGAATGAAAAAGCACCCCAGAGCCCTCTCCACTGTGCTGGATAGAAAACATCTCAGGTGGGATCTCCTTGTCATGCCAGTAACATTGGAAGCCATCTTGACCGTCAAGGTTAAATGTTTTCTCATCAGACAATTAAACTTTTTTCCACCTTTCAATGTCCCATGTTTGATGCTCCCTGGCAAAGCGGGCATCCCTCATGACTGAGGGCCCTCGTCTGTGTTGTAACAGCTGGGTTTTTCAACAGGACAACGCTGCAGTTCACAATGCTTGCTGGATGAAGGACTCCTTTAGGGAGAATAACATAAATCTTCTGGACCATCCTGCATGTTCCCCTGATTTAAATCCCGTAGAGAACATTTGGGAATGAATGGCAAGGGAAGTTTATAAAAAATGGCCGTCAGTTCCAGACAGTTGATGCCCTTCGTGAAGCCATCTTCATCACTTGGAGCAATGTTCCCACAAGCTACCTGGAAACACTCACATCAAGAATACCCAAACTAATTTTTGAAGTGATTAACAAGAATGGTGGAGCTACTCATTATTAAGTCCTACTGAGAAAATGTTTTGTTCTGGTTTGGAGAGTTTTTTGTCATTTTTTGAGCAATGCTCCTAAACTTTTGATCAGCTGATAAACAGCCTATTTCAGTTTAATTGTGGTTTTTAATAAACTACTTTTTCAAAGTGCTTTTGTCACACTCCCCCTTCCTGCTTTTGCATATTGTAGCTCTACTTAAAACCTCATTAGGATCCAAATGTGCAAAAGGTCAATTCTAGCAATTTTTCAACTGGTCTTAAGATTTTGATCAGGTCTGCACAAACCCTTTATTCCTGAAATCACAAATACTAAAAATTGGTAGTAATACTGGTAAATCTTCAAACAGTTAAAATTATAAGTAAAGCAAACCATAATCTGCTATCCAAAAACGTAATACAATTCATCTTAACAAGAGAAGAAATAGTAGAGCACTCTATACATAAAATAACACCCATATGATCACTTTTACATTTATTACCCAACACATGGTGAGCCAAAAGTAGGGTTACAGTTACACTTAGACATTTGACATTTATTAGACATTTTACATTGAATATTTTATCTCTCAAGTGCTCCAATAAATGTAAATAAATGTCTACATGTTTAATAAATGTAACATTTCTAAATGTTAAATGTAACCCTACTTTTGTCCCACCCAATATTTGTAAAAAGAAAGTGTAAGAATGTTATACACTGTTATGTGAAGTATGACACCGATGTTCAAAGCAGTACTCCAAAAACACCGTGTGTGCTTATTTTATGCTTGAATTATTTATTATTTATTTTTACACTTTTTACACTGTGTGACAATTAATGAGTTATATGGGACATCCTTGATGTACTTAACATTTTAAATGGTTCACTTACTGACAATTTGACCCTGAAACAGATTATTTGTATTTGCATGTTTTTACTAAACAGAAATCAGACGCTGACCAGCATATCTATCTAACACATCGTGTTGGACGTTTGGGCTTGCATTGTGTTTAAGAAACTAGAACTGTTATATTCTTGAAACCATTAGTTAACATGAGCGTGTTCAATCAATGGTTAAAAGAGCATCTGGCTCTGCATGGAGGGTAATGTAGGACAGCCTTATTATACTCAGCATCATCCTCCAACACAAATGTAAATGCCAGTCCAAGATGCTGAAGATTAAACGAATTACTTGGAATTTAAAAAAAGACTGCATTTAAGTCTTTAGATGACCCAGTTTCCTGACATCCACCCAGTTGATGTGTGGCTCTGGAGGCATTTCAATGTAGCGATTTGGAATTTAGTATGTAGTGTGTGTGTGTTTGTGCGTGTGTTTCTGCATGCACTATCCTGTATGCTCGCGACCAATTTTTGTGTTTGGTAGTCCACATAGGTTTTTTGGTTATTTTATTCATTTGGGTTACTTGGAACACATTCTTAGATCTCATCAAAAAACAGTTATGAAGATATAATTAACCCCGTCTAACCAGATGAAATTTGTATTTAAAAGTGCCCCCGCACCCTTCAATCTGCCTTGGATGCCAATGTGGAGCTGCTCCCCGTGTTAAAGTCAGGTTTCTAATAGAGAAAGATATCACCATCTGCCTTCGGCATGTCAGTCTGGCAGCACAGTGTGCAAGCGCTCACAGAAACGTAGTAGACAGGTAAAGGGAGAATAAGCTTGTCTCACGGCTGACAGGTTTAGTCACAGGAGCTGCATACAATCTGGAGCCTCTGTTATTGTGAAATTTCATTTCACTTACTGGTAAGAAACTGTTACTGCCCTTAAGTTCTCTATGAGAATGAACATGCCAATGTACTTTCTATCCTTCATGCTCACATACAGTATAAGCATAACAAGAATGTCATTTTAGCAGCTGTATGAGTGTGCACATCTCACACTGCTTGAGAGAATATTCACTAGTGCGTAACAATCTGATTACACTGTGCTTTTAACTATTAATCTGCTTTAATTTGTTTTCACTTGTTAATTCATATTAGTGGGGCAGTATGTACAAGCAATTTTCTTCAGATGCAAGAATTGTTATGGTTACTACGGCAAAATTTTAACTGTGGTCCAGAGGTCATAGAGTGGAACCTCAGTTATTCCCATTATTCGATTTAAAAAGGTCAGACGAAAACCAAAACATTTTTATGAAGAATATAGTTTTATATACAGAAATAATGCAAAATCAAATGGAAAAGAAAAATTTAACATCACATTTACTAAAGACTTGTTGGTCAGCACAGTGATGAGTGGTGGGAGGACGCACTCTACAAACATATCCTTAAAGAATGGACAGTTAGAGCTGTATACCTGCTAACTTGAACTTTTTTGTGAACTTCAGCAGCAGCTACAATCATCACTTTTTGGTAGGTGTCTCCATTAAACAATTCCCTTTGCAACATGTGTTAGTCAAGGAACGTTTACATTATAAGTCTATTGTAACTGACGCTGCTTTCATATTTTGCGAGTTTAGTCTTGAATTCAATAATGTTTTACTTTCAAAGTTCTGGGGCTACAGCTGTATGTGATTTTTTTTTAAAAAGCACAGATTCCTCCAACATTCAGAAATATGCAATGTGCTTGAACGGCTCATCCGAGCACGGTGCACTGTGGTTATTGGGAGACAAATAAAGCTGTTTATCATTCTGTGTGTGTTCTGTGAGAGAATAAAAATGGGGGCTGTCAAAATAGCGTGTTAATGGTGTAACTGCTTTATTTCTTTATGTGAAAATTTGTCTCATTTAGGTACGCTCGCAAATCCCAGAAAATACAACTACACTCAAAACATGTAAATTACTCACAGTAGCACGGTTAAAGAGACCGCAAATAGATTTCCAGACATGTCTGCTATCTCTTAGCATGTTTTACATTTTCTGTAACTTTAAAACGATTCAGTAACTTTTAGCCAAAGATTCAAGCAGTCTGACTGTGAAATAAATACCTGGATACTGGACAGTGCAGGGGAAGTTACCTAAATTCCCTTTGCTTTTTGTAAGAGAATCAGATATACATTAATAATGGATATCAAAAATAAGGTAAACAACAATTCATGGCACTTGCATTCACATTTTAGTTGAACAAAGTGCAACCAACCTTCAGGTTGAATTAACATAGAATTAACAGGTCAAATTAAATCAAGTCCGTGATTAATTATATCTGATAAAATGACAAACCTTACTTTCATTCACCTCCCTAACCAAAGTTTTAGTTATTTCGCACCATCTGATTTGAATGAAATATCATCTGCAGATAGATATTAAAGTGAATGAATATCCTATAAACGTCTGCACAGCCCCTCCGTGAATCACCACCTTATTGCGGTGGAGGGGTTTGAATGCCCGAGTGATCCTAGGAGCTATGTTGTCGAGGGCTTTATGCCCCTGGTATTGTCTCCCAAGGCAAACAGGTGATGGGCCACCTATTCTCTAGGTGATGGGCCAGACTAAGAGTGATTCAGAAGACCTCTATGAAGAACAACAGGAGGAGTGACCGCAACTCGCCCGGACGTGGGATACCGGGGCCTCACCCTGGAGCCAGGCCTGGGGGAGGGGCTCGCAGGCGAACGCCTGGTGGCCAGGCCATCACCCGTGGGGCCTGGCCGGGCCTAACCCGAAGAAGCCACACGGGAACTCCCCCCCGCAGACCCACCATCTGCAGGGGCAAGCATAAGGGTCCGGTGCTTTGTGATTTGGGCAGTAGTCGAGGGAAGGTGTCCGGGCGACCTGGTTTTTGGCGGCCAAATCTGGTTCTTGGGACATGGAATGTCACTTCTCTGGTGGGGAAGGACCCTGAGCTTCTGGAAGAGGCGGAGACATTCCGACTAGATATAGTCGGACTCACCTCAACCCACAGTTTGGGCCCAGGAACCAAATTTCTTGAGAGGGGCTGGACCTTGTTCTTCTCTGGAGTTGCTGCAGGGGAGAGGTGGCGAGCTGGTTTGGACTTATTATTAGCCCCCTGGCTTGGTGCCTCTGTGCTGGAGTCATCCCCAGTAAATGAGAGGGTTATTTCCCTAGGCCTTAGGGCTGGGGAAAGGGTCCTGACTGTGGACTTTGCGTACGCGCGGAACGGCAGTTCAGAGTACCCAGCTTTCTTAGAGGCTATCAAAGGGGTTCTGGAGAGCACCCCAGCTGGTGACTCCATAGTTCTACTGGGAGACTTCAACGCCCATGTGGGCAATGACAGTGTGACTTGGAGGGGTGTGGTTGGGAGGAACGGCCTGACCTGAACCCGTGTGTTGTGTTGTTGCAGGACTTCTGTGCGAATCACAGTTTGTCCATGAGTTGTATTAGATGGCGGGGGAAGATGCCGGACAGACCTGGTAGACCCAAACGCGTAGTGAGGGTGTGGTGGGAACGTCTGGCAGAGTCTGCTGTTCGTCGAGTCTTCAACTCTCATCTCCGGCAGAGCTTTGCCTGCATCTCAAGGGAGGATCGGGATATTAAGTCCGAATGGGCCGGAATCCATGGCTCCAATGCTGAGGCAGCCAGTCGTAGTTGCGGCCGCAAGGTGGTTGGTGCCAGTCAGGGTGGCAAGCCCCGAACCCGATGGTGGACACCGGCGGTTAGGGCTGCTGTCAAGCTGAAGGAGTCCTATCAAGCATGGATGGCTTGCGGGACTCCCGAAGCAGCTGACAGGTCACCAGCAGCAGCAGGTCACCAGGAACCAGCAGGCCAAGGTGCACGCGGCTTCGGCGGTGGTCGAGGCAAAAACTTGGATGTGGGAGGAGTTTGGTGAGGCTATGGAGCACGACTTTCGGTCGGCCTTGAAGAGGTTCTGGCAAACTGTCCGAAACCTCAGAAAGGGGAAGCAGCCCCCAGTTCACACTGTTTCCAGTGCGGACCGGGGCTTGCTGACCTCGACTGTGGATATAGTTGGTCGGTGGAAGGAATACTTTGAGGCCCTTTTTAATTCCACTGACATACCTTCCGTAGAGGAAGCAGAGTCTGAGGATACGTACGTGGACAGTTCTATCACCGTGGCTGAGGTAATTGGGGTAGTTAAATCACTCCCCAGTGGCAAGGCTCCGGGGGTAGACGAGTTCCGCTCTGAATTCCTCAATGCTCTGGATGTTGGGGGACTGTGTTGGTTGACACGCCTCTACAACATTGCATAGAAGTCGGGAACAGTACCTCTGGACTGGCAGACCGGGGTGGTGGTCCCCATTTTTAAAAAGGGTGACCGGAGGGTGTGTTCCAACTATAGGGGGATCACACTCCTCAGCCTTCCTGGGAAAGTCTACTCCAGGGTGCTGGAGAGAAGGGTACGACCGTTAGTCGAACCTCGGTTAGAGGAGCTGCAATGTGGTTTTCGTCCCGGTCGCGGAACACTGGACCAGCTCTACACCCTTGCAAGGGTACTCGAGGGTATGTGGGAGTTTGCCCAACCAGTCTACATGTGCTTTGTGGACCTGGAAAAGGCATTCGACCGTGTCCCTCGTGGTGTCCTGTGGGGGGTGCTCCGGGAGTACGGGATTGATGGTCCGCTTCTACGTGCCATTCGGTCCTTGTACAATCGAAGCAGGAGCCTGGTTCGCATTGCCAGCAGTAAGTCGAGCTTGTTTCCGGTGAACGTTGGCCTCCGCCAAGGCTGCCCTTTGTCACCGATTCTGTTCATAATCTTCATGGACAGAATTTCTAGGCGCAGTCAAGGTGTTGAGGGAGTCCAGCTTGGTGACCTTAGGATCTCGTCTCTGCTATTTGCAGACGATGTGGTCCTTATGGCCTCATCAGGCTGTGACCTTCAGCGTTTACTGGAGCGGTTTGCAGCTGAGTGTGAAGCTTCTGGGATGAGACTCAGCACCTCCAAATCCGAGGCCATGGTTCTCAGTCGGAAACGGGTGGACTGTACCCTCCGGGTTGGGAGTGAGGTCTTGCCTCAGGTGGAGGAGTTCAAGTATCTCGGGTTCTTGTTCACGAGTGAGGGAAGGTTGGAGCGTGAGATCGACAGACGGATCGGTGCAGCGTCTGCAGTAATGCGGTCGCTGTACCGGACCGTCGTGGTGAAGAGAGAGCTGAGCCGGAAGGCAAAGCTCTCTGTTTACCGATCGATCTACGTTCCCACCCTCACCTATGGTCATGAGTTATGGGTCATGACCGAAAGAATGAGATCGCGGATACAAGCGGCGGAAATGAGTTTCCTTCGTAGGGTGGCTGGACTCACCCTAAGAGATAGGGTGAGGAGCTCGGCCATCCGGGAGGAGCTCAGAGTAGAGCCGCTGCTCCTTCACATCGAGAGGAGCCAGTTGAGGTGGCTCGGGCATCTAGTCCGGATGCCTCCCGGGCGCCTCCCTGGTGAGGTGTTTCGGGCATGCCCAGTCGGGAGAAGGCCCCCGGGAAGACCTAGGACACGCTGGAGGGACTATGTCTCACAGCTGGCCTGGGAACGCCTTGGTGTCCTCCCGATGGAGCTGGAAGAGGTCGCTGGGGACCGGGAAGTCTGGACTTCCCTACTGAGACTGCTGCCCCGGCGACCCGGACCCGGATAAGCGGAGGAAAATGGAATGGAATGGAACGTCTGCACAGACGCTATTAAAACCCTGAGAAGGTGTTTGATCAACAAGCTTTTCATTGCAAGAACTAATGGCACACACGCCATCACAACAGTGGCTCCCTCAACCGATTCCTAAACGATACGCTCCCCATTCCTGGACCATTCACGGCAACCCGAAACAGTCAAGACCTGAGTCGCATTTGCAAAAATCGGAATTGTGCTGTTAACACTGATGAAAAAATCAGATAAAGGTCACATATGAGCAAAGAAATCGGAACTGACCTGCAGTGTAAAAATAGCCTAAGTTCCCATGCAACTCGACAATAGAAGGCAGCAACACTCAAAGTGTCTTCCTCATGTCCAGTCTACTCGAATCCTGTTTTTGTCTAATTTTGTTTTAGTTTTTAGTCTGGTTGCTGTCACAGCAGAAAACCCAGCTTCACAAAAATAAGACATTTTAAAAGGAAGCAGAACTTTGGTTACGATGTCAGTATATTCCGCCTTATTCCACCTGAATTGTGTACCGTGATGACTCGTAAACAACTGTGCATCAACCTCCTCTGCTATGTCATCAGTTCATCTTGCAATTTTCCACCTTTTTGACTGTTCCTTCCCCAAAATGTTCACTGTAAATGTGCTGAGCAGCAATTCAACTTCTGGCCAATCGAGAAGGGCTGCATGGGTTTAGCAATGTACTCTGCCTCTAAGAATGATGCTTTGATTAGTTGATGTTTGTTGTTTTTATTTATTTCAAAATAATGCAAGGGCTTGCATTTTACACATGATAGGTGTGCTATGTGGGATTCACCTGTTGCGATATACCCAATTATATAAATAAGACTCCTGGTATTTTCTTTGAAATGAACATGTGGTGTCACTCTGTTAGTCACTTTGTTAGCAAAGAACTACAGAGTCAACCGGTGATTACATCATTAATGGGCGACAGAGATGGTCAGAGCAAGACTGAGTCACCAATGTGTGGTATTCTTTGTTCAGGCACTTAGAGTTTGCAGAATGACTCAAAAGTAACATGAATAGTTTATGTAACATTCTTATTTGAAATTGCCAACTGAATGAACCTTTCAGGTTACCACAGTACTGTATAAATAAAATAAATATACATACACTATTTAAGTATAGTAAGTATCTATACAGTATATAAGTAAAATATAAAAATCTTATCTATTTATTTATTTATTTATTTATTTATAGTAACTTGTATTTTACAGTTTGGCATGTTGAATCAAGTAAATTTACAAATACTCTACAGTAATTGACACCATGTACGAGAATCAAGGTAAAGGTCTGATCGTTTTTTGTTGAAAATTGAATCGTACAAAAACTTGAGCCTTCAAAAAGCGAGGTTCCATTGCAATTGTCTTAGATAACAATAGGTCTTATAGATACTAAAAAGAGGTATTTTCCAGTAAGATTCTGCAGATTTGGTATTTGTGTCAAAAATAGAGCAATTCTCTGCAAATAGTTTTTCTGTATGCTGCAGAAGTGCTGTTGTCCCGATTTCCTCAACCGCAGGGATGTTTGATCTGAGGGAGGGAAACTGTGTAGGCTGGAGAAAAATAAGGCCCTGGAGAGTAGGAAAAGAAAACTTAAAGTCTCCGTCTTGTTCTAGAAAATCAGTGTTTTTCTTTTCACGTAGAAGATACAAGGCCTCGGGTAATCCAATGGCTCTGCTATTCCGAATAGTGAATTTAATAAGTTGATTCGATCATGGGGTTGTCATGTGTTGCTGCACACTGTGATTATAGTGTGATCTCTAAACAAAGCCATTAAACCTGCTGATTTAGCTTGATGAAACAAAGCAAAGCCATTTAATGTAAGCACACAAAGTGTTCCACCACCCCAAGGCATATTTCATGATGGAACTAAAGAAAAAAACCAGAAAGCTGGGTCTTCTGGGCTTTGTTGGGAACGTTTGTGTGTCGTAGGATGTGAAAAATTAAATTTCGAAGTATGATAACATATCTCTTTCTCATTCTTTGTCAGAATGGAAGCACTCCTGAGGAGCTGACTGGCACATAGTCCTACCCTGAGGCTTGGGGATTACATGTGCTGCGCACACATTAAAGCCTCTAAACCCTCGCCTCCACAGAGCTGATCTGACTGCACAATCGTCCTGCTTACGTTCAGCTCCAGTCCACTGGCCATGAGGCCGCGGCTCTCCCATGATGCCTGCTTCTTACTTCCACTTCAGCAGAGCTCTGCAGTGCCCGGGAAGGTCAGATCACGAGTAAATTTGTCAGCTCGCCTCCGTGTATACGGGATCACCTAGGAATTGACCCTCTGTCTCATCATCACATCACTATAAATAAACATGGGCAAAGAGTGAAAACTTTTGAGAACAAATACACTACACAGTATGGGGAAGGTCTTAGAACACACCTTAACAATCACATTTTAGATATATATTATAGAAAATAATACTGACCCAAATTGATGGCGATTGTACTTAGACATATGCATTGTATGTATATCTGACACACAGTACGACA